>MU279765.1:0-337289 GCA_022385655.1 Xylaria intraflava
CGCCACAGCCAATTTGTATATAGCCGCAAATTAGCCGAAAAGTGGGTCTTTGGAGAGACCCATCCATGACAGACAGCTGAGTCAGCTGAGATAACGCAACACGTTGGAGAGCTCTTGGCGCAGCTGCGCTCCATTATGTAATTATCGGTGCGGCTGATCACGCGTTTTGTGCATAGGTCACGTGAAAGAGCGCGTTGCTATGTCGCTGGTTGGCTCAAAGGATCGCTTCGCCGACGAATCAACATGAAATTCATGAACACAACACCACAAGAACTTCCCATTGCGATGCCACCAACATCGGATTCAACCAGAAGATAGTTCCGAAAGAGGTCCTCCATCGTTGGATATACATACATTACGACTTTGTCCAATACCCCTCGACATTTTCGCTACCTAGAAACAACATTTGCACCCCCAATTCGACCGCGGCACAGCTTACTAAAATAAGCCGCAACTGCAATGGCCAAACGGATGCGTGAGGCTATGCCAACCACCCAGCGAGGGAGGTAAAATAGCCAAGCATCCCACTAGCACCGGATCCCAACGGGGTCAATACGCAGTATTCCGTTAGAATCGCAGGAAGAAAATTAGCACAAGCTGTGGCCCCGATTGCCGGATCCTCGAGATTGCAGCGCGGCCATATCTGGGTCGCGGGATGGCAGAAATAGCAACGTGCCCCTTGCGCTATCTATCTCCCTAGTACGGAACGAGTATTCCGCAGTTTGATACCGGTAATTTTTCATGCTCGTGGCTGTCGCTAGATAGCAGTGTGATTCGAGTCTCAAACGTGAATCAAGCGACGTTTACTTCGCGGTGGGTATAGTTATCGGACTTTAGGCGATGGTTACGATGCCATCGAGGCGGTAATTACCTACCTATGTTACATAGGTATACGGAATACAGATCTCTCCCGGCCTGACATTGTATGTGAGCTTATTAAGCCGCTTCCTCGGGGTTAACATGAATAGCGAGCTGGGTTCTGTGCCCTCTGTGTTCGTTGCACAATGACCTGGTAAGCAGAGCACATACGGTGGCATGCGAAGCACGATACGGTGTCACGGCGCCGATGGACTTCGACACCAGAGAGGCGATCGGGGATAAAAAGTTGGAAAAGCATCCGTAGAAGGCTCCGGTCCCGCAAAAGCATACAAAAAGTACCTTACAGACTATTTCTATAGTTAAAGATTATCTAGTGTTTACTTGGACTAGTACTTATTAGCATCGGCACCGGCTGTGGAGAGGCGATTTTCTCACGCTTATTCCGTTCCTTACGGGGCTGAAAAAAAGGCGGCTTATTGTGGACTAAAGAGTAAGTACCTAAGTAAGGTACCTACACACTCCGTGGACGTCGACTTTGTTGTAGATGATGTTTTTGAATGACGAGGTGCTGGAATAGGCGTCACACCGGAGTTGCTATATTTGCAGTGCATGGCCCTACGAATAACGCCCATGGCGAAAATCGAAGGTTCAGAACATTCTTCGGCGGTGCTGTCTAAGGCATAGAGAATGTATTCCGTAACCCTGGCGGTATTACCGGGGAATTCTAACTTCTGACCACATAATGTAATTTCTTACGGGAGACCGACTTTCGCTTTCGCATGCCACGTTTTCCGTCGACGGCCTGGATAGTCCATCTGGCTTAGTGGCAGACTTATTTCGAGAACAGCCTGGTCGATGCATAGTGCACCCCCTGGCAATTGCTGGGTGGTTTTATAGTTACAGGATACGCCGTACGATGTGATTCAGTATTCGATCTGGATGCTTCATCGTCTAGCCGTCGCTGCTTGAGAGGGAGTCGTAATGCCTAGATAGATAGATGCCACTTATACAGACGACAGACGACTTTGGGAATTGACTGGAGAGATGGATATGTGATCTTGAGTAGTAAGTGGGGCTGTACAGCGAGGCGTCGTTAAGATGGAGCTTGTATTCCGTAAGATGGAGGATACTAGGGTAGGCAGGTTAGGAAAGAGAAAAGAGAAAAGCGAAAGCGAGGTTTGCGAGAGCGAGCGAGGCTATTCCTTCCATGGATTCTACGGAATATGGATTCCTGGCTGTTCCCGCTGCGTGGCTATTCATACGCTAAACGGCCCCACTATTCTAGCGTCAGCCAATAAACATGCCGGACGGGGCCCGTCCAGCCAATCGCCGTCCCGCAATCCCCGCTGGCAATCTCTCGCTTTCGCATCCCGTCAGCACAGCCATGAAATGACAGCCGGCTGCGACTGGGCTTCCCATCGCAGACCAAGTCGCCGTGGGATGGCGCCGGTCTGGTCTCGCCAGTGTCCGCAGGGCTTTGCGTAGGGGGATTATTGCAGGTCTTACATATATATAAGAGATTCATCCTGAGACGACACTTCGGTTTGGATCACATGTACATACCAGTCACATATCTATAATACCAGTTACTTATACTTATACCTACCGGTTTATCATCCACGGCATCAGCATCGACAGCAATACCAACACCAACCGCAATACACACATTTCTTCTCTATACATCTAATCCCATCTCATCATCGTCATCGTCGTCATCACAAACCGCCGCTTCATCTCCCGTCCAAATGGCGCTCACCGAACGCAACAATGTATCCATCGCCCAGATCATCTTCTTCATACCGTTCCTCTTCACCGCGATATTCCTCTGCATACGGCATGGCTTCGGCAGAGACGCAGGGTGGCTGGTACTAGTCATCTTCTCACTCGCGCGCCTCATCGGCGCCTCAGCACAGCTGGCGACAATATCAGACCCGACAAACATCACCTTATACACCATCTCCCTGGTCCTCCAGAGCATCGGCCTGTCCATCTTCCTCACAGTCCTCTTCGCCCTCCTCTCCCGCACCCTCAGCAGCATCCACAAAGCCCGGTCCACCGTCCTCAACCCCTTCCATCTGAGAGTAATCCACCTAGCCATCGTGGCCTCCATCGTCCTCGGCATCATCGGCGGCTCCAACTCGGCTCAGTCAGCCAGCAACGGCGGCGTATACACGCCGTCGAACCTATCGCAGGCCGCCGTCATCGTCACGATCGTCGTGTACGTAATCCTGGTCGCCATAACGGTCCTGCTGTGGGGGAACATCTCGTACGCCGAGCCCGGCGAGAACCGCACGCTCATCGCCGTGTCCGCCTCGCTGCCCATCCTCCTCATCCGCATCATCTACTCCGCCGTCAGCATCCTCGCCCAGACGCCCTCCTTCAACCAGCTGACGGGCAGCGACGGCATCTTCGTCGGCCTCGAGGTCATCCCGGAGCTAGTCATCGTCCTGATCATCGAGGCCGTCGGCCTGACCCTCCCGATCCGATCGAAGAACGACTCGGCCCCCAGCGGGCTCCGGCGGCAGGGCACGTACAGCCGCGTGTCGGCCCCGCCGGTGCCCGATCACGAGATGCATCACATGAACCAGCGAGACACCGCCTACGTATAAGAAATTCGGAAACAAAAACCCCCCGTTTTCTTTTGTCTTGATACCTTATATCAGGGGGGCAATCACAGTTTAAGATTTTTCTGATTTGCATAGCAATGCGTGGGATAGATACCCGATGGTCACGGTCCTGTTCATAAAGAGGGTTGTTGTTTGTCTTGTATCCATAACCCGGGGGAGGGGGAGTTTAGCGGGGTTATTTGCTTTCCGGATGGGCGGGGTGTAGAGAAATTTAGTCGGCATATAGAGAAATAATCCGTTATGCGCTCTGCATACGTAGAAACTTCCATTACTTATTCTCTTTCATACCGAACCCGGATCTTCCAGGTGAATCTTCTTTACGTCTTGTCCGGACTAGGAAAAAACCATCTCTTCCCATGAACTGGATTGTCGAGGTCAAATCATGCCGGTACTAGCAAAACTCTCTTGGCATCGAGATACACTGGGAAAGCTGCTTTACTGACTGACGATACGAAAGCTCATCATAGTAACCGGCTACCCCGCGTCCGGGAAATCGACGCGCGCAACGCAGCTGCACAAATACCTGTCCGAGCGCATCGAGGCCGCGACCCCGAGCGGCGCGACGCCGAAGTACCGCCTGCACCTGATCTCCGACCAGACGCTGTCCATCCCGCGGTCGGTGTACGACCTCTCCGCGCTGCCGGCGCACGCGCGGTCCGCGAACGCCTCGGAGAAAGACGCCCGCGCGACCATCTACGCCGCCGTCAAGCGCGTGCTCACGGACCGGGACATCGTGATCCTCGACGGCCTGAACTACATCAAGGGCTGGCGGTACCAGCTCTTCTGCGAGGCGAAGGCCGTGAGCACGGCCAGCTGCGTGCTGCAGATCGGGTGCTCGCGGGAGAGGTCCCGCGAGGTCAACGAGGCGCGCGGCACCGACGCCGACGCTGAAGCTGCGTACGCACCTGCTAACTGGGAGAATCTCGTCTTCCGCTATGAGGAGCCGAATGCCATGGCGCGGTGGGACCGGCCGCTGTTCACGCTGATATGGGAGGACGACGAGGCGCAGACGCGCCGGGTCTTCGACGACTTGTGGGAGGCGATCGTCGGCGAGACGCGGAAGGTCGTGCGGCCTAACAAGGCTACCGTCCCGCGGAGCCGGGAGGCCGACGGGGATTATCTTTATACCCTGGAGCGCGAGACGCAGGACGTCGTCAAGCGGATTCTGGACCAGCAGGGCGACGAAGGTGGCGGCGACGTTGCGATACCGCGTGGAGGCGGCGGCCAGGACGGGGATTTGGTCGTTGAGCTCCCTGCTGGGGAGAAAGTCGGGTTGCCGCAGCTTCAGCGGCTACGGCGGGCTTTCGTGGTGCTTCATCGCGGCGGGATTGGGCTTGAGGGGATTGGGAATATGGGCCCGTCGCGGATCCGGGAGACTTTCGTCGGGTACTTGAATGATAATTTTGAGAGGGACGGGTGAGGGCTTCGCTTGGTTTTTGTCCTATCTATGCCTCTCTTTTTTTTCGACGGGGGTTA
This sequence comes from Xylaria intraflava, assembly GCA_022385655.1. NCBI lineage: Eukaryota > Fungi > Ascomycota > Sordariomycetes > Xylariales > Xylariaceae > Xylaria > Xylaria intraflava. The sequence continues at coordinate 4,923 of MU279765.1, forward strand.
CGCGTTTTGTCGGTCCGCGTTTGGAGATACCCGAGTGTTTCACGCTCTTGTTGATGGACTTGTCACGCGTGTGAGGAATGCGTTCGATGTTTGGATAACCAGGTATGATATTAGAATTCACGCGTCTTGGGTTTGCTGCTAATATTAATCACGTCTTAGACACTCGTCGGGATTCTAGCCTGGGGTTATATATCTATGGCCGTTGACGAGATGAGGGTTCGCGGAATTGCTCTACTGAGTAGAATTCACTATTCCCTTCCACGAGCTTGGGAGCGATGCAGGCCGTGTACATACGTCGGATGAACGAAGGAGTAAAGATAAGCCCGGCGGTGTTCATGGACACGCGCTCCTTGAGAAGACATTCCCGGCATCGGTTGTGAATGGTATGAAGACAAGTATCTTTATTCTTCACATATGAACTTGAGTGCAATAGTATGTACTGCTCACTTGCACTGTATTTTGTACTGTACGGTACCTTATTGTATCCTCTTTGTACAGTAATTACAGTGGGACAATGTATTGCTCGACCACGCAGCGGCTCGCTTATAATTGATACACTGTCGATGTGCTCGTGTGGATTGAGTGGCCGACCAACGGGGTGAACGCGCTGATATTTAGGGTCTGACCTCGGATACCTAGCGTAAAACTAGCAAAGCAGCGATGACGGAAGCGGTAACGCGCCGTCTGGGGCAAAGGGGACTTTCCCCAGACACGGCCGGAGACGGTTAGCTGCCCTTTTGCTGACGCAGCATTTACTGGACATCACCCATCGGATCTTCTTGTTAAGAGGCTCACGGCTTTGTCACGGAAAGACCCGATTCCCAGAAGAAAGCCGCTGTATCTATATATACTACGTATCGAAGATCCATCATTGGCCCGCCTAAGGCGCTGTCTCACTTCGCCATCTGGTGTCTCACTCCGACATCTGCTGTGCCACTTCGGCTTCTCACCGTCGCCCGTATACGGCAATGTCTGGGCCCGTGTCACGTCTGACCGCTATCTTCGGACACCTCGGAGGCAACGGCAGCAATTCGCCCGTGGGATACGACCACGCGCACCATCTGCACAAGCTATCGCCAACCTTCTTCCTCGAGCGCGCCGCTGCCATCGAGCCGGATGCCGAGGCAATTCACCACATCACCGCCAATGGGAAGGTCCTGCGGCGGTCATACGCCGAGTTTGCCGAGCGCGCCCGGGGATTAGGGTATTTCTTGCTCAAGCACGGCTTCAAACGCGTTGGGATCCTCGCGACGAACACGCCTGCGTTTTTGGAATCTATCTTTGGCGTCATCGCTGCTGGGGCTGTGCTTGTGCCTGTGAATTATAGGTTAGTCGGGACGTGATATGGGTTTTCATCACGGGCGGAAGGGGGGGAATTTGACGGGGTGTTATAAGACAGGGTGACTGAGTAGAGTGCGCGATGCAGGTTGAAACCGGATGACGTTACTTACATCTTCGACTTCGCCGAGGTGGACTCCATCATCGTCGACCGGGAGTATGTGGCGCTCCTCGACGAGTTCCGGACGTCCCACCCGAACGTGCGCCTTATCGTCGACTTGGTAAGAACCTTCCGATTAGGGGTAGATCTCAATGTTGTTTCCGCTGATCATTCGGTCGTAGGACACGGATGCCACGGAAGGCCCCTTTAATGAGGCGGTTATTGAGGGCTTGCAGTACGAGCAGACCCGGGAATCAAAGGGCTGGTCGGGACTCCCCGAATGTACTGGCGAGGATGACATGATCGCGATTCCGTTCACCTCGGGTACGACGTCGAAGCCTAAGGGATGTGTCTACACTCACAGAGGCGCGTACCTGGCGGCTCTTGGGAATGTTGTGGAGTCCGGATTGAATTATCACCAGGGGAGATGCAAATACCTCTGGACACTACCCATGTGAGCTACTCATCTCCGGGGATTGTCCTGGTCAACGGAAGTTAGAGGTAAAAGAGCAACGTCCAGAGCTAACCATTAGAACCTAGGTTTCACGCCATGGGGTGGACGTTCCCGTGAGTTCATACCTTATATCATCCTCAAGCTCGGCAACGACTCGCTAACGCTACGCAGGTGGGCAGTCACAGCCGTTAGAGGCACGCATTACTGCTTAAGGAAGATAGACTACCCCCTAATATGGAAGCTGCTGAAGGAAGCGGGCATCACGCATTTCAACGCAGCCCCGACGGTGAACACCCTCCTCTGCGCAGCGGAAGAAGCAGAGAAGTTACCGAACCCGGTCCGCGTGACGGTAGCGGCGAGCCCGCCAACTGCGCATCTATTTGAGCAAATGGTACGCCGTCTCCTCTTTACCAAAAAGAAAAGCCCTGTGTAGGTACTTTTCAGGGTACTTTATGAATAACCGCCCGCAACAGTCCAACCTGAATCTATACCCCGTCCACGTCTACGGCATGACAGAGACCTACGGACCCATCACAAAGGGGTACCACATGCCTCTATGGGACACGATGCCGCAGGCAGAGCGGTACAAGCGCATGGCGAGGCAGGGCCACGGCTTCGTGACGAGCCTGCCGGTCCGCGTCGTCAAGCCCGGGCCCGCGGAACAGGGCGTCCTCGAAGACGTCGCGCGCGACGGCAAGGAGATCGGCGAGATCGTCTTCGTTGGCAACATCTGCGCCAAGGGGTACTACAAGGACCCCGCCGCCACGCGGAAGCTGTTCGCTGGCGGGGCGTTGCACTCGGGCGATCTGGCTGTCTTGCATCCGGATGGGAGCTTGCAGATCCTGGATCGTGCTAAGGATATCATTATCAGCGGTGAGTTTGGACTTTATTTCCGTCCCCCACCCCCCAAAAGAAAAAAAACTCCCCACAACACACTAACGACATAAAAACCCCAGGCGGCGAGAACATAAGCTCAGTAGCCCTGGAGAGCATGCTAGTGCAGCACCCGGACGTGCTGGAGGCGGGCGTGGTGGCCGTGCCGGACGAGAAATGGGGCGAGAGGCCCAAGGCGTACGTCACCGTGAAGAAGACCAGCGGCGCGCCGCCGACGCCGGGGGCCATCGTCAAGTGGGCGCGCGAGCAGAGCGCCATCCCGCGCTTCATGGTCCCCGCGGCCGTCGAGATCGTCGGCGAGCTGCCCAAGACCTCCACGGGGAAGATCCAGAAGAATTTGCTTCGGGCTTGGGCTTCTAAGGGGTGATTTCTCCCCCCCCCCCCCTTTTTTTTTTCTTTCCTTTTTCCTTGTAGTTTTTTTTCTTCTTGCGGTTTTTTTTTGCGGAGGATTCTCTTTGCTGTTTTGTATTGGGCTGGATACCTTCTCTTTTACTCGCTTTCTCTCTTTCTTCGTTTCGGTAGATACCTCACGCGCGTGGATATTAGCGAAAAGAGAAACCAATTCATGTGCATTCGACTACATATACACTAGAGACAGCATAGCAGGCCCGGCTGACGGATAGAATCACGATCGGGGCTTTTTCACATTGTATCGTCATCGCTTTTCGCTTTTGGCATGGAGTTTTGAACTTGTATGAATCTTCACTAAAGCTAGGGGGGTTAAATATAGAACCAACTTATAAGAGCTGTGAATGTCTTGCTTTGTTCATTGGTGCGGTTTTGATGGTTATTTGTGTCTAGTCTCATGATACCACCGGGATTTCACGTTTACGAATCCTCTTGATCATACACGCAGATCACCATCAAACCAATCCCTCAGCCCAAAGCATCGTGATCCCGTCTGCCCCGCAACGCCGCGCCAAACGGATCCTCCGGCAGCGCGAAGACCTTGTACGTCTGCATGTCGTCACCGAGGAGACACACGCGGGGCGGGAGCCTGCCGCGCTCCGCACTGGCCTCCTTGATTTCCATCTGCGCCGGCGCGAAGGGCGGCTCGCAGGGCACGACCATGTTGAGGAAGACGCTCGTGACCTGGTCGTTGGTGAGCTCGTGGGGCGCTATCTGCGCGCCCGCCGTGTAGGGCTGGTAGCCGAGGTCTTCGGACTTGTGCGGGATTCTGATTAGGCGGAGCGGGGAGTCTTTGGTTGGGCTGGTTAGGTTTTCGAAAAATCTGAGATTGGGTGTTTGAATGGGCTTTGAGGGGTTGGTACGCACCTTTTGGAGCCCATAGCACTAGTAGACTGTCGTCGTATAGAAACTTTAGGTCTAGGATCTTGCCGTTGCCGAGGGTCATGCGGGAGAGCTCGGTGGTGGCGTTGCTGCTGATGCCGTTGTGGATGATTGTGGAGGTTCGGAAGATGTAGACTGGTTGGTCCGTTAGCTGGGAATGATTTGATCCGGCAATTTGTACGGCGTGAATGAAGTATTTACCTTGAGAGTTATTGCCTTCGGTGATCAGGGCTGTATGCGTTATGCCTCGCCAGGCATCCTAGATCACGAGTTAGCTCCGGTGGTCAAACCGACCATGGGGTGTTTGTTCCCTACTTCTGTTTGCGTGGCAGACAGGCGAATATCGAAATGCGACACGTTGTGGTCTAATACTATTTTAGTTGGCTGGCCGAAGCGGACGCTTCGGCGCTCGGCCTCTGCGATCCCTTCGAGGACAGCGGTGGCCTGTGAATCAAGGTACTTGCACAAGAAGTCAGACTGGGAAAAGGACCCTGTGTCTAGCTGGCCGGATTCCTGCTTCTTGATCTGTTTACCCATTAACTCCATCAGAGAGCTGCCGCTATCAGCCAGTTTGCGATTCCGTTCTGCCTCTTCGGTTGTAACACTGCTCAGATAGTATCTCAGACGGCTGGCGGGCATATACTGCTGGACATAGGCCAGAACCTTGCCGTGTTCCATGGTAGCCTCCTTCTCGGTAAGGTCTTCCGCGGCTGAGGAGGATGCTAGGCGGTCGATTTCATGACGTAGCCAGATCGAGAAGGCGTGGAATAGGTCCAGCTCCTCCATCACAAGGAGGAGAATCTTATTGCCGACCAGCATCAGGCACGAGACGATATCCATAACCTTCATGATTTGTGCGCTTGTAAACCCGATCTCAGATTTGGATTCGTGAAACCTGGCAATCCCTAGTAAACGGCTGAGAATAATGCTAATGCGTTCGAGGGCGGGAATGAAGTTTTCGTGAACTAGCGACCGAAGCGTTTGCAGTCCTGTTACAACTGCTTTATCCCACCTCTTATGCCCCTAATTGTATATTAGCACGTGAGTGATTCAATGGTAAGCGGGAAGTAGACGTACTCGCTCCGCTAGCTGGTCAACCAGCCACAGCTTGACTTCGGGGAACGTATGACCGGTGACAACGGAATGATATATTGCTTGACTAATGTCCATCTCGCCGTATATCTCGGCTTCCCGCAATGTCTCGTTGATGGAGTTCAAGAAGCGATTTGGTAACTCCCGAGTCGACTGCCACTCATGTAGCATGTGAACTTCCACCTGTTTGACATATCTCAGTAACTTTTGTAGCGTGGTTGTTTTGGAAGCTAATAGCGATAGGTTTTCAGGTGAGGAGTAAATGAAGGTCAGATCTATTGGCACAAGATAAAGGGTATTATCCATGTTTCCCGTGGATGGTTTGAAAACGAGCATGTGCGTCGAAAGTTCTATATGGGAGGCGCTTCCACAAAGTTGCAACGAAGCCTGGTTACCGAATGATGGAGGCAGAGCGTAATGAAAACTACCTATGACGAAAGAGTCGTAGATGCTGATATGGATCTGGCCATTGTTAGTACCCACGATCATAACGTCGACTTTGTCGCTGTCATCCTGCGAGAACGGGCGGAATAGAAATTCTAGCGACGCCCGTGTCGTGAAGACAAACATATCATCCCTAAGCAGAGGTTAGCTATTGATCGGCTGCGACTTGAGCATCCCGAACAGACTGACCCTGAGCCCCCCGAGGCAGGTAAAGGACTAAGCTTCGGAAGAGCAGTCTCGATTTCGAGAAACTTGAGCTCTCGCGGCAGATTCGCAGCAGAGGGTTTCTTATTTATATCAAGCCCCTGCGACGCAAGTTGCTCCCACGTCCTAATACAAGGCTCGGAATCCGATGATGGACGCCTGGCCGCGATGTTTTGGGCCCAGCTAATGCTGGTGATTTTTGACCGCCCGGCTTCACATATGGCCATCTGGTGGACGGCTTTACTGGACTCTAGGCCCATCAAGCGCACAATCCCATCACTCCATGCGACGGCGAGAAACTGACCTGGCCGCGTAATGATTAGCCTATCTCGTGATTGTCCCCCACGGCCCTCAAGGTGTCGTACCGTCGGGTTTCCAGCGGACAGTCTGTACTGATTCTCGCTCCCCACGCTGGGTGCTCTTCGCGACGACCTGGTTGTTCGTACGCCATATCTGAAGCGTGGCGGGACCAGCAGCGCCCGCGAATAGCTCGATGGTAGGATTGTATGAGACTATTCCACCAGATAGCGCGGGTTCGAGCTTCGACTCGCTGAGAAGATCTAGCTTGATCGGTTCTGCCATGACTTGGCCGGCGAGACGAGGGCGCCTATCTAGACGGTCTCTCTCATGATGTAACTTTTCACGTGAGCTGACCGGCCTGCAAGGTCGCCGACGGAAGTACGCGTATAGGGAGGTGATTTAGAGGTGCATGTCGTGATAAGACTTCACCTGCCGCGTGGTTGATGAATGTACAGAAGGCTTCGATGTCATTCCCGTGTGTTTTTTTCCCAGGTCGAAGAAACAACCTATACAGTGTGAATACATGACCCGGCTTTCATTTCTGCGGTACATCTGGATAGAACGATAGCGCGACACAGTGTATCTAACTCCGCCACCACGGTACGTGCCTAGTATAGGGTACACGGTGGTAAAATCACATGCTTCAACATTCTCATCGGAAAAGGTTTATTTACAAAATACGAAGTATGCGATTCTAGTTGTTTGACTGTCCCATTGTATGGCTACACAATCCGTGGTCCCGTGGCTTTTTATCCTCTCAGTGTTGTTCTCGTGCCGTTAGATGTTGCCTAGGTTAGGTAGTCTACCTGCTAGGTACTCTTCGATTCATCCCACTGCAATGCCATGATCAAGCCCTCGCGCCGCTTTTATATTAAACCCCCTTGATGCGCCGGTCTCCGAAGCAACACTGCCTCGTGAGCACGCGGGTGGCTACTAATCTACTCAACCAAGTAGTTTTCGGCTACCGATCTAATTTCTTTTGAGAATGCCACTGCTTCGTCTTCTTCTACGAGAGTCACCGACGAAACCTAAAGCACTGGTTAGCATCACCGCCAATGATGAGGTGGGATCAAACTTACGTCTACATCAATAAACGGCGATACCTTTGAGAATCGCACCTGCATCGGGAAGAACTCGTTTTCGTCGTCGGCTTGGGCATCGAACTCGAACGAACCGCTGCCGTTGTCCGGCTCTATCATCCCGATTGTCCACTCTAGACTATCTCCAGATACTTCGTAGGTAGCATCGAAACTGCTGACGGAAGGCTCGCTTGTGGCGTACGGAATAACCACAGAGACGTCTTTCAGCGCATCGCCTCCAGTGAGCTCATATTCGACCGTGATGGTGTGGTTGCCCCCCGTTCCCTTGTTCACCCATACGGTGAAATTGATGGGGAGGGCACTGGTGTCGTCAGTCTTCGGGGCTGTCCGCCACCGTAGAACCCCGACAGAGTTGTTAACGGGGAAACCACGCGCAACGTTGCTCATCTGAATGGTCTTGGAGCTCGTGAATAGACCGCGATCAACGTTGGGATGTGTGCGGAATTGGACGCCATGCGAAGCGTTGGCTGTCAGGTTGAGTTTAATCTTGGTCAGACTCGAGTCGGATATGCGAAGGCTCAGGTCGCCACTGACGGTCAAGGACGTGAGCGACCCTTCTCTTGAGATCCTGGCCCCAATAGACTCGTTGATGGTAAGATGTATGGCATCTCGGTCCAAGGTAGAAGACAGACGAGGAGCAGCCGGCTCGGCGACCGGCGCAGGAGCGGCGGGCACAAGTGGTGTGTCGTCAACTTCGGCTCCCATATCTCCTCGCACGCGCTCAAACATGTCTGTCGTCTTGGACTTCTTTCCTAGCTGCATGCCCTTCACCTTTGTTGCTGCTGGTCTTTGCTACGGTTAGCCGCGAACTCTAGGGGGCTCTGAAAATCAGCATACTTGTAAGACTTATTCTTCTCAGCTTCGTAAGTATCGTAGTTATCTGTCGGCGTCGGGCGGCTAGGGGCCGTGTAAGTGGGATAGACGGGAGTTCGCGGCACGCCGGGGCGGCCACTGCGAGCAGATTCCTTGCGCTGCATCTCGAGTTGCTTGGCCTTCCGCTTCCGCTCCTCGGTAGCCTCAAGCTCCTTATTCTGCCACAATATTTAGCAAATCGTAGCCGGCGCGGGCGACGGCCAAAACCTACCCGTGCAATAATTTCCTGGATGCGTTCCTCATGGCTTTCCATCTCTAAGAAGGTCTTGATCTGGCCGAGGGTCAGATTCTCCCTGTAGCCGAGCGTGACGAGCTCGTCGAAGGCGCTGAGAAGCTCGTAAGCATTTTTCAAGATTTCCCGTTCGTCCAAGGTCCTGCAGGTGCTCGAAACAACCTGGGCGAATAGGTGGAGGGAATCGATGTCCTGCAGGATGTTGCTCTGGCGATTGGTTATGAGGACTATGTAGAGTTCGTCAAGCGGTTGATAGACAAAGCGAACATTGTCCTGCTCGACAATGGTGTGTTGAGTTCCAGAGTCGGTGAGCTTAGGGAACGAGGCCAGGAGGGCTTCGATTCGCGACCGGGGCATCTCTCGAAACTGTCTGGAGAGGACAGCTTTCCCCCCACGGGTGCAAATTGAAGCGGCGAGAACAACCTTGAGACGCAATCCATGTTAGACAATCGTTAGCAAAGACATAATTGGAGCCATACCATCTTGAACCAGTGTCCAGCAATGCGACGGCAACGGGGCAGTAGAGGTGGTCCTTGGGAACAGGTAGGTAGGCAGGTAAAGGTGTATTGATTGCTCAACTTTGGTTCAAATCAAAGCGATGACTTAGACCAGTGTAGGCACCGTGCGTTCAACGGTGTACGTGTTGCATGGCTTTCCTCCAACGTCGTGGCCCACACTCGGCCAACCGAATTTGTCGGCCACTCTACCCACTCAGACGCAAAGACAGGGGATTTGTAGGTGGGTGGCGCCCCAGTCTGGTCGAGAGACGTGGTAGGCCGACACGTAGAACACACCATGGTTACTTCCGTGGGGCTCAGGCATCTCACACCACCTATCCGTGCTGAGTGCCCGTTTGTACAGACGTAGCTGCCTGATGTATTCGTAGGTTAGGTGGTGACTTCTACAGGTTAATCACAGGCACACACCGATGCTTCATCTACCACTAGGTATCTAGGGTTGTTCTTGCCTTCCATCATGTCAGTGCTAGTAAATCTGTAGCTCTTGCCTCGTGTTGAAGCCACATCAAAACTTACCAGCCACAGCCCGTGAATGGATTCCATAAGAAAGGTGTACTCTCGTAGTACCTAAACTCGGTGGTGGTATGGGGTCGATACGCTTGAGGTACCTACTCCGTACACTGACCTGCCCGGCCGCGCACGGACCAGTCGTACACGGAACACGTCAACACCCCTGTGACTTTCCCAGCACTTTAACGTCCTCTCAAAATTCCATAACTGCAAGTTCCATCTACCGTACCTCATCGCATCCACCTCCCACCATCCATCCACATTTCGGTAACGACTTGAAGTCCATCTGAAATCTCTCATCTTTCCAACCTGCACATCCTCCACATCCTTTACTTCTGATCATCATCAACTTGCTTGGGTCCTTTGAGGTTCACGGCCATTTCGCCTCAGTCCTGCCCTGCAAACGCTGTAATACGAACGACCCAGTGTCTTTGAGCCTCCGTTGAAATCCTGGAACAAAGACGGCCAAGGCTGAGCAAGTAGTCTCTTGCCACAACTTCCACCACCGCACGCGTCCTGCCCGCGAACTAACCTCTTTTATTCCGCAAGTTGTTCACCTGTCTACCCTTCTATCTCCTGCAATTCTTTTCGTCCCCGAATCTAAGCATCCCCGATCGATTGTCCGGCCATCTGCTTCGCACCGCTTGTCATCAGAGTACACCCGTCGTCGACAAAACCGACGATAAGATTGACGAAGCACATTCACTTACAACGTAGCACGGATCTCTCCCTCCAGCTGACAATTTGATCAGCTGGGAGCCGCCGCAAAATCGACGTCTACTCTACTTTTACCCTGTCTCGCCTTCTGGCACCCGGTTGAGATAGAAAGGCCTTTCTGAACCAAATCAATCATTGTTCCCGCCTCTTTTATCAGCCAGGAGTGTTTTCAACCTCAAACCACTACGTGTATTTGGTGTTGTCATTCCCAGCGTGGGTACTACCTACACTACCTATCAGGTACTTGCCACTTGATATTTCCGGAGTGAACGAGAAGACGCGATTTGCGGTCTTCTCGACGGTCAGAAGTTTGGAAAGTTAGCTTTCCTTCTATTCCAATGACCTTCAGTGCACAATACGTTGCCTTCCACACTCCGATTACATCATCCGAGTAGCCCTTGTTATCACAGAGGGATCGATTCGTAAATCAGAACTATCGCTCGAGTGTTTCTACCAAATGCCGGACGAGGAAATGGAGATGACGTTCGATTTCAGCCATGGTGGCTTTGGTGAGGATATCGACATAGATTTAGATTTCCCCGTTGGACAGCCCGATGAAGACATGGACCTTGGGGATTTTGACCGACCTCACGAGATTCAAAACTTCAACTCAGATACTCGCGACGAGCTGATGGCGGAAGGGGACGACTCATCTTACGGCATGATTGACGCCATAGAAGTCGACCGTAACGCCTCGACAGCTCCTGGCAATGATATTGACGTTGATCTTGAACACGTTGAAGCCATTTGGCGAAACCCCTCTCATTCCGTGGACTTCAACCCGGACTCCGAGATTAACTATCTTGATGAAGCCACGGGTGAAAGCGCGGAGACTGGAAGGGACGATATCGAGACCACAAGGTGGTTACCATTAGCAGAAACAAGTGCTCAAGATGCCGGTGCTATGGATCACGCCAATGAGGTGACCGTTGATATAGCCCTGGGCGAGCCACAATCGCATGGCCACCCTCTTGTGGAAACCCATGAGCCCTTGACGACGTCGCGTGATGTAGAGGGCTCCTTTTCGCCGGACGTCAATTTGAAAGAAACCAGGCAGTCGATTGATGTAGAGACTCTCCATGGAGATGAAGAAATTGAGGTGATGACCCGGGTTTCCGATAAGCCTTCAAATGCTGAGCGGGATGAGCACAGCGCGACTCCAAATGCTGGTCCGGACAGCAAATTTGATAGCGCAAACTTGAACCGGGAGGAATTACATGAAGAATTAACAAGTCACTATCCTGATGAAATTGATGGACAAGGGTCGAATCATGCTGACGAATCTCATATACCTCATGATTTTGAACGGCCGGAGCACCCTAGCAGTATCAAGTCAAGTGACGTAAAAGACGAACACGTTGATGCTTTGCCGCCTGAGGAAGCCGAGGAAGCAGATCAGTCCGCCGACGATGCTTCAGGGTATCAGTTAGGTGCTGAATCGTATATCGAGCCCACCAATGACCAGGCCGGCCTGCATGATAGTATCTCAGAATATCAGCTAGGTGTTGAATCGCATGCCGAATCCACCAATGACCAGGCCGGTTTACATGGTAATGCCTCGGAGTACCAGCTAGGTGATGAATCGTATATCGAATCCGCCAATGACCAGATCGGTGTTCATGATGATGCTCCTCAGGCAGAGTCTGCCGTGCTTAGCGGTCATAATCCCCAGTCTGTGGGAAGCAGCCCTGGCAAAAGATTCGAGGGCGACCGGGACGAGGTTGAGGTTGGTGCAGAAACAAAGTCCCCCTCTATAAAAGTCAGCGATAGGGATGATCCTATTGAGCTGGCTGATCACTATGGTGTATACATCTCATACGGCGAGACAGATTACAATCTGTTCGCCAATGCCGAAGATGACGACCCAAACGAGTACTTTCTCAGCGATAAATCGGCGCTGGATGTCCCCCTTGCTCAGTTCTTGGGAAGCTTGCGCGAGATTATTTCCGATGAAATCTCACCTCTGGATGAATTGGTGATGCATGTAGATGGCCTTGGCCTTGAATTTTCAGAGGTAAGCCGCCAAAGACGAAAACCAATACTCTCGCAGCTGACTGATTGTTTGATAGTCTACAACTCTGGATTTTCTCGGCAAATTTACATTTGGTGACCTAGTAATCTTGTACGACAAACTCGCCAAAAACGAGCAGGCGGAGTCTTCGCCCCCTATCTATACTTACCTAACAATGAGACCAAACTGCAATCGACGTATGATGGCACTAGGCGAAAGTGCGAACGCTGGTAGAGGCTTGTCTGAAGTTGCCCTGTACCATGATTCGCCGTCCATCGGTGACTGGCAAGGAAGCGATATGGGGAGCCCTCATACTGACATTCTGCTCGGTGGTGACTACAATGATGGTGAGAACAGTAACGATTATCTGCAGGACGACGAAGATCACGAAGACCGCGAAGACCGCGAAGACCGCGAAGACCACGCAGACCACGCAGACCACGCAGACCACGAAGACCACGAAGAGGGCGATCCATTGAGCGACGGTGAACGTAATTTGTCCCAGTTGACTGTCGAGACGCGGGTAGACCATACCCCAGATTCTTACGAGCAACCCGACGAGCTCATTAACGAAAGCGAAGAAAAGCTCGAGGGTAATTCTGGCAATACTGGGGACAACGAGCAAGATATTTCCGTGTCCAAGCAGGGTATTTCCCCTTTCATTTCTCATTGTACATTTCCTTGCAACCGGGACAGCGTTTGTCCATGCGACGACTGTTACGAAATTGAACTCCAACATCTCGCCGGGCTAGTGCATGACCAAGTTTGGCCAAACTCAGGCACAACTATGCCTATACACAGTACTCCCACACACATGACCTCGATAACTAACCGTAATGTGACTGAAGACGATGCGACAATCGGATCTTCGGTATTGCAATCACAGGAAGCCAGTGAAGAAGCGCATCAACCCAGCTTGGGTATCCCTGAAACCGGCGGACCGGAGTTGCCAGCGCCTACAACAAGTACGACGAACGCAACGGACGTGCCAACCTCGGATAACACCAGTGTTACGGCCACTCTAGATGGCGAAGATGACGATGAGATTGACTATGACTCGGATGAAGATGGGGAAACCAACCATGATGGGTCCGACGAATCGAGTTTACATGAAAAGCCAATCGAAAGAACAGCCGATGTAGGGGTTTCTATTGATGACGAGATCACCTGGGAATCGGATGATGAAGAGGACGCCAAACACGATACAAAAGTTGATTCGCCCAAGGATACAGTACAAGTGTTATCAGTACCTGGAAAGCGGCAACGATCCGATTCGGACGCCCTGGACGGTGCAGGTGATGAGAACGGTATGACCCTGATTGGCAGAAATGCACTGTTTTCCGTCGCTGACTTTGGTATAGATCACAAGCGTCGTCGGTCTTGATGCGCCTGCGCCTGTTCCGTAACTCGATGATTTCTCATCTTTTGACCCCCAAAGCGCTTGTCACTTACAGCATCAACCCATTTGTCATAGGACCCTATCGATACCAAGCTCCTAGAATTTGCGAGCACCCCTCTAACCCTCTCCTACCCCCTCCCACCCCCTCCCTTGTCAAATAGTTGTGTAGGATGACTAACATTATCAGTTCACGCGGATCGTTTGGGATTTGGGGTTTAGATTGTCTCGACGGTAAGTTTCGGCCCATTGCAGATGCAGGACTGCCCAGCTCGGTCAGCCGCCTGTCATTTCGCAGAAGTAGCAATTTTCGTTTGCCCCATATTCGGTTATTCTGATACCCAAGGCGTTTGCATATTATTGCGGGGGGAATCATACGGTGGAGTTTGGCCGTGGATCGGAAACCAAGCATGAGCATACCGGGGGCGCTGGAAGAGAATGGCCCGGAGAGTCACTAGAAGCCCAACCGCTTGGGCGTCGCCGACAGAGAGAACCAAAAGGACCTGCCAGTGGGGATATAGTAGCAACCGAAGTGGCATTGACGACGTTGACGTTAGTAATGGTCGGGGATGTAATGATGCTGTGAAGGGGAGATGGCAAGGAAGCAACTTGATGACACGGTGATCAATATCTGATACACAGGTATTTGCGCATTGAAAGTAATCCAGTCTCAAGGCTGACGACGTGCTTTTTCTTGCTTTTGCCTTTCTTTTGCAGCCTATAGTCACTTTCTCTTTTCGTATTTGTCGGCCCAGAAAAGAGAGTAGGTACTAAGTAATTATACCTGACTACATATATTATTGTGTTCCGGGATTTTGCGACCGGGTGAGAGGTAGGGGTAGGTCAGACCAGTCACGTCTATCTACCCATCTACCACGCAGTGCACTGTCTAGAATAACTTGCGACAGTAGACTCGTAGAGATGATGGTGATGCGCATTCTACTCTGTATCTAGTACTTAGTTGTGGCCCAAGTTACTGTGTTGGTTCCAGCCTTCCAGGGCATATGCGCCCGCCATACAAACAGGCCACAGTCCGTATAGAGCCTCGGCCGAGTAATATACACGTGTACGAAGTACGTATGCATGTTATGGAGGAATTGGGTGCGGAGGTACTGCCTAGTTCCGTCTCTTCCATGCCCACAAGCAGATGTACTGTATAGTAGTAAGGTGGCCGGCCTTCCTCTTCGTCTACTCAGCCACACGGGGTAGTTATGAGTAATTCGTGTCCTGATTCAACGCGGAGGGTATGTCCGAACAGTAAGGGCTGGACGGTTCGAGGAAAGCTGGACTCCAGAGCTTGATCTTGTGGTGGCGTTCTCTGTCTCTGTTTTTTTGCATACATTGTACGCCACCATACACGGTACTTATAGGTAGTCCGTAAGTCGATTAAAGATAAAGAGAGCAATGCTTGGCACGAGAACGTCAGCATGTGTGTGTGCGCGTACGGGATACTGGCCCTGGACAGGGCCCATGGGAATATACACTATTGCCTAGCGTCGCGCAGATCGACTGGCATCAGCAGTTTCGAAACGAGCGCCTTGGCTGGACCTGAGACAGAATTTTCTTGAAAGCGTATAGTCCTGTTAGTTGCACGCGATGGCGGTGTTTTATGGCTCCGTTTCTGTCCGTTGTTCAGCTGGCCAATTGGCCACGGGCGTCTATAGGCTTATGGGCCGCTACGATGGACGGGGGAGTCGCCTGGCAGGGCCCATGTACATTCTCGTGCTGGCCCGGCGGCTAGGGTACAAGAGAGTCAGGGATCTAAATGAAGATACAGTCCGGACATACTGTGTCTGGAGTCGGCACAGACTGTGTCTGGACTCTGGACCTGGGACTCTCTGCTGGAGTCCCCAGCAGAGCCCCCGGCGCTCCAATGACTAGGGCCACTCGGCGTACCGGTACCTCGCCGGGCGCCCCTCCCTGGACGCACACCGCGGGAGGCCCTGCGGCACGGCGGCTTCGTCCCTTGCAAGATGTACGTGTACACGGCGCCAAACGGGGCTTCGTGTGCTGCCTAGTACTCGCTTAGTGCATTGCACTTGTGCGCTATAAGTAGGTACGCGAAAAATGGCTCGCGGCTTGGCCCTCTTACGTACATAGTGGGTACTGTACCCACACTGTACATGGCCAACGCCTGGGGGGCCCGGGGCCGGCGGGCGGCACCTACGCAGCGCATCCACCACATCCAGCAGGTACCGTACTCTTACCACCTTACACAAAGCAACCTGCCAATTCGACATTCACAGACCTCCGTCTTTCTCTGCCTCTCTCACCACTGCCGTCCTGATCCCGACTCCGTCGCAACCCATCCCCCCCATTGCCTGCCAACTGTCCGCCCAGCCGGTCTCGTCTCTCAGCCACCTCCCCGGCCGTCGATCTGGTCCTTGAACCGCCCTGCCGATGGCTGCAAGCGAGTAGTTCAATCACGCTACCTACATACACTCCGACAGTCACGCTCCTGGCTACGATCGGCCCGCTACATCTCCAACTTGGCGCATCCGAGGCCGTCGTGGCATCATCTACGAATCGAAGCGCTCCAAACGTCCGACGCCCTGGAGCCGCCTCGCCCGGCGCGAGTCCTCGCATTTGACTCGACGTTTCGTTCTTTTATTGCTGCCACTACGTTCCCTAGCAAACACCTGGCGCATTCCGTTCACTCAATATGACCTTAGACGAGAAGTACGACCGCCCTCGACTTCAAGGCAACTCGGCCCACCATGCCCATTGATCCCCAGCCAGCACTTCGCGTTTATATATCTAGGGAGAAACTGACGTCGATTTCGCTGACAGATATATTGGATTGGCTCTGGCCATCTCATCTAGCCTGGCCATTGGTAGGCACTTGAATCCTTGTTCTATTCTCCTACCTATACACAAGCTAACCCCTTTGCTTTCCTAGGCACAAGTTTCGTTATCACGAAAAAGGTACGATATATCGGAGATCACGTTAACGCTTTGTCACCAAGAACCCGACTTGTCTTGTTCGCTAGCCTTGCTTGTTTGTGCTGACCCAAGCCAGGGCTTACTACTATCAGAAGAAAAGCATGGCTTTCAAGGAGATGGGTTTGTATATCTGATGAATCCCATATGGTGGGCGGGGATATCTACAAGTAAGACTCTACAACTAGACACTAGATGACTACGAGGCTAAGTCGAGACAGTGGTCGTGGGAGAAATCTTCAACTTCGCCGCATATGCCTTCGCACCGGCGATTCTAGTGACACCCTTGGGTGCCTTGTCAGTTTTGATAGGTGCCGTCCTGGGGTCATATTTCTTAAAAGAGGAGCTGGGAACACTCGGAAAGCTTGGGTGTGCTATCTGTCTCCTCGGTGCAATCATCATTGTGCTTCACGCACCTCCCGACGAGGCCGTCGAAACGGTCGATCAGATTCTGGACTACGCACTTCGTCCAGGTAAGCAATGGGCATTTCGTCGTGCCCGGATACTCCAATCCTCGTATTAATCTTTCGACTAGGATTTCTACTATATTCTCTCACCGTGGCCATCTTCGCTGTGGTGATGATCTACAAAATCGCCCCCGTCCACGGCAAAAGCAATCCGCTAATCTATCTGTCGATTTGCTCTACTGTTGGGTCCGTCTCTGTAATGTCTGTTAAGGCATTTGGTATCGCGCTCAAGCTTACTTTTGCTGGACACAACCAATTCACGCACGCGTCAACCTATGTCTTCATTATTTTGACTGCCGGTTGCATTTTAACGCAGATGAACTATTTCAACAAGGCACTTAGTCAGTTTAGTACTCAAATGTACGGCAACTCCCCGACTCATCCAACATCGCAATTATGGCATTGCTAACTTGAAACCAGAGTTAATCCCCTGTACTATGTCACGTTTACGACGGCGACTCTCTGCGCTTCCTTCATTCTGTTCTCCGGTTTCAACACAAGCGATGTGGTCAACACGCTCTCGCTTCTATGCGGTTTTCTCATTACCTTCACCGGCGTTTACCTGCTCAACCTGTCCCGACGGGATCCGGACGGGACGAAGATGCTCGCCGGCCAGGGTACTGATGTGACCGGAACGGACATGATATCAAGCCTTCAGACTCGACTGAGCATGCAGTCTAGGAGGAGCCAAGACCCACGAGCTAGTATTGGGAGTCGAGGTCACAGCGACAGGGATGGTCTGATGCGCGCATATGACGAGGAGCAAGCACACGGCGATTTCGGGGTCCCCGAGGACGTCGATGGCAATCGAACGTCAGGGACGCGGAATGGCATGAATGGTCATGGGGCGAAGGCATACGAGACCATTGAAATGGAGAATCGCAAATGACGCGAGCATACACTCGGGATACCCGACTCGAGGGAGGGCCACCCACGCCATCCCACACCCATATTCCACGACCACAATTGTATATTCCTCCTCGAGCGATCTGTTTACCGACGAATTAGAACGTTTGTCCACCAAGAATCGCGTATGACTAATATTATGGGTTTGATGCCTCCTTTTCTTTTCTTTTTTTAAAAACCCGTGATTTCTTTTAATCTCGGGATAGAGCTTGCCAGCGAGATCTGCCTTTATACATGAGATGGTTACTTGCTTGCTTGCTTGCTTTCGGGGGGCGGCCTAATCATCCTGGCCTTGGCGTAGCCGTGTAGAGAAATTACATCCCTACCTATCTACCTACCTGCCCAGGCCACCTGGGCTACCTAGGCTTCGATGAAAGAGATCTGGGGGGGTTTCGCATGGCTGGACTGGCGTTTTGGGGGTTTAAAGGGAGGGGAGAGGGAAGGGAGGGCAAATTTTTCAGCTCTCTCTGTTTTGTTTTTCGTTTTTTGGACTTTGGGGCTGTGGAATTCTCTCTTTTTTTTTTTTTTTGGTGGGGGGATTCATTTTTGGCTGGGAACGTGGAATGGAGGCGCGCCTCTGTTTTTTTTTTTTTAATGTTCCGCGGATGTCTGGGACATTTGGGCTTTCGCATTTGCATTTGTGCCTTTGGGATGGTGGTGGCTGGTGGTGGTGGTATAAGTCTTATCTACTTCCTTGCTGGCCCCCCTTGCTTTGGTGCCTTCCTTGTCTTGATGATGATGTATGCTTTGTATATAGTTCGTATGAAGATTCCTTTTCGGCTATTTGGGCTCTTCTTGCCTTGCTTGGCTGGGGGGTTTTGTTTGGTGGGTGTGGTCTTATTGCGTACCGGGGCCCTTATTCGCTTTGTCTGGTGGTGATTTTGTGTGGTTCATGGGTGTCATAGCAGATAGAGGGTGTTTAATTTGTTTTATGGATTGGTTCTACTTGTTTGTGCTCTGCCTTCCATGGGTCGTGATTGATGGGAACGGGAAATAGGAGGGTTGTTCATTCGTGATGGGGTTCATTTTGCCTGGGCTACTAATTACGTATAGACGGATACATATTGTTCACGAACAGGCCACATACACATCGAGCCATGCATTTGAGTCAGTCCCTGAGTTTGGGTTTTAATTCTTTTTTTCTCAGGTTCCTCGTGAAAAATGTCCCTTTCCGTGCCAAAGCAAATGATCATGACGCCGAAATTCGTGTTGTTCGTTGCAGATAATCACGTTATCCCCGTTCCCCGGCAGTCCCCCCCATTTTGCCTGCTTCTTTCTCTTTATTCCGTGTCACCTGAAGTTGTCCTTTTTATTCGGGTTGAGGAGTCCAGCACCGACCGACTCAATCCTATTCCTCGACGGGAGCGGGCTCCGCCTCGGCGCCCTCCTCCTCGGCCGCGCGAGCGGCTTCGGCCTGGGCCTGTACCTGGGCGGCCTTGGCGCCGTAGTCCTGGCTCATGGGCTGGACAACGCTAGACTCCTCCTTGGGCTCGATGATGGTGACGGCGTCAGGGAGAGACTTGGACGGGCCAGCCTTGCCCTCGGGGTCGGAGCCGCGCATGATCTTGACCTTGATACCCAGGACACCCTGGCGCAGTAGGACGTGGCGGGTGGCGCTGTCGATGAAGTCACGGGCGGGCTGACCGGAGTGGATCATGAAGCCGTCGGTGAACTTCATAGACTTGGCACGGGCAGCACGGAGCTTACCGGAGACGACGACCTCGCAACCCTTGGCGCCGGACTCCATGATGAAGCGGAGGACACCGTAGCAGGCACGGCGGACGGCGAGACCGTTGAGCAGCTTGTAGCGCAGGGACTCGCACTGGGCGACGGCGGAGAGACCGCGGTTCTGGACCTTGGCGGCGTAGAGGGAGACGCTGTTCTCGGGGAACTTGAAGCGCTTCTGGATCAGCGAGGTGAGCTCGCGGATGCGGCGGCCCTGCTCGCCTAGAACCTCCTGGGTATGCGTGGCCCGGATGATGATGTCGGTGACGGTGGGGGTTACGCGGACCTCGACGCCCGAGTAGCCCTCCTCGGCCAGCTCATGCTGGAAGAACTCGTTGAGCTCGGCGTAGAAAACACCGTCGGCGACGAATTTTCTGCGCTTAGAACTGTAGTTTGGGGGAAAACGGGAGAAGTTAGCAGATGTACGTGAAGGGGAGGGCTCTGGGTCGGCGTCGTAGGTACGGTCCGGAGGGGCAATGCTTGAGATGGACGGGTCGGGGCAATTGTACAGAGGTTTCGACTCACATCTGAGTTCCGGCGGTAGCCATGTTGACTGATTTCCCTCTGGATTGACTTGACTTGGGGTGGTCGGGGGGAGGATGAGGAGGACAGGCTGGACGAGTGGACGATCGGATTGTTGGGCGACGGGGAGAAAGAAGTTAGTACAGTCGCGAGAAAGTCTGGCTGGTGGGAGAGATGTGTGGCTGACAGTGGTGCACGCACTGTCCTGAATTTTAGGCGGTCGCGAGGGAATTTTTGGGTGATTTAGGGCTCGCGTTTGTGTGGCAAGTGCAACTGACAGTACGGCTAGGGACGGCTACGCGTAGCCGTCGGGCCCCACGTTCCAGCTGTTATCGATAAGCACGGCCCCCAGCGGGACCTGTCAACTAAACTACGGCGATGGTTCAGTGGGTGACGTCGGCGTCGGCTCGTGAGTCGGAGTGACCAGGTTGGCATGAAGACTTCGTGCAGTTGCATTTCCCGGCCTGCTGTCATGTATATTCCGTAGCAGCTGCCTTATCATATCTATCTTCCCACTTGCCGCCCCTCCCCCCGATTAACTGCCAACCGCGAGCACTTCTTCTCCTTCAGCCTTCGACATCCTACTCTCCAAAAATAATAATAAATAAAAAAGATGCTCACAACGGCATCGCCACTCCTAGCCGGTCTCCTGGAATACCCGACCCTCTCGAACGAGCCTCTGCTGCTGCTGTAGTAATTACTAAGTCCCCGTCCCGCCCTTGAACCCGTTATTACTACCCACCTAGCGACCGCCATCACGTTGAATTCGATATCAAATGCGCCGTCCTTCAGAAGGCCTGAGCTCTACGATATCCGCCCTTTCGGAAATACTTACATCCGTACTTTAGCTCGCCATGATTCCTAGGACTGTATGTCTTGCGTCCACATTTGCTGTTCGGGTTCCCGCTCCGGGTTCCGTGCTGACTTTGGCTTTGTTTCTCGGTCTAGATAAACGATGTGGACGCAATTCGCTCTGGTGATAAGTACACGGGCGAGCTTCGCCTTACAGAGCACCATATAATATTTGTTTACCCGGCCCCCTCGCAGGCCAGCGCCGATCCGTCCAAGAACACTCCCAAGTACAAGGAGTCCTACATTGCGTACCCCATCATAGCCCAGTGCACGCTCAGATTGTGTTCCAGTTACACTGGGCGCCCCTCGAATATCCGAATAAGAGGGCGAGATTTTAATTTGATAAGTTTCCTCTTCGCGAACGAGGCCCTCGCCCGAGAAGCTTTCGACATCATCCGTAGCCGGACGTGCCGGTTGGGGTCAATAGAGAAGCTCTATGCTTTCAGCCACCAACCCCTCAAGAGCGAAAAACAGCTTGACGGCTGGAAGCTATACGATCCGAGAACCGAATTTAGGCGTCAGGGCATCAGCACGAAGTCGGTAGATAGGGGCTGGAGGATTTCGACCATAAACAAAGACTATGCCTTCTCCCCAACCTATCCGGCACTGCTTGTCGTGCCCTCTAAGATTTCTGATAATGTCATTAAATACGCCGGTCCGTATCGATCCAGAGCTCGCATACCCGTGTTGACATACCTCCACTCCCTTAACAACTGTTCCATAACTCGAAGTTCCCAGCCTCTGGTAGGTTTCAGGGGAAACCGGAGCATACAAGATGAGAAGCTTGTCAGTGCTTGTTTCTCTGCGTCGGCCACAGTCGAATTTAATGGGCTAGATGTGGTGACAGTGGACACGGCAAACCCAAGCCCTTCATCTAGTCAAATTGACCTCCGCAGTTCTAGCCTCGAGGGAGAAACAACAGACGTGGGGACGACGGGTGCAGAACGCCTGGAGGACGAGCTCATTGTTGGGAACGATTCAAAGTACGACGACGCACAAGCCGGCAAGCGCGTATATGGTGCCCAACAACGAAATCTGATTGTAGATGCGCGACCTACTATCAATGCTCTTGCGATGCAAATGGTTGGGAAGGGTTCAGAAAACATGGAATATTATCCGTTCGCCAAGAAGGTATTCCTGAATATCGACAACATACACGTCATGAGAGAGTCTCTCAATACTATCGTAGAAGCCCTGAAGGACGGAGATATCTCTAAATTATCTCCAAACCGCGAGCTTCTTATAAAAAGCAACTGGCTTAAGCACATAAGAGGTATACTAGATGGGTCGGCTTTGATCGCCAGGCAAGTGGGAATCAACCATTCCCATGTTCTGATACATTGCTCTGATGGGTGGGATCGCACGAGCCAACTGTCAGCGTTGTCTCAGCTAATGCTTGATCCCTATTATCGTACAATAGACGGTTTCATTGTCTTGGTCGAGAAAGATTGGTTGTCATTTGGACACATGTTCCAACAGCGTTCCGGACCGCTCAACCATGAGAAATGGTTCGTCGTTGAGCGTGATTCTATGTCCGGCTCGGCTCTACAGCCTGGAGAATCTGATGGCCGGGCCGGCGAGGCCCTTGAAAACGCGATAGCCGGCGCCAAACGATTCTTCCACCGGAGCCGAAATCCAGACGCCAGCGGGGATGCTGATGCGGATGCGTCAAGCTCACCGCCCGACGAAAATTCACAAATCAAACGGTCATCTGAGTCTCCAGCGCCCAGTGAGGCTACACGGCCTGGCGAAATCTCGCCAGTTTTTCACCAATTCCTCGACGCTACATGGCAGCTCCTGCGACAACATCCAACTCGGTTTGAATTCAATGAACGATTTCTACGCCGGCTTTTGTACCATCTCTATGCCGGACAGTACGGCACTTTCCTCTACAACAGTGACAAGCAACGCATGGATGCTCACGTGTATGAGAGGACTAGGTCAGTGTGGGATTACTTCGTGTCGCGGAGGCATGAATTCCTGAACCCCGACTATGACGCCACGGTCGATGACCGGCAAAGCGGCCGCGAAAGACTTTTATTTCCAAAGCTCAGTGATATACGCTGGTGGTCAAAATGCTTCAACCGCCCCGACGCGGATATGAATAGCTACCTTGACCAGGCAGCAGCTCATGAAGAGAGGATAGATAATTACGCCATGTCGTCGGGTATGACCCCGGTCGACTCTCCTGGCAAAGACGGGAGCAGGTCGCCACAGCCTCCCCCGAGTCCCAGACCCCC
Source organism: Xylaria intraflava (assembly GCA_022385655.1). Classification (NCBI taxonomy): domain Eukaryota; kingdom Fungi; phylum Ascomycota; class Sordariomycetes; order Xylariales; family Xylariaceae; genus Xylaria; species Xylaria intraflava. The sequence goes on from MU279765.1 coordinate 28,048, forward strand.
AAGTGCCCCGATGGGCCGGAGCGTGCTTTCGACTATAGTGGCCGCTAACGACCTCCACATACCGAGCCGGAAGAATTCAGCGACCCTTAGGCATAGCATCAGCGCTGACACGCCCGGTGCATTTGCGGTAAATCTAGCTAAGCTCCGAGACGGAGTCACAAGCCTTGATATTAGCCGTGGTCTATTTGGGGCCACAGATAAAAACACAGCAGCGAATGTTCACGGCCCAGCCAAGGCACAGGGAGAACAGGAGATGGCGGATATGTCAGTGCATCAGTCCCAGCCAAGCATCAGCCACAACCAGGTGACGACAATGACGCAAGAGAGTTCGTTGGACCATGGCAAAGAATCTTTCGAAACGGCATGAGGACATATCGCTGACATTGGGGGGTTTGGCGAGGCTTTAAATGGTCATTGATGCATTTGAACGGACTATAAATCATTCGACATGTTTAACCTTTTTTTTTTTTGCAGCGGTTTGGGAATTGGATTGTGGTGGTTCTACGATGGTTAGAGGAAAATGAGCGTTCTTCCAGGGCCACGAGGTATACGAACGGTGGGACAGGCGAATGATGATTATCGAGAAGCGATTTCAACGAGCTTGTTACGTGGTAGGCAGGTACATGATGGATGTACTTATTATATCGTCTAGATCCAAGCGCGGCAGTAGCTGATAGTTAGCTTGTAGTAGTAGAGGATCAGCCGCGAACAGAGGAGTCTTGCGAGCTGTTTCGGTGTTTCTGTTTGAACGACGGCTGTTTGATCGGTTGGAGCGTGAATAATAGGCTGTTTGGTTAGCTGAGGAGCCTTATTCAAGTTTCTATTCATCCTGTCTTATCCTGGGACACTATTGATTACGAATGCTATAGGTAGATTGCGTAGATGTTTCTCATACGCGTGTCGTGGCTTTGGTGTCGGTACAAATGGGTATTAGCTAAGCGGTGATATGTACCGCAGTGGTCACGGTATGTAGTAGTAGTAGTAAGATCATTCAAGCCAAGGACTTTTTCCAATCGGGCCGCAATGACGACAGGCGATGTTTTGCATGGGAAGGTTCAAGTTACATCCAACGCGTGCATTTTCTTTGGGTTGCTGCTGATAGCAACGAGCGAACCCCGCGATGAACCCCACCGAGATTGCAAGATTCAGCACAGTGAGATGAATTAACATTGCAGCATAATTAAAGCGGGGCTATAATGCATGCATAACGGCCCATTTTAACCTTCACAAAGCCGCACAAAGTTGCGAGTCCGCTCTGCCACTGGGAGTCCCTTGCCCACTGTGTGCCTCTGCCTGACAGCCTCAGCTTTTTAGGCTCTTGATTTTGCACTATCGGCCAGCGGGCCCCCCCCAAGCCTCCCCCCAAGCCTCCCCCCAGCGCCCCCTAGCAGGCCTGTAAACGGTACCTGAAGCAGCAGCACTACCACATGCCACGGCAGCACCGCAGATAGGAGCTCTCCCGCCAGGCTGCCCGGTACCTACCTCCCAGAGCCTTCCCTCCTACCATCATCACAACCGCCACGAATGCCAACGCCATATGCCAGATACCCTCCTCTGCTTTCGATCGTTGTTATTATCCCACGCGACCACAGAGGCGGCTGCTAATATCCCGATCTCGTTGTCGTCTCGTGTCGTCGATCAGTGCCAGATGGTCTCTCTCTCCCGTACTGACACCTGACATTGACCTAACGCCGCCGCCATTGCATCGCTCCACCCACGCGAGCAAGATCAACATCATCACACGCCTCCTCCCTCGCCGCCGCCGCTACTCCGCCCTCGTCGTTGCTGCTGCCGCCGTTGTTTCCGCTTCCGACTTCTGGCCCGCCCCCGTCTTAGGATCCCCTGCCCGCCACATATAATCATCTTGAGCATTACCAAAACGGGTATTTCTACTCTTCGCCATGGCTGACGCGCCTAGTGCGAACGACGAGCTCTATCCCATTGCCGTTCTCATCGACGAGCTGAAGGTGAGGCAATGTGACCCGGATATATCCGCCCCCCTACGGCCTCCATGTGTCTCTTCTTCCGCGGGCACTCGCTCATTCATTGCTGACCCGCTCCGTAGCATGATGACGTTCTTCTTCGACTTAATGCCATCCATCGTCTCTCGACGATCGCGCTTGCTTTAGGTCCCGAGCGCACTCGCGAGGAACTCATTCCTTTTCTCGATGGTCAGACAACACCCCACGCCCCTTCGCCAACCCCAGATCTAACGCCCCTAGCAGAGTCGGTCGAGGACGAGGACGAGGTCCTGGTTGCATTAAGTGAGGAACTCGGCGGTTTCATTGAGTATGTCGGAGGCCCTCGGTTCGGTCACGTCCTTCTCTCACCTCTCGAGAACCTCGCGGCTATCGAGGAGCCCACTGTTCGAGATAAGGTTCGTCGTCCGGATCAACTCCCCAGCATCCCCTGCAAATATCCTCCTTCGACTGATCGCTGACGTTATTTTCAGGCCGTCGAGTCGCTCAACAAGATCTGCCAAGAACTCTCCTCTCAGCAGATCGAAGAATACTTCATCCCGCTCACTATACGCCTCAGCAAGGCCGACTGGTTTACCTCCAAAGTCTCGGGTTGCGGTTTGTATACAGCCCCATACAAGAAAGTTTCCCCACAGCTTCAGGAGTCTCTTCGCTCGCAGTTTGGCCTTCTGGTCCACGATGAAACCCCCATGGTTCGCCGGCAGTCCGCTACAAACCTGGCCAAGTTTGTCAAGGAAATGACCGCACCTATAGTCATCCAGGAGATTATACCCCTTTTTCAACACCTTGCTCAAGATGACCAAGACAGCGTCCGACTCTTGACCGTCGAAATCCTTGTCGCAATCGCCGAGGTGATCCCCAAAGAGCAACAGGCGAGCCACAGTGTGTTGCTCACATCTCTGCGCAACCTGATAGAAGATAAGAGCTGGCGGGTTCGTTATATGATCGCGGATAGATTTGAAAAGGTACAAACAGCTTTTTTCTGAGGGTGGTACATGGTGTATCGGGCTAATGGAAGACGATAGATTGCCAAGGCCGTAGATGATGAGGTTTTGTCGCGAGACTTGGTCCCGGCCTTCGTCAAGCTTCTTAAAGACAACGAGGCCGAGGTCCGGACTGCCATTGCCGGTCAGATTCCCGGTTTCTGCAGTTTGGTGGACAAAGCTACGCTTCTGAAAGATATCATGGGCACTGTTGAGGATCTGGTCTCCGACCAATCTCAGCATGTCCGCGCCGCCCTCGGCACCCAGATCAGCGGGCTTGCCCCGATTTTGGGCAAGCAAGAGTACGTCCCTCCCCCCCGAGTCGTTGGAATTTGACTAATACATAATGCCCTAGAACCATCGATCACCTCCTTCCTATGTTCTTGCAAATGCTTAAGGACGAATTTCCGGAAGTTCGGCTCCATATCATCTCAAAGCTCGAACTTGTAAATCAGGGTTTGTCATCATTGATTCCGTCGTTTAATTGGGGCGTAATCTGACAGCTGCAGTTATTGGAATTGATCTATTATCGCAATCCCTGCTGCCCGCCATTGTGCAACTAGCAGAGGACAAGCAGTGGAGAGTTAGACTTGCTATCATCGAGTATATCCCGTTGCTCGCCAGCCAGCTTGGAGTTAAGTTCTTCGATGAAAAGCTGAGCGGGCTCTGCATGGGGTGGCTTGGTGATACGGTTTTCTCTATCCGAGAGGCTGCCACTCGTAATCTTAAGAAGCTTACTGAGGTTTTCGGAGTCGAGTGGGCCAGTGAGGCTATTATTCCCAAGGTCATGGCCATGGGCTCGCATCCGAACTATCTATACCGAATGACGACTTGTTTCGCGATCACAGTAAGTGCTCAGGTACCCCGCTAGTCATGAGTTGGATCACATTCTAATTTCTAAAGACCCTCGCCCCCGTTGTCAGTTTGGACGTGATTGGGAAGTCCATCCTGCCTATGCTCGAAAAGCTGGTTGAGGACGAGATTCCCAATATCCGCTTCAACGTGGCCAAGACGTATGCCGAGCTGATCGGCGTCTTAAAACGGCTGCCCGACGAGGGTACGATCCACAGCTTAGAGAAGGAGGGGAAGACGGATACAACAGCATCGCCGAAGTCGACGGAATTGATTCAGCAACGCATACTGCCAAACTTAGAGAAGCTTCAAAAGGATGATGATGTAGATGTACGATTCTTTGCCACAACTGCCGCGACGGGTATTTCTGGGGTAGGCGGGGGAGAACCTATGAACACATCGCCATAGATGAGAGAAGAAAACTTCATAAAGAGAGAATTTCCTCCCCCCTGCCTGCAGCTTCGTTTATTATGGTCATGCATCCCAGCCCGCCCTTTCTTTCCGATACACTTGCGAGTTACGTTACCTGTTATACCGTATGTCACGGGGTTACGTTGATTGATACAGATACCTACCACTTATCCGCCGGAGGGGTGCGAGGGAGAGGAACAGGATGGCGTAACGCCGTTTAATCAGGCCGTGGGCTACGATAGAGAATAGGGATTCCCGGCGATGCGAGGCTTGGTGGTGGTTTTTACTCTCTTTTCGCTTTTCACTTGCCCCTTTTCCCCTTGCCCTTCCCTTACTTTTTACCTCCGCCCCTCGCCTTATTTGTTTTCCGGGAACGAAAGAGAAAAGCAATTTCAGATTTCTTTTTTTTTTTCTTCCTCCTTTCTCTTGTTTTTTTTTTTTTTGCTTTGCGGGATTTCTTTTTGAGATTCAGAGTTTCATAGAGAGAGCGGGGAGCTGAGAGATGGGAGCAACGTGAAGAAGAAAAATAAGCAGCGTGAGTGAAGCAGGGTAATGAGAGAGGGGGAGGGAAGATGTCGCTGGCGGCACGTGGTATATGGCAAACGGCGGATGGTATTTGGCCAAGGAAAGGGGGGGAAGGGGGAGCACAGGAAGGCGAGGGGATGGATGGATGGTGTTGTGTATTGGTATTTACCGCTTACCTTGATACCTTGTCGTTCCTCCTACCTATTACCTCCTACTTCCTAATACCTACTACTGCCTTCTACTGTCTCTTGCTGCTTTCTACCGTCTCCTAACTCCTATTGCCTGCCTACGTCCTATTGCCCACCTACGCCCTATTACGTAGTATCTAGGATCTAGAGTCTAGAACTTAGGTAGAGCCTACGATCAGGACTTTGAGCTTTGGTATTCCTGAGTTATTATTATAGTTTCTTTACGGGGGGAGAAAACGGAGAAAGCGGGAAAAGAGGGGGGTGAAGCGGGAGGAATAGGAGGCAAGCAAGATAAATAAGAAAGGGGGGAATAAGGAGGAGTAAAGGAAAGTAGAAGTAAGAGGGACGGATAGACATTAACAGAAGGACGGACAGGGGACAGAGGGACAGGGGGAAACACAGAGAAACGAAGCTCAGCGGCCTTGGTTCTTAGAGAAACCTGAACCGGACACCGGCTAGTTATTGATAGATAGATCGTGAGGCATCCGATTTGGATATCGCTGGCGTTACGTCTATCTACATGATCCCCCCTTGCTACATCTGTAGAACCACCGCTTTCTTGCTTGGGTTTGTGCTTCCTGGAGACACTTTCTCTACTACAGTCATACAGTTGGGTGGCAGGCCCGTAGCGGGATATTTCCTACAGTCGATACTTCTTTATATCCCCGTTCCACAAGAATTCCCATTTCTGCTGATAATGAACTGCCATCTCGGACAATCCCCTTCGTATTCCGGGGTTTGATTGTTTTGGTTGTGGATTCGCCCCTGGTCCTGGCGCTGGGAAGTTTGTGGAAGTTGTTGCTTGGCTCTTTAGATAGTTTCTGTAGGCGTAAGTCGATGGGCTGGGGGTTATATATAGAGCGGGGTTTATGTCGAATGTCGGCTGTCGACTAGGTAGAAAATTTGGTCGAACTGTGGAATGTCAAGAACCGAATAACTTCATCACGACGTGAAACCCAACCGCCCGGCAATCCGTACCATAAGACGTGATTCCGGATCATTTCCCACTCTTCGGGACAACCCCCCCGCGCTTGATAGGGGGCTTTGATCAACGGCCGACGGTCGACGGGGGACGGGTCAATCGACGGTCGCTATTGTCGACTGTTGGACACACCCCGGGATCTGGGTCGATTACCCCCCCCCCCCCACGGTTTGTTTTTAACACGCGAGACTTCTTCGTGAATAGTCTTCTGGACGCAAGTTTTCTTAGCGTTATTTGTGTTTGTCGCGATGGATCCCGATCTTGGACGCTTTAGGCTTCATGTTACTTAGCTAAGTAGTCTGAGCAAAAGTAACGTTCCTCAGTCGAAACCCTAGATAGATAGCAATGTCCATATTCGCGGGAAAATTCCCCCGTTGGCGATGAGGATGCTTCGAGTGATCCGGCGTTCCGTAGCGCCCTTGACTTAGTCTCGGTATAATGAGGTATACATAACGAGGTTTTGTAAATAGCTCGGTTCTCCTGGGCTTAGGTTAGCCGGTGGAAGCGGTGGTTACGACTTGATAGCGATACTGACCGGGCGAACAACAGCTGGCGTTGCGTACATCGCACGCGATAAACTGCCCCCCTTTTCTGAGCGGGATATCGTGATCCGTGTCAATGCCGGCTAACCCACCGATCCGAAGTGTAAAATAGGCACCGTCCCTTATTATGGCGTTGTAGATCGCGTGGGTGGAATCGGTAAGGGAGCGGGATTGATACGGATCACGTTCCCGCGAAAAAGGCAACCTGAGAGAAAAAAAAGGAGCGAGAAGGGTCGCGGGGCAGTGATGTGCTTGTAGCAAGGGCAGTTCTTTCTTGATCTTGCCATACCGCAATCCATACCGATCCCGACCACTAACCAACGCCGCCCATCCGGGCCACGAAACGGGGTGGGTGTTCTTTACCACCCCTTGTCATGGCTGGCGGGCGGGCGGGAATAGCAAGTGGGAGAGGGATGGGTATGGATCACGTTATTGGATACTCGGCGAAGGCTCGGCCAACTTCTCGAAATGGATTTGTCGAAGGTGATGGTTTTCGTATTGCCTTACCCAGCTGGACTTGTGATGTGGGGGCAGATGTTAACTAAAGGTTTAAGGATGTATGAAAAAAGATATGTCGAAGGTACAGTGCGAAAATAGAACCTCTTGCTCTGTTACGTTTTGTTTTCGCCGTCCGTTAGCCTGGCAACCTGTTAACCCGTGCCCTAGAAGGGAGAGGCGGAAGGAGAGGCGGAAGAGAGGCGCGTGAGGGAGCACGGGAGACCCAAGTTCGGGAGATTCAGATAGATTCAGACGGTAGGTTTAGATAGTATTAGGGGTCCCTAGTATTACTACAGAGGAAAAGGGGAAAGCAGGTTCTTTTGGTTGGGGATATCCAAGAAATTCTAGGATTATGCATTGCGGATTACTTATGTGCCAATTACACCCATCCAGCCACTCCCTCCGTCACCGTAAAGCCAGGGAAATGGGGAGGGAGGCAGGGCGCGAATAGGGGCGTCCGAATACTGCTCCTGACTAAGACTTCCTCACCTTCCGGAAGCAGAGACTGCTGATCGTCTGGCCCTTGACGCCGCCGAAGCTGAAGGAGCGGTATTCGATACGACCCACGGCCTCGAAGCCCCAGCGGATTGATTCGGTGTCTTCCCCTTCACCGTGGTGATCCGCGTCTGTATTCGCGTTCCTCGTGGCCGGTATCTCTTGCACGGCCCCGTCTTCGAACCAGGCTTTCAGCTCCGCTTCGACCCAGTTGCAGCTTGTTATTAGGAACAGGCCGCCTTCACGGATCATGGGGAGGATCCTCGAGCCGTAAGCTTCGTTTGGGCGGTTCTGTTCTTCGTCCGCGACGGGTTCCGGCGCCTCTGTCGATAGCGAGATGGCGTCGAAGGTCCCTTTGTCCAGCAGGACGTCCCAGCCGCGCGTAACGGCGGGGGAGAACGTCACGTTGAGGACGGCGGTTGCGGAGCTATGTAGGACGTCGTGTTCAGCGAAATGGATGTCTACTTCATCATGGCCCTGTCCTCGTTGTTTCGTGTCGTCGTCATCGGGGTCTTCTCGCCGCGCTCTCTCGAGTCGTCGTGCGAATTGGACGCTCTGTGGACTGTAGTCTATCCCCAGCATGGGCCCCTCCCACCCGGCGTCCCGAAGCGCGAAGAGCAGGGCGCCGTTGCCGGTCCCAAGGTCCAGGAAGGACGTTGTGGCTGTGTCTAAGCCTAGTTCCTGCGCGCGCTCGGGATCGCCCAGGAATTCCAGCAGCTTTGTCTCGGCGTCCGAGTCGTCGAACCAGGCCGTGCCTGTGTCTGAGGGGTCGTGGGCATGGTTGGCTATCTCGGTTGTGTAAAGGGCGTCCCAGCTTTTATGGAGGACGGATGCGTGTTAGTCTGGCGTGGCATTTTCCTGGGTCTTGGGAGTTGATACATACTATTCCTTTGTGCCGAGCTTGGAAGGCTGGAGATGTGCTGGTTTCGTCATTGAGGCGAGCATGTGATGTGCAATAACTACTGGTAGTGACGAAAGTACCAGACGGTGGGGTTGCCGCCGACGCTATTCCCAAGGCCGGGGCCACCTTTCCGTAATGCCGACGGTATTTCTCGTTCGGAATTCGATATATATTTCGGAGTGTTCTGCCGGCAAATGACTACCACGGGTGAGTTTGAAGAATAGATACACAAGATATAAATATAAATGCGTAGAGCGTCAAGGACGTCGAGATGTCTTCACATGTCCGTTTGTTTTTGGAGGGGCAGGCGGCAGAAATACCGATCCGGCAAGCGGTGTCAGCGGTAATTTGTCTCCTTTTTTTTCGTGAGAGAAAATGGCGTCAGCGCCACACATGCCGAAAGATTGAAGTCAAGATTCCGAATTTGGTTGCGACATCGCCGGCTTCTCATCAGGGGGTATCTAAATTCCTGTCTTGGATTCAAAGATCCCTCGTGACACACTGTTTCAAGTCAGGCCTATAGACTTCGGCGACTGACTGGACGAAAAGAAAAGAAAAATTTATGTAGAAACATCTCACTACATCATCCCCCATGCTTTTATCGTGCTTTTTTATCCCCCTCCGCCGTGAAACCCCCATCACCCTGTACTTCGTGATCCTGTGCCCGATGCTGGATTCTATGGCGTACTACTAAATGAATGACTGCTCTGTTATCAACCACTAGGTAGGTATGCCGTGCAATGGTCGAAAGCAGCCGAGGCGTTCTTCCGTACGCCTCGCCATCTTAAGAGGTGAGAAGTAAAAAGCGAACTGTCAATTCTAGGTTATCGTCCAAACAGGGGCTTTCGACAAGACCTGTCGACCTCGGACTTCCACTCCGATGAAACCAGCGAAACGAACTTTCAGGCCGTCTTGAGGGGGTGTTGATCCTGCCGAGGCCTGTATTGCTGCGTCGGTGACAATAGAGGCTACGCTGCCATGCCTACTATTGACGGGGTGTGGCACGCCACCGAGCATTGTCAACATGGTACTTCTTGCTTTTTCACGTCTAGTCGTCATTTCGATCTCCTTCGGGTTCTCCTCGGGCTCGTCTGTCGGCTCCGGCAACGGCGGTAATGGTGCCTTCTCCGGTTCCATAATATCCAGCTGAACCAAATCTCCGGGCATCGGGTATGTCAATGCTACGTCGCGACTCTCTAGCGGCAGGTTGGCAGCTATTCCCACCGCCAACTCTACAATAATGGAAGCACTGCCATCCACGCCTGCGGGCGGCGGGTCGGTAAGATACCGGTACAGAGTCGCGGTGAGATTGCTGATCGTCATCTTGGTAAAGTCTGCACGATGATCCGCGCTTTCAGGCGAGGCGAGCATCTGTTGAAGGCCTTCCAGCGTCGCCATCCTCCAAGTCACTACTTTGTTTGTCAAAGCATCGAACTCTTCCTGGCTGTTCAAGGTGTACGAGTGCTTGCGGATGTTTTGCTCAATCTGTTTTAGATGACAACTCAGGTTGATGTCAAGGCCTGGGTGGAAACACCGATTGAAAATCTCATCCATAACCCACCGCGAGATGACGGCCCTTCCTATGGCTGTCATTTCTTGCTTGCCTGTCTTGACGGCATCCGCCGTCACATACTGTTCGATCCAGCTTGGCAGCGTAGCCCAATCTTTACGGATATTGAAGGCTAAATTGTTGATGGCTCCGTTAAGCCGTTTAAATCGTGTTGAGTACTCATTGTCATCAAGTGACGTCCGTGATTGCGACATGCGTTGGTTGGCAACCGCATTCTGAAGCTGTTCTATCTGGGAAGTCATTTGCTCGATCTGTGTTTTGCCATCAAAATAGAGCCTCTTGACATTCTTGTACTTCGTGACTAGATGTTGTGTCAGTCGCTTTCTGCAGGCGTATCATCGGGCTGTCCTTACCGATCTCCTTGAGTTTTGTCTCGTGATCCACACCCTCCGTTGGTTGGGGACTATTTGTGCGATTACGATCGTCTGTGCCAGAGCCATCATATTGCTGCCTCTCACCGGCGCCGCTGGGGCGGAAATTGGGCGTAGCATTACCAGCTCCGGGAGCAGGCGAAAGAGAGCTCAGTGTGTTCATAGGGCCTTGACTATGACGATAAGAGGGTGGAGGGCCCAAGGGGGCCTCAGCAGATCGCATTCTGTCACTGTCTGCCGATTGGCGCGCCTGGCCCGTTGCACCGGCCTGTGGGGGGGGTGGTGACATTCTTTTAGATACAGCTGATTGTGACTGCTGCTGCGTTGAAGGAAGTTGTGGTTCGTCCGGCGCCTGACCTACGGCCGGGGAGTCCCGCGCAGAGTTGGAATGGTCTAGTGGCTGCTGCTCTGAGTCAGTATTCACTGATTCATGTGACAGCTGTGAAACTGTCTCGGGATTCGGTGGCTGCGAAATCTCAGTAGTGAGATGGCCGACGTAAACCGAGGAGCGATTGCTGCTCTGGTATTGTTCCGGTGGTTGTGGCCACGGGTATGGATTCTGGGCCGGCTCGATTGTAATCTGCCCGTACGGCTCCTTTTGTTGTTCCTGTTGTTGCTCTTGCTGCTGCTGCGGCTGCTGCGGCTGCTGTGGCTGTGGTTGCTGCGGTTGCTGTGGCTGCTGTGGCTGCGACTGCTGTGGCTGTTGCTGTTGTGGCTGCTGCTGTTGCTGCTGCTGATCTGGTTGCGGTTGCGTCTGCTGCGTCTGGGAATTGGCGTGGCCTTGTTGCTGCTGCAACTGAGCTTGGTGTTGTGCAATTGCCTGTTGCTGATAGAATGCTAGGTTTTCCTGGTCGAAAAGGGGGCTTTCGATAGCCGGGGGCGGCACGTGTCGAATCGTACTTTGCACAGGTTCTTGTGAGCTATGTGCAAGCAAATCCTGATTAGACCGGCCGATTGGATATAATTTATCAAATTGGCTGGCACCTTGAATGGGTGAAGGTTGAATAGGCGAAGGCTGAACAGGAGAGGGTTGAATAGGTGACGCTTGAGCGTGCAGCTGTTTAGTTTGTTGCTGCAGTTGAGGCCGCGAGCTCGATCTTTGGGGAGGAACCCAATCCGGGTGATCGATCGACCTAGACAGCAAGCCGTTCCCTTTGGAAATAATGCTGGTTCGGTTAGACGGTTTGCGGGCGAGTCCAGGAGCCGAGTTCTCGTGGGACTCAGGGGCGTGGTTATCGGCAGGCCGACTCGATGACCCGGAAATCAGTTGCTTAATTAGCTTGCGGGCAAAGCGCTTGGTTTCGCTAGGTGCAGTGTGGCTATGAGGGAGCGACGGGGGGCCAGAGTGAGTAAGTGGAGAGGAGCCGGTCTGCGGTAAGTCCTCGGCGGAGCTCGAAGCGGTGCCGAAGGCCGCCTGGGGTTTCAGCGGAGCAATGAGCTGTGAATAGCGATTCGACGACTGAGAGCGCGAGACTAGCTCGGCGAAGTTGTCGCGAGGTTGTGGCTGTTGCTGCTGCTGGCTGGTAGTGTACACAGCAGCGGGATTGGAGCTGGAATTGGAATTGGAACTGGAAGAGAGATTGGACTGATTGAGGGGTATCGTATTAGGTGGGGGCGGCAGGTTGGGATTGGGCTTGCGCAAGACCTCGCGGGTTTGCCCGCTGTCGAGACCAGCCAGGAGGTTGTGTGAATGGTGATGGTAGTGCGGGTGCGGGTGTTGGTGCTGGTGCTGGTGCTGGTGTTGATGCTGATGTTGATGCTGATGCTGATGCTGATGCTGATGCTGTGGTGTCTGTGGTTGTGGCTGTGATTGGTGCTGTGGAGACGGAGGAAGTGGTTGGCCAGGCCCGGTATCCGCCTGCTGGAGATGTTGATGTTGTTGCTGCAACGGTGGAGGCGCCGGCGATTGCTGCTGCTGCGTGGGTTGACGGTGAAAGGAGCTGGCGGGGCTGAGTGACGGTGGCCCGGACGAGGCTGAAGGGGGGTTGCTGGAGGAATCAAGGCCCAGGCCGGCTGTAGAAACTTTTCGAGAGCCGGGACGTTGAGACGGTGAAGCGGTAGACGAAGAGGGTCGGGGATGGGGCAGTGCACCGCCTGCACCGCCCGTAGCAGCCGGAGTCTGCTGTTGTTGCTGCTGTTGCTGTTGCTGTAGGAGCTGCTGTTGCTGTTTCTGCTGTAGAGCTTGCTGCTGTATTAGTTGCGATGGTTGGTGCTCGAGCAGGTTCTGCTGAGATCGATTACTTTGTCTGCCGATGCGGCCGAAGGAGGGCATCTCTAGATACTTGTGCGTTACCACGATCTTCAGGCTGTCTGCGTCTGTCTATTCTAGGGAATTGGCCGACCGTCAGCGTTTGGAGGCCGGTGCTGGTTGGACAACAAAGAAGCCACCAGGTTAGCCCGGGCACAAGCAAACAAAGCACCAAGCGCACAACCCGACTCTCGCGATCGTAGTGCGCCGACAGCTAGACTCAGGCGGTGAGAAAGGCAAGGAAACCAAAACGAACCGAGACAAGAAACCCCCCCTCAGAGATGCACAGGCCAAATTGGACGGGGGCACTCTCCTCTCACGCGGTCTCTCTCTTTCTTTCTCTCTCTCTCTCTCTCTCTCTCTCTCTCTCTCTCTGTCTGTCTGTCTTTCCAGAGGAAGTGATCGAAAACAACAAGGACTTGCCGTGGTTTGCCCGCCAGACTTTGCGTCTGCTTGGGGGCGCAGGGTCAGCCAGTTGGGCGCTGATAGGCGATCCACAAATGCGTAGGTAGCAGATAAAAGGGAATGGCCCGTCAAGTCCTGTTATGTGTTTATGGCATTATGTATTTACACGGGCAAGCCCCGTTGCTCATTTGCGCTGTGCACACCCGATAACGCGGTAGACTATGTCGTTAAATTGTATACCTTACTTTAGTAGGACTTCGCTAGAGGTATACGGTTAGCACAGTCCGAAACGCGGTCCACAAATCTAGGCATTTACTGTACAGACTGCACAGTCTGTAGATACGGTAACTCTTGGCAATCGGTAATTGATGAGACTGTCTTGTGAAATTAATATCACGCTTACGGACTGCAACAGGTATACCCATAGCTTATAGCTGCCAGGCACCTCCAGCTATACTCAGTAAGCATATAAAGCAAATAAAGTAAATAAGATATTAGCGTGCAGTCCACAGCATTCCTTCTAATATAATATCTTCTTACGTAGCGTACGACAGACATACCTACGGACCTCGGGATTTACATAGTTCTTCCATACTCGGGTAAGGAATATCTCGCTATATACCCACCTAGGTTAGCATCTCTACCGAATCCGATCCTCAATTCATTTAGTCCAGCGCTCTTATTATCTACGGGTTTCATGCACACGACTAGCTACTTAGCAGGTATTCCGTACGGAATAGATTGCCTTGCCTTGCGTGGCCTTGGCAAAATTCCCTGTGGCAGCCGACGGCACAGGAAATTTGAAATTCTACGCCTATGTCGATGTCTTTACCCGCCTGGCAGCCTACCGTTCTGCTCGGCCATCCAGGGCATTAGGTATTCGCCTACCTATCTCTGTTCATGTGTTTCAATCGCTTAGATGGGCCCTGAATGGACGACGGAACAGGTGAGCCAGGCAGCGGCCTAGATACTTCGTACCTATACCCATGTCCTCTACCTACCTACTCAACCCCCTCTATGCCGGGGTAGCATCGGGAGTTATACTGAGTACGGAACAGATACTTCGTACATAAGAATCATCTCCTGTGTTCAGAATCAGAAGTCCGTACGAAATACGGAATACACCGCCAAGACTCGTTACGACGCAGTCACCCCAAACCGTCACTATTAGTTGGCCCTTGATCTTCCACCTAGCGCTGACGGAGAGAGGGGGGCAATCCAATCATTGGACCAGAGTGGTCCCGGGAGCAGCAAAACCATAAAAAGGTGACAAGCATCGCTTTCAATGAAATCAGCATCCTCCTGCGTATTTTCTAGGCTTCCCTTCTCCGAGGGAGGGAAGGAAGGAAAAGAAAGCAGTACTAATTCTCAGTGACACCGTCTCCGTCGGGGCATGTCGCAACCTGAGAGAATACTGAGTACTGGTAGTAACCAGGTGTCTATTAATATTTGTCCGCCTACCGTATTGCTGGGCCATCTGGGGGCGCCACTCGCCTGTAAGGCTATAGCCAAGTTCCAACTCCCAATTCGCAACCCCCTGTCGATAACGGTTTGAGCAGGTCAGATGGTCGAGCAACGGGTAAAGACGTTCACTTGTGACATCACGGCCCTCGAAATGCAGCGTGTAATCCGTCACGCTACCCACAGTTCACTGCTTATACACAACGACTGCGTGATAACTCTGCCAGACGCGCACGGGTAACAGAGTCTTCTTCCCATACCCTGATATGGGTACCCTCCATTACGGTGGGCCTATACACATGTGGTGCACGATGCCTAGCGGTTGTTTTAATGCCCGTCGAAATCTATAAATAACCGCTTGCATGACACTATGCTCTCTAGCGTTGCATGCTTTAAGTGGACCCTGCCCAGAAGCTCGCAAATCATCGACGTCGTCGTCCCTGCACGCATTTGCGGGTCGCGATAGGTATAACATATGCTACCTACCACAGCAGACGCCAGCAGCACAGGAAGCCCAGCAAGGAAGCCCAGCAAGGCAGTACTCACTCACTACGGACTGAAAGGCCATCGCATGGCTCGAAATTGCCTGTTTGTCTCGGCCTTA
This sequence comes from Xylaria intraflava, assembly GCA_022385655.1. Lineage (NCBI taxonomy): Eukaryota > Fungi > Ascomycota > Sordariomycetes > Xylariales > Xylariaceae > Xylaria > Xylaria intraflava. Next base: position 43,063 of record MU279765.1, read on the forward strand.
CCCGGTAAACGCCCTCCTACTTATATCCGGATACGCCTTGCCTGTCTGCCCAAGAAATGCGAACACAGGAGATTATGCCCATACCTGTCAACTTACCTATCATACCTACCGTTCTGGGGATATTGTCAGCAGGGAAAGCAGCACGACCCAATCCACCCCCCTCCCCCCCAAAGCGGAACAATCCAACATTGTCCACGCATTAGTGGTACCATGTGCAGTAAGTAAAGTAGGCATTTTGCTGTGTTGAGTGCAACATCCCCAACGAGACTCTGGATACTACGTAACGTGCGTGCCGAAAACTACCGGTACGTCGCGCTGTGGACAACGCCGGTCAGCTCTGGAGGTACAGTAACGATGAGGCACATCTATTCCACCATGGAACGTCGATCGCCGGCTTACCTACATGCGAGGAGACACGATGGCACCTTACAGCATATCAAGCATATCAAGGTTAATAACGATAATGTCGATCCAAGGAGTACCTTGGTAACCCATTGAACGGGACAATCCGGCCATCTCTGCCCATCTATCTTCTATCTAGGTAGTACACCACCACCCATAGATAGATGGCGCCGCACAATCGGCCGTACGCTTGCGAATCAGGCTATACGGGAGGCTGAGCACATCTAACATGCAATAGGCATGTATTCCGTATATATGTGCCAATATGGACCTTCGCAAACGGCCCTACCGACTCCTCCGGAGTGCTACATAGGCAGCTATTGTGAACAAATCAGCGAGTCTCAAAAGCAAACACGAGGTTACGGCATCCATTACCTACCTTACCTACCTGTAAACGAAGCGACAAGCGAGCTTGCAAAGGAGGAGAGCGGCCCGGAAGTGTCGATCTATTAGAAATGACACCACCTAGAGGCCACGCGATTATATACCGCCCCACGAATCATGTTGCGCTATTTCTCACCCCAAGCTCTCAGCCTTTGCCTAGGAAGACGTAAGAGATGTGCTTTTAGGAGGGCTCACCGCCAAATGCATGCGCATCAGACGCTGCTAGAACGCAAGCGTGCTTCTATGAATATGATGCTGCATATTCTGAGTATCAACCACTTCGCCACCACATCTACAAGTCTAGAATGCCACTCGCTTCCACGCTATTCTGATCGGGCCTCGATATCCAGAAATTTATTACGTTGCCACTCTACTTCTCGAATCGGCAACGTAGAGTAGTAGCATTGTTTAAGCTCTACGACCTTCGATCATGCGACAGGAACCTCGAGAACCGCAACGATACTCACTCTTCAAGCGCTTTGATTGGCCATTCCGACGTCCCTTTTCTCCCTGTACGGTCAAGACCATAAGGAGTTTGTTAGGAGTCAGCTTATCAGGCTCAATGCCATTTTTGTTCATTATGACCGTCGTCACCGCTACAAAGGGGGCCCTTATTTTTCCATAGAGTAAAAATCGTGACATGAATAATACCTTAGGTACGCAAACATACCATACAGAAGATCTTTCTCCTCCATCCCTAATACTGCTCCCGTAGTTTCTATCTCTCTGGAAAAGTTCCATGCTTGTCTTCCGCTGCTTTGACTCGTGACTCGAGGAATGCTTACAAATCGAAACGCCTCGTCCACTCTGCCGGTAAGTTGTAATGCCCTTTCCCCGACTTACGAGGAAACGGCCTCTTTTTTGCCCAAAATTACTCTATCTAGTAGTCAGCGTAGCCTCAAGACCAGGACCCAAAGCCAAGAAAGGGGGGCCGTCCATGTATAATACAAAATGGCAAAAACAAATCCCGAATAGACTTAGTTAGGAGGTACCTAACGTACACTGGACGATGATATCCAGCTTTCTTCTCTGTTCTCGCTTATTCGCAGGCGGACCGAATCTCGCTCGACACAGACATGTCTCCCTGATTCGCCCTCCTGCCGTTGGAGTGCTGACCAACACAACTGTCGACGGCAGGACCTGGCAACTCTCCCCTCGTAGACCACGAGCAGGATTTCGCTCACCGAAGATCGTAATTGGCGTCGTCTTCCACATGATTAAGCCATTGCAACGCCCCAAAAGACCGCTCAAGAAGACATTCACATTTATAGCAACCTTCCCGCGGTTCAAGCGAGGGGATTCCGGCCTCGGTCAGAATTTCAATGGATCATCTCTTCCCTTTAGATCTATCTAGCTTCGACGCAGACTAGGTACGTAACCAATGATGACTATTTCCGTCCCTATCATTGGGGGCATAGCAGGCTTCCACACGGCTATTGTTAGATCATGAGAGCATATGACGGCACGGGATTTCAGGTCCGTCCCGTCAGATATGCGTACCCCACGACCTTACTTCGTCACGAGACGAAAAGCAACCCTAGCTTCATCGGGACTCCATTGAGACCTTGTCCCCGAAAGGGGACTTTATATCTATTGATAGGCGGTAATCGATTCTTGTTTGTTCTTTCTCCGATTGGGGGAGGAGGGATATCGGTAGCCCACGCTACATGGTCGTCGACGATTGGTCCTCTCCGCATGTCTGGGCTGCATGCCTCTCTCTGGCTTTGGGTTGTACGTCTCTGTCTGCCGGCCTAGTTGCAAATAGATGCTTAGAAAGTTAGCCTTGCATTCTAGAACATCAACAACTTTGAGGCTGGGCTCAAAGCTGTACTCGGTATGGTATGTCGAGCGCCGCGAGACACGTTTGGTATAACGAGACGAACCTTGCTGTAGAATCCGTTGGAACTTCGCGGTATGAATGCCGCCATGCAAGCCCTTTGTGTTCTTGATTGTTTCTTCGAGACTTGGGTTTGGAGTGAGGCACTCTCGTCTGGTGAGTTCTGGCAAAGGGCAACGCGACGCAATACAACAAAGGCCGCAAGCGGCCTCTTTTAGGCCATTCGAGTCTGCAGTCTGGGCAGCAGATACTGCTTACGGGATAGATGGACGCCTATTACGATTCACCCTATGTCAGCCAGAGGCCCAACAACAAACCATCGAGGCTGCTAGAAAGGAAGGTCACCTCATAGGAGAGGGTCTTCCAGAACTCTCGTCTTGGAAGATTACTTAGCTTGAGCTGACTTTTGGATCTGTCAACAGCTGGTCGCCCTGCAATCAGGGGATCAGCTGCGCTCTCCAGCTTTATTGTAACAATTTTACTTAGCGATTCCGTGATAGGCGTCACAATTAATCAACAACGTAGCAAAGTTACGAATTATCAATAAAGGGGGTGTCGAATAGGGGAACATTGACATCCCTAGGCAACAGTGAACATAATGTGTGAAGCCGTAGACATGACATCTTCTGGCTAAAGCTACGAAAGGAACCTGAAATCAATGACATTGTGAACTACCCCTATTGTCGCCATTTCCTAGCGATTTGCCCACGACGTCCTAATGACCCCTTTTCACTCTGGATGTGCTCTTGCAAGCAACTTGTGAAGTTCTTACCTGACTAAAGCATGTGTGGCCTTGACTGGATTTCACTGACCATCTTGCTGTTCGTGATCCCCCCAATCCTGCCTTGGTCAATCAGGCACAACCAACCCTTCTCCCCTTCAGGTACCAGCCCTAAAGCCCCAGCACACAATCAGCCATATTCAACAAATAGACAGAGACAGAACCTTCCGGACCCGCATCATTCACTGACTGGGAAGGACCCGCGTCCTTCAATGTCTGGGGAAGGACCCGCGGGTCCATGATTCAGAATGGTACCTCTCTGCCCAAGTTAAAGGTACCTAGCGACAAGTACCAAGGCCACTGAACTAATGAGGCGACGGCAAGGTACACGATGTAGAGCGTACCAAAGGAAATACCACGCGGGTCCCTGAAATCAGGGGTACCTGCCCCGTCTGGGAGCACTGTCAGTACCATGATTCTCCAATGGGGCGACGGCAGGGTCCACGATGCCAGGCCCACTTCCTGTCTATAAAAGGCTCCTGCTCAGACTTGGACTTGACCTGAATTTCTTCCCCTCCCCTCCCCAAGTTTCCCCCCTCGTACATCTACCAGCCCAAGGATATTTCAGGCTTTGATATCCCGAAGCTGTCTTGGTTCAGAAACGTTTCCTCATTACGCCACACGATAACTTCTCATATTCTACCCAATTCCATCATGCCCAGAATTACCAGAAGTTCACTCAACGGCCACCAGGCCATCAACGACAACGGAGACGATACAACAGGCAATAGAAATACTGCCACCCCCCGCCGCCCGACCCGTGCCAGCGCGGGTTTACAATCTTCTAGTTCGCTTGGCGCGATCTTGCCAGCATCGGGATCTAGCAATACAGGCAACACTAACCAAAGCCATGAAGAGGGACCCGGAGAAGAGCTCCCCCTGGACATAGTCCGCGCCATCGCCGGCTTTATGCCGACGGCGGCAAACAACGGGGGCGTCATCTCATATGATGACGGCACTATCTACCTGCCCCCGCAGTTCACGGGCAGGCTGGGCTGTAAGTTTTTTTTCCCAGTTTCTTTTCCGTTTCTCAATCACCCCGTCCCCTTAGCCTACGGATGTCAGGTCCGCCGGGCGGTCACGAAAAAATTCCCATATCACACCATAGCCGATCTTGGGATATCAGCAGTTTGCTCTATCCATTCCCCTATTTCTTCATCGTCGTGGCATTCGCGTCCCCGATGCCCTCACGACCGACACTTCGCGGATCTATGGGTCTCTCTTGATTGATCACGGAACATACACTGACATAACATAGCCCGACGCGATGAGTCCGACCGCGCCAAGCCGTTCAGGTGCAACCAATACGGTTGCACCTTCAGAACAAGGCTAAATCAACTGGTCAATGAGCACCAACGATCCCAGCACATCGGCCGGGTGTGCTATTTCCATGATGAAGAAGAAGTTCCATGCCTTTTTAGAGGCGAGAGTGATGCCGAAATGTTGGAGCATTTCAGTACTCACATCCCAGCTGGCGTGAGCGGCCAGCATGTTTTTAGATGCCCATGGCCAGGGCATCGGCACATCACCAATCCAAACGGCGTCGATGTCTCCAGCGAGGGCCCTTGTCAAGAAACTTATAACTCACGATCATCAGCAATTCGGCATGCGCGCCTTCATCAGCACCGTATTTGGCGAGCTCTCGCGGTCATTGAGCCTGATTCGGATGCAGAGGCTGATTCTTAAGCGACACAACCTAAGCACTTTGAAGGATACGGCCATTTCAGTCGAGATGTGCCGAAATGTGCAGCAAGAAGCACATGTTGATCCATCGGTGTTGTCGCAGTTTACGATCGCTTACGTCTTCATGGTTTTCTCGAGAGGTATCACGTTGAAGAGAAGTTTTATATCTTGCGAAAGATCCGACCTTACTACCCCTACTTCCACATCGCGAATTACGTTTTGTGGTTACGAACCCGCCTTTTCGGAGTCTAGCAAGAAGAAATCGGAGAAATTTGCAGTCTTTTCCAGAGAGAGTTTCCTACGCATAATTGTTCAGCTTCACCGGTTACGACCTATGATATCGAACCCGCGTTTTCCAAGTCTCACATCGCCTTCTTTTCCGGAGAGTTTTTCCTTACGCTTAATAGTTCACCATCGCGAATTACGATTTGTGGTATCGAACTCGCGTTTCCCGACTCGCAAGCAGAACTCAGAGAAATTCGCCGACTTTTCCAGAGAGTTTTCCTTACGCTCAATAGTTCACCATTGCGAATGTAGTCACGAACCCGTCTTTTCCGACTCGCAAGAACTCCGAGAATTTCGCCGTCTTTTCAAGAGAGTTTCCACCATACGCTCAATAGTTCACCATCGCGAATTAATTTGTGGTAACGAACCCGCGTTTTACGAGTCTCAAGGAATCATAATCAGAGAAGTTCGCCGACTTTTCCAGAGAGTTTTCCTTACGCGCAATAGTTCAACATCGCGAATTACGATTTGTGGTGTCTAACCCGCGTTTTCCGACCCTTACAAGAAGAAATCAGAGAAGTTCGCCGCCGTTTCCGTAATTTCATCCTACCTCATTCTTCAACTTTACCGGCTACGACCTGTGGTAACGAATCCGCGTTTTCCGAGTCTCATGCAATGGGAAGAAAAGGGGCAAGAATGTTTTCGTGAGATTTCGTTCGCCAAAGATTTCTTATTTTCGCAGTCTACCAGCTGTGTTTCCGAATCGGCGTCCATAATTTCTCACGAGAAGAAACAGGGGAGAGAAGCAGTAGTTTAGTTGAGAGTTTTCAACCTCATCGGCGTTGGCGGAGTAGTCTATATGTTGGAGGTGGCTTGTTCTGTGATGGTATCCGGAACCGATTCAGCCAAAACCTCTATTGAGTTGCAAGGGAAGGCATAATGGATGGGGAGATGAAGTAATTTGCCTGAAGCTTTGCTATCGCCGAAAAGATTTCCACTCTTTGCAAACACAGAAGGGTATGCTGTAGATAATTAGTTTCTCTCCGAAGTTCGTAGGTAGAAACGACTCAGACAGCACCCTAAATAAATTTTCCTATGTCCTGAATTCTGATTTGAGCTTCGTCTCTCGTGATATGTTTGTGGTGTTACATTCCTTACGTCAAAAGTATAGCCATCGTGACCCAGTCGTAAGTATATCGGTCGCGTAACAGTATGCAGAACTAACGACATGAATGGCGATTTACTATTTAGCGGGGAGAGGCATTTATCGGCCGGAATCAAGTCATTGTTCAATATATAAAGGGAACTCGAGATATCACTGTAGACAGAGTCATTATGAAGTCGGCGGTCCCCCTAAAGAGTATCATGACCATGACCTTTCTTGGGCTGCTCGATATGACGGTATCGCCATGCATCTTGACACTGAAGAAGGATACACGGCAGAAAAGACTCGAACTTTCTGGAATTACGGCCTTGTAGTCACCTGGTAGACAATGACGCCTATCTATCGTTTTCGTACACCCAACGCGGCTCACGGGACCTTTCGTCCGATATCCATCATGTTAGTCAAAGGGGAATGGCCGCGCATATAAATATACGTATTTCCGCGGCTTAGGACGCGTCAAGCTACCCAAAGCATTCCCAACCCATCACCACAAAACACCATATTCAAAAGTACGCCTTCACCATGTCTGGCCCCGAAAGACTAGACAGATTCAGCGTCTACGTGGCGCTCTACTACGAGCCGGACAGCCGACACCGTGTAGGCGCGAAAAGAAAACCCCCAAGCTCTTCCGGCATCTACTAACGATTTACCCCTAACACATAGAACGCAGCCTTCATCCTCACCGGTGGAGAAACCATGCACCGCCTCGACCCCGAGGGCATCCACGACAACGTCGGCTTCCGCATCGGCAAGATGAGCGACGTGTGCTCCCCTCCGCTGGTAGCCCTCCACAAAGTGATCCATCTCAGCAACGAACGCCAAGCGAACAGATTCGCCGCCGTCGAGTCGGGCGTCCGGGTGCCAAGAGGAACCTCCGACACCGACAGGGCTCTGAAGTGGATCTAGCATGTCCTCCTCGCAGCCGAGAACGCCGGCTTTGACCTCGCTGATGCCATACGTACGCTTCCCTTCCCTTCCCTTCCCCTTGCCTGTTTAAGTCGTGGCTCGTCACGGCTTCCGCCCTGACGCAAGCTGACTTCCCTATCTAATTAGCTAACATCGAACGGCGCATACGTGACACGGCTCAAAACATGTTGGGGTTTGAGTGGGCCAGGTAGAAACGTTGATTACTCCCTCTGCTTTTCTCTACTCTACGATACCCCGTGTCAGACGATACGATGATCGTTCTTTTTTCGATCGTTCTTTTTTCGAGCACTGGTTCTACTCTTTCTTAATACATTAGGGGAAGATATATCCCCTCTCCTCATCTCTTTCTTTCTTTCTTTTCCACGTTCAAATGAAATTTAAATTTGTAGGAGGAAAAGGAACGGGGCTTCTGGGCGGCGGGCCCCCCTATTTGTTTCCTTTCCTTTCTCCTTTTTTTCCTTCGGCGCAAAAGTATAAGGAAGGCTAGATAAAAAGCATTTACACGGGGCTCGTGCCGGAATGGCAAGGTTGCGATTGTTTTCGCTCGTCTTTTCTAAATTGTCTATTACGGGCATTCGCGCTGGCGTATCACGGACAACGTCTTAGAAGGGCAACATCGGCAATGATTAGATTGCGGGTTATTTCATTGAATTCTACGTGACGAGTTACGGTATCAAAGGATCATACGCAAAGTGAAAGGAGGAAAAAAGAGATAGAAATTCGTATATGTTCGCCCGGTTTCTGTCTGTTCCTAAATACCCCAGGTATATTCATGACCCGTGCAAGCGCAGGGTCGAAAAGCCCAATTCTACTTGACTTTCTGAAAATAAAAACAATGTACATCTATAGAGCGACCATCGCCAGGTTTACGAATCCCTAGATTTCTCTTATTCCGACTTCATTACCTCGGCGAAGATCTTGCGCATCTCCGTCGCGCTCTTCTTGGGCAGCCGCTTCTGCCCATTCTTGTAGTCGACGAACGTGACGCCGAACCGGGTCTCGTAGCCCTCAGCCCACTCGAAGTTGTCCATGAGGGACCACGCCATGTAGCCCTTGACGTTGCACCCGTCTTCGGACACGGCCTTGGCCATGGCGTTGACGTAGTCGCGGTAGTAGTCAACGCGGAATTGGTCGTCGAAAATCTTTTCGACCGGCAAATCATTCTCGCCCTTGATACTTGTGCCGTTCTCCGTCACGTAGATGGGCGGGTAGTTGTAGCGCTTGCTGAGCCAGCCGATCAGGTTGCGGAAGCCCTGTGGGTTCGGCTGCAGCCAGAATGACTGCGTCTCGGGACCGATGATATCGCCGTTTTTATTAGTGCCGAGTACGGCCACGTTGCCTACGAAATCCTCCACCGCCGGCTCGGTCGTCACGTGCTTGATGAAGTCGGCGGTGTAGTGGTTCATGCCGTAGAAGTCATTCGAGCCTTGTACGAGAGAGACCTCTTCTGGGGTGAATTCCGGCAGACGGTCGCCGAGCTGCTTACGCATGGAATCGGGGTACTTCCCGAAATAGACTGGGTCCGCGAACCAAGCGGTGGAGAATTCCATCTTGCGGTTAGCGGCAATGACATCCTCGGGGTCCTCAGCGTCCCATGGGTAGGCCCAGTCTCCATTCAGCGTGATTCCGATTTGACCCTTGTCGGTGGGCTTGAATTCCTCGCGGTATACCTTAACAGCCCTTCCGTGAGCTACTAGGATATTGTGGCCAACGATCCAAGGCTCGCGGCTAGAGTCACCAATAGGGGATTTGGTTCGGTCAGAAGTGTGACCTGGCGCAAATAAACCCGTGCTGTAGCCGAGAATGGAGCTGCAGAACGGCTCGTTGAAGGTAATCCAGTTCTTGCATTTGGGAATTGCCTTGAACACCGTACGGGCGTAATGTTCGAAGTCAAGCTGGAACTCTTCCCTGTTTAGAAGGCCTCCGTATCGCTGATCCAGCGCATCGGGGAGATCCCAGTGGAATAATGTGATGAAGGGCGTGATGCCGGCCTCGAGTAAGTCATCGGTAAACTTGACATAATGGTCAAGGCCCTTTTGATTGATTGGGTCGTTGCGGCCGCCAAGGGGGATAATTCGGGACCATGCCAGGGAAAAGCGGTAAGCCTTTGAACCTACACTCTTCAGTAGAGCAATGTCTTCAGCTGTCCTGTTATAGGAGTCACAGGCGACGGATCCATCGCTCTTGTCCGCGATCTTCCCGTCTATAGCACAGAACCTGTCCCAGATGGTTGGGCCACGTCCATCTTGCTCGCTGGCACCCTCAATTTGGAAGCTAGTACGGAAGATGCCTGAATTAGCTTGAGATCACCTTTGAGGGGCTGGCTTAGAGGACGCCGTGAACCTGGCAAAGACTCGAGTGAGCGTTGAGATGGAACTCACGCAGCAGTGGCAAATCCCCATACGAAATCGGCAGGCAACGACATATTGGCAGTCAGATGAGAAATGGGAAGTTGGTACAGGAAGTCTAGCGCAATTGGGATTCTCAAGGTATGGGCTTGGTCTCGTGGGACATGGGAGAAACGGGTTTCGGTAGATATCTATAGATATATATCGGGCAACCTTCAGCCTTAGCACCGCGAATCAGAGAGACGGCAAGTCATATGAACCCTCGGGCGAGTCTAGTCTGATCTAGCCTAGGCGGAAGCGGATCTTGTATCCTTTTATCCCCATGACGAAAAGCACTCGGGCTGCCCTCTAGGGCATGACCCCTTGGCATCCAAGCCGGACCGGGTCGGTTGAAACAGAGTCCCGTGAGAGGTGCTCATCAGTTTCCAATTTATTCGCGAAACAGAGACGATCCCTGCCGCGGGGTAAATGCTATGTGCCTCATTATTTAAGCCGGCTTGCGCCAACTGGAAAGCAAATCCCCTCACCTTTGTGAGACGGCCCGCAACCCCGAACAGGTGAGGTTCGGAGCCCGCAAGACGCTCGGCGCTGGCCGGTAGTTAGCCGCGTGGGTTGTCAGCGGCGGCCATGGTGCTCATGCCGAGCATCACGCATTACAGTATACCAAGATTCGCGAGCATTAGCACGGACACGTAGTAATGAATGACGTTCTCGAGCAGATCCATGGGTCGTGTCGCGACCCTGTCATGATTTGCTAAGAACAAAAAAAGAAGCCTGCACGGATCCGATGGAAAAGCGATGGGGTGGGGGGTCCGCGGGGTAAGAAGCGGAGCTCCTAAGCCGCTCCAGGTTGGCTCGAGAATGCGCGGGTGGGTTTTCGGTACGTAATGCGGTAATGCGATTACTGGTCTAATTACAATAACGCAGATTAATTTGTAAGGCATAACTGCATACACGAAGTCCATCAATTCCCAGCTGTCCCTTTTGGTTCTCATTTGCTCTGGAGACTGGGACCTGCTGACATCCTCCCTACATTCAACGTGGTTCGTACTTATTAGTATAGACTTGATGGATGACGATGTTGGATCGTGAAGACGTGGAGTACATAGGCCCAGGCTGCGACCTGCTATCAATTCTGCTTTGCTTTTTATCTCTTATTTTTTCTAAAAAAGAACACATTATGCGTCCGGACTCCAGCAGCTGCATTAGCCTCCTAATAAAGTCCTCCCCCTTTCGCGAGTCGTCCTAACAGGCAAAGCCCCCGAGGCAGGCAACATGACAAGCCACTGTTTCTGTGGACGGGCGCTAACTTTGAAGGGACTGCTAAAAGATTATCGTACCGGAACAGACGAGACACGGGGAACGAACTGCGTATTTGATTACATCCACTACCTCGCCAGCCAGATTCTGGCCCATTTTACAGTCTCATATCGCAACATAGTCGGGTTAGCCGGGTTTCTGCCGGGCCTATTTGCGTAGGCCTTCTCGATGCTGCTTGGGCCGCAACGAGATCGAGCTAAGTAGTACTAAACGGAACGAATATTCCGGTGTTGTTGTCACTGTCAGTATTTGATCTCTTCCTCTTGGTCGTGATGGAGGTGGAAGATTCCGATGTGTAGGCTTCCCCTTCGTTTTCCTCATTACTATCATCGGCCGTCCATTCGGTAACCTCGAATTCAATCCGTTTGGTTCCGTCCTGACTGCGTTGGACACCCTTTGTGGTGCGCATGGTCCCCAAGCGACTACCCGAAATGAGGCTGTCAAACCATGGAATACTCGTGATATCGCGGCCGGTTAGTTTTCGATCAGCCTCTGGCAGAGCAGGAGGTACAACCTCCGTCTCATCTTGCTCTGTGCCGTCGGGAATCAGGCCCAATTCTTGGAGGTTATGGAGATCTTCGGTCAGGAGACTCCCGAGGGTCAAAAAGATATACTCGGCTTCGCTGGGCTCTTCAGACCAGTATGATAGAGGTGTACCACAGTAACCGCAGAATCTTCTCTGAGTATGACTTTCGGACGGGTGGGTATAGGAACGGCGGATAGTCGACCGCGACTCGTCAGGGAAGAATGGGAAGACCTCGCTGTGATACCAAAGTAAGGGGATACGGATGAAGGCGGACAAGGGCGACGCCGAAGAAATCCCTAACAAACGGTTCTGCTTTTAGTCACGATCGGAGCAGGCAGGCTTGTGACAAGCTCAGATGTGGACGATAACTCGGATTAGTCACCTACGATGATTTATATTAGAGTCAAATATGATCTGGGCCAAACTGGACGAGTCTTTAGGAACTTGAATGGAATACTGGTTACGGCCGCATTGACACGAGCCCCTGAGCTGAGCTGCTAGCGAAGCCATGTCGGTGGTGGGGGCGACGGTCGTGTGCACCGAAAGCGAGGCGCGGATACGTCGATGGGCGATAGAGGATTTGACTTCCCGCGTGAATTGGCTAGCGTGCAGTGGTCGATCACCCCCGTCAAACCGGGTTGCAACGAGGATGGAGCAGGATCGCGAACAGTGACGGACAAGATTTGAGTGATGGTTGGAATGCCGAAGGTTGTCGCTCGTACGACGGAGGTGATTGGAGACTCGCCTGATATTCCGGCATGGTAAGTCGTACTGTGCGATGACGTCTGGCGTGCACTTCCGGTATGTAGGTAAACGACGTATGCGCTCGGAATATGCACATATAAGGCACTTATATTTGTCTAGTGAAGTATATACATTTTATAAGTAAATAATATGTAAATATCCAATTAATTACCCCCGTTATACCGGTACAGCGTGGGCTACCATAGGCGGACCGCAGACAGTGACGAGAGGCGCCCTCAGTATAAATACTGTATGTGGACTGTGCCATATACCGGTAAATAAACACGCAGAGTCAACCCACGTCGACCAGCAATTGCGCATCGCATCAACACTACGTCCGTAAGCTGGCTCACAATACAACTCATATAACGAACAGGGTTCTACGAGAAACAAGTCCTCAAAGCCCAAGTCATCTGTTTTAGAAACACGCACGGAAACATATTTAGCTATTCAATTGAGTGAAAACCGATCACTCCCCATCCTGGCAGCATGATCTCGATCCAAAGGCCCCATGCAGGATCATCGCCTATGTACGATCCCTCCACTTCAGACCACAATCCCGTCTAGTTACCTGTGACATATATTGAAATCAAGAGCCGTGCCGGCTGTTACGTCGATGGGACCCTGGTTTGATCTCAGGCTATAAGAACAGATCAATAAACCCCACGGTGGGCCAGCCGTGAATTGATCGGCAATGCAATCTGTAATGATGTCAAATACTGTCGGTGCCGATGGCCGATGCGCCCGAGCTGAAAATAACCCCCCTCGACGCGTCAGTCTTGGAGAATCATCGCCCACAATTCCCCCATATTGTGGGGGTGGACTGGATCGCGGTTCCTCTCTGCCGGCGCTGTCAAATCATGGTTTCCGCCCACCCCGGAGTTAGACTACGTGTGAAGATACCGGAGAGCTGGCCGTCGGAAGACTAGCATGTCGCTAATCGTACGTCCTAGCTTCGGGTGTAAGTCTGCTTCTCGGAGTACGTGCCGACGCCGCGACGGCACCCTATTGTCGCCATGGCTGAGCGAACTTCGGAGTAGCCCCATCTAGAGCTCGCAATCCAGACAACTTCTGGCACCCGGGACTCAGTGCTACCTATCCACAGCTTCACGACGGGGCTAACTAACCCTGCTGGAAACCTGAGCGTTAGTCATAATGCCTTACCTTGTTGTTCTGTTTAAATCCAGGCTTGGGACTCTTCACGCCGATCTTGCTTTCAATTCGTCATCTTTAGTTCGACAGAACAACACAGCCAGCTGTTGCTCTCGTGCCCAATATGAGTGAGGCGGAAAGGGTAAGGTCACGTTCCACTGCAACTGACCGAGACGCGCTTCCGTAAGCACTACCTATCAAGACAATCACCAGAGAGCACCTAAAAAGCAAACATCAAGAGAGGGCGTGCCACGCCTACTGTCACGGTAGTTTGAACTAAAGGGGAAGTACGTAAACCAGCGACATGGCTTTCTCATTCGCTGTTTTCAAGCCGACGTGCCATAGTTTGTTCGTAGTATTTCCCAGCAGTGACGATGCTCCTCACAAATAAGCAATCAAGATCCCGAAATTGCTTTCACAAGCCGGGCGGTCGTAGTTTGCCCCTGCCGTCTTGTTGGCCGCTTCGCACCGTCGGCGCGGAGGGCTGGAGATGTGTCATTTCTAGGCTGTCCATACGGAAACGTGGGTATTATTTCCAACATCACATACATTGACACGTGGCATGGGCACCATGCGCTCCTGAGGGCGCGCGAAGACATTGGAGCGGTTGTTTAGCAAAGAGACGCCTCTGGGCAAACAGGACAGGCGAACGACGGGAAGGGAGGATTGGTTCAGTGTTCCGGTAAATACACATATATAATAAGGCCATCGACAAAATCCAGGGTGCTGGAACTTGTGGCTATTTTCTTCGATTGCGATCCTGAAGATCTTGCTAGGCTTCTATTTTCTGTTCCTACCGTGAGGAAACGTATGGTTAGCCGACAAGGACCTGACATTCGCGATGATGCCGGTAGCCCGTTTGTGAGGATTCGCAGTCAGAATTCAACACCGGCCGGTCGGTAATTCCCAATATCTCTTGTCCTTCTTTTCTTTTCTTCTTCTATTTATTTATTTTCTCACCCAAAGGAAAAAAAAAAAGCAGATATCCTATGGTGCGAAATAGAATTTCGAGTTTTTTGCGCGAGATGTGCACGTTGTTTAGAGTTTTGCTGGGCTGGCAATTCCCAGCCAATGAAATAATCGCGCTTGTCATGTATTTACTGATTTATGAGTCTGAGTTGAAACAATGGGGTCACATGATGAGTCTGGCTCGAGCAGGTTTCCTAGTGTAATGGTTATCACAGCGGATTTTGATTCCGCTAATCTGGGTTCGATTCCCGGGGAGACCTAATTTTTGCCGAAGTTTTTTGAACCACTTGCCCCGATGTCTATCTAATATACATGTACATTTTTATATGTTAAAAGTCCGCCAAAATCATTCATTGGAATTGCTGATGCCATGAACAGGCGGAGCCGCTAAATTCCTTGAAGCGTTCAGGCTTTTTTTTGTTGTAATTGGGGCTCTCTGATATCCAATGTGCGGCGCCAAGACACGATGACCCTTGGTCGATATCGTCTTGGCCATTGGCATGTGACAGTATGCCCGTATACCCTAGGAGTGGAAGCTTGTCATGTGCCGCCTTTGGCTTCGGATACCCGATAGCACAACGACAACAACAGAAATGGTACCCATTGGATAACCTGGGCTCCCATCTATCCAACCTCATTGCAGTTCTGCCAATCCAAGCATGTATATACAATGATAGCTAGGCGAATTGGCGCCTAAATGAATATCCAAGGGAGCTTATCATTTAGTCGTGGGCTCTGTATGCTTAGCCGGTGATTGCGACGATCCTTTGAGAGACTCGATGCTCTCGTCAATGATGGCAATTTCGGCATCAAGTCGGAGAATCTTCTCTTCTAGCTTGTTGATATAATCTTTGTCAGATAGCCGCTGCATGGGACTCCATTTTGAATCGAGCCAGCTCCTCTTTGGTTCTGATTCAGTGCCTCGTCTGCGTTGGGAAATGTATGAACTTCCAGCTCCCAGTGAACCAAAGAATAGTATGCCGGGAAGTACGTTTCTAGGACCACCTGTACAGGATCAGAACCCATCCCAATGGACGGTGAGGGAAGAGAGTACTGCTTACGGAGCATGCCACCGGCCATGCCTGATACACCGCCGGCCACTCCACCTGCCTTGACGAAATCCGAGGAGCTGAGATTCTCTTCGCCTCCCCACGCGTGGTAGAGGAGTTCTCTCGAGGCTGGCTCAAGTTAGTATGTGGCCGTATGAGAAGCTCTAGATCTCAAATCTCACCCATATAGCTGGAGCCTAGAGCAAACCATTGGAGACCGGCGAATAGTGCAAATAAGGTGGGCGGCGCAGAGCGCACAATCCCGAGACCAGCACCGACTATGAGCCCGATTCCGCCTATAGCAGGTATCTCAGTAAAAAAAAATAAAAGTGCCCCTGGATCAGGATGAATACTAACCGGTGACCGCGCCGGTCTGTAAAGACTTAGCGGCGATCTGCCGTAGCTCAGCACCTTCTGGCATCTCTCTATAGTGATCATCTTTTGTCTCGGAGCCGGTGGTCTTTGGGGGCGAGACTGGTGTTGGGTTTGGTGGAGGATTGCTTATGATAGGGATAGATGGTTGCTGTTGCTGTTGCTGTTGCTGTTGCTGCTGCGGTTGTGGCTGCTGGGTGGATTGGGACCACCAGGAGGACCAGGGCGCCATGCTGCTTGAAATGAAATATATATTGCGATAACGAAGCTTAGAGCTGCACAAGGGGTCCTTGGGGTCCCGTTAACGAGCAGACCTGGGTGAATGCCTCGCTAGTCTAAGCTGGAGTGATTCTGGTAGGTATATAGATCAGAAGAGTGCCACCAGAGTAAAAGCATGCGTACAGTCCGTACATGCTATCGGTACAGCATTCAAGTACCAGGCACAAGGCGAGATGGATGAGATTGTGGTTGGATAGCTCAAAAAAATGTGGTGGAGGATCCCGGTACGTACGGTAGGTAAGGCCTAGCAAATGGACCGTCGAGTTGACGGTAGGAGGCGTCTATAGGCGGGCTACCAGCGGTTAGTGTAGGGACGTTAGGGCATATGCACCTATCAGGTAGCTGGGCTAGGTGCTATCTTGGGTCGCTTCAGTGGGATTGAGCCCCAAAAGGAGGGGCCAGTGGACACGATAGGTACCGAGGATACCAGGTATCTCCGAGGTAGACACACCTGTATCGGAGCACCTATCGGTACCTGCCACACTACCTCGGGGACCTGTCTAGGGTACTACGGCAGGCACATCCATACCAGTAAGCGCGCTTTTAAGTTTCGCTGTACGCTAGTGCTGCCCATTGCCTGGGAAACCGCCCGCTTAGCACAAACTCTCTTGCGGGGGCTCCAAGAGTGCACTGTCAAGTCGTAGAAGAGGCTGCTTGCCAGTGCCAACCGCGGGCTCTTGTGGCGGCTGCCATGTCCAGGGCGCTCCTGCCCCGGAAGTCGGATTGAAATGTATCGCGCGGGCCGAGGAGTTAGTATTCCCTCGTTACATGCATATCAGCTCATCCTGTTAAGCAGGATGCAGGAACGGGGGTAGCCCGCCAGATTCCGATTTCTCTTGCAAGTTGCCTTCCAACGTCATCCATTCGCTCGCTAAGATAATTAAAGATGTGGTCCATGGAGGCCCAGGCCCGATCTGGACATGCTGCCCCGTCTGCCGAAGCCGTTGGCTGAGGGTGCTGTAGGTATTGACACAATGGAGACAATTGGCTTCCTCGAAGCGAAGTGCGACAAATGGCACATGCAGAGCTCGAGATGAACGGATGTGCACATAGCGAGAGTGCCGGATTCTTGGCGCACGCAATAGTTTTCCGGCCCGGCGTCGGTACGTACAGTGTACACTGTACTCTGCCAGCCGCCGGCAGTGGCAGTGCCCCTCGTTAAGTGCACCAGGCACGCTAAGTACCTGGTACTTCCAGTGCACACCCTCTGGCGTCCACCGACTGGCACTGGCCAAAGCGGACTCCCCACAACGAGACATCCCAATTGCCCAGTACCCAAAATTGCCCTCAAGTGATTAAATTTTTCCTTCCGGACAGGCAAGCGTCTCCCCTTGCCAAACCCGTTTGGAGACAGCCCTTCACAACCCGTCGCCTGCCAATCGACCCATCATCTTTTGCAAGATTGGCGACGATATTGCCATCCAGCCCATTCTGATTCCACTGAACGCACGACGTTGCTGCCGACCGACACACTCGTCCGCTCGGCTTTGTATTTGCGCCTCTCCTCGTGCACACCGTCGCGCACAGTCCCGGCACCGCAATCATGGGTTCGTTGCTGCCCCTCGTCAGCCTGCCTACCCAAATACCCACTATGCTAACACTTTCTGTTCCTTATAGCGCCCAAGAAGAAGGAGCAGCAGCAGAAGATGTCCCTTGGGGCCTTCTTGAATGAAGAGAGTCAGTCCAGCCTTGCCTGTCTCTTTGGCCTCCTGCTCTCCTGCCCTCCCGCCCTCGGCGGCTTTGAACTACGCACGGCTAACATGACGCAGAATACGGTGGATCCTGGGCAGATGAAGTCGAAGAGGTTGTCGGTATGTTACATCGCTCACACTTCTAACTAACTAACCCATGTGGCTGCGAGTGCTTGACTGACAAGCAACGACCAGGCTCTCAGCCTCTCCCCCCTTCGACTGTCGATCGCAAGCCAGCCTACTCGGGCTATTCTGGCTATGGCTCAACCAGCAACGACCGAGGTATGTCTTGTCCTTGCATTGCCTGTTCCGGGACTCCTTGTCGTCTCTTTTGTCTATTGTATGCTCGAGGGGTCAATATTAATATCGTTATGTCATCAACACAGCCTATCCTCCTCGTGACGCCTTCCCAACTCAACTCCCCACAAAGCCGCCCTACACCGCCCATCTTGGAAACCTCTCCTATGAAGCTACCAGTGAGAGCGTTACCGATTTCTTCAGCGAGTGTTCGATCACCAGTGTTCGCATCATCGAAGACCGAATTGAGCAGCGTCCCAAAGGATTTGCCTATGCCGAATTCGCTACCGTTGACGGTCTCAAAAAAGCGTTAACTCTTGATGGATCGAGCTTCCAGGGACGAACCATCAAGGTCAGAATCGCAGATCCTCGTAAGTCCGCATGATGTCTTGATTCCCAGCATTAGATACGCTAACTCTACTCAGCTAAGGAACGCGAGAACCGTGGCGACTCGGCTCGAGACTTGCCTAGCTGGGAGCGCAAGGGCCCCCTAGCCGATGATCCCTCTCGTAGCAATAACAATCGGCGAGCCAACGACTTCGGTGAGCGTCGCACCTCCACTTTCCGTGACGCCCCGCCAGATGATGGCAAGGTACGGGACTTTGGCAACTGGGAGCGACGAGGCCCTCTCTCTCCTCTTCCACAGCCCGAGCGCTCTATGTCGCGCACTGATAGCCGCCCCCGAGGAAGCGACCCCAACCGCGGAGAACCTTTCCGACAAGATCGCAAGGGACCACCTGCCACCTGGGGTGAAGGACGTCAGGATGGGTCTCGACCCCCTAGGGAATTCAGAGAGCGACCAGAACGCCCCGAGAGAGTTCCTACCGCTGCGGAACTCGACAATCAATGGCGTAGCAACATGCACGCTAACACGGTAGCCAAATCCTCCGAACCATCCCGCGAAGGTACTGAAGCGCCACCTTCTCCATCTGGCCCAGCACCTGCTGCCGTTGCTCCTGGTGGTCGCCCCAAACTGCAACTTGCAAAGCGCACCGTTTCAGAAGCCCCAGATGTAACGTCACCAGGCACAGCCACTGATTCGAAAGCAAGCCCGTTCGGCGCTGCTCGTCCTATTGATACGGCGGCCAAGGAACGTGAGATTGCCGAAAAGCGCGACCAGTTGCTGAAAGAAAAGAAAGAGGCAGATGATAAGGCCAAGGAAGAACGTCGTCTGGCCAAGGAAGCCGCAGCGAAAGAGGCGGCCGAGAAAGCTGCTGCTGAGGCCGAAGCAGCCAAGGTGGAGATACCCGAGGAGAAGGTAACCGAAGCCCCTGTTGAGGCTAAAGAGGTACCTACCGAAAGTGCACAGGCTGGAGCTACTGGCGACCAGAAACTACCGGTCAGGCCGAAGGAGGGTGCTCCGAACCCGAGATCGCGAGCGGTAGAGAGTGGCAACTGGCGAACAGCACAGGGAGAGCAGCGACAGGGACGTGGTGGATACGTAAACGCCCCACGAGGCCGTGGAGATGCTCGAGGACGTGGTGCGCCTCGTGCGCCTCGAGGCAATTACGAGGGCAGAGCCCCCCGGGTAAATGGAAACCCTCCTGCTGCTGCGCAGCAACAGCCTCCTCAGGCCACACCCGCTATTACCGACGCCGAAGCTGCCCCGACCCAAGATCCTGATGGCTGGACCACTGTACCGTCGAAGGGCCGCCGCCAGCGCGTCTGAGAACGTCGCCGCAGCAAGTAAAGATCTTACTGCTCATACCCTTTGAGAGAAGGGCTCTCTACTGGCATTCTGATTGGCCTTATAAATGCGAAAAAAAACTCTCTGATCTTTACCGGCTGCCTTTATCGTGACGATTTGTTCTTAAACTCTGATCTGACATTGGTGGTGCCGGCACGTCCCTTCTCCGATATTCGACGATAAGCTCAGCAACAGCTATAACTGGATACCCCCCATTCTGTTAGTTTCATGGTGGGAATCTCGCCCTAGCAACTCTTCAACTGCTTACTGCTACTATGTCTTCATGCATAGAATTTCATCCCAATACATACAGATACTTGATTCGACAAGAGATCCTAGCAACGACGATCGGAAATCTAAGGGTAACGGGAACATGAGTTTATTAGGTATCATGCATTACACGTACTTGTCACGCACGGAATGATGAAAGTTGATGGGAGACGGAGGGGGAGTTGATAATGATGAGGGAAAGTCATGAGTTCCATCTGTCCCTGTGAGTTTTTCTGTGGTCGTGCAGGAAAGGGGTTTACGGCACGAACAGGGTCGGACTGATTAAGCAGGTAAGGAGAAAAATGTCTTCTGTCTGTCCGGGCGGGATGTCTCTAGCATTTTTCTGTTCATAGACGTCGGTATAGGGAAGTGGTCAATGGCAAAAAAACGAAAAATTTCTCTTCATCTTTGACTTGGGGGCGTCTGGTGGGGTTTCGCGAGCCGACAAAAAAAGTAAAGGGTCCTTTAGAGAAATACCTAGGCCGTGTTTGATATATATACAATAAATTTCGATGTTCTTCGGTTCATTGGGGTTACGGGGAGGGGATGGTATGGTATGGTATAAAGGTGCTGGTGTTCGGATTAGAACTACGTGATGATACACTACTTGATGTACTGTACTGTACTGTTCTAACAAAAAGCGAGGACAAAAGGGAAAAAGAGAGGAGAAAACGAAGAGGACTGGTGCTACTTCTTGAATACCTGCGTCCCCAACCTCTCGATCTCCCGGCCCTCGGACGTGGTCTTGCCGGCGGCCTCGAGCAGCCGCACCCAGGCGTCGGCGTCCTTGGCCTTGACGGCCTCCTCCGCGGCCTTGACGCGCATGCCGCACTTCTCGTACATGGTGATCGCCGCGCCGGGTTCTAGGTTCGTGCACTTGGGGATGAAGGTCGCTGCTAGGCGGGCGTTGCCTGCTTGTAGTATCAGGTTGAAGAAGGGCTTTTTGTTGAGTAAGGGGGGCGTTTTGTTAGTTTGGGGTTATCCTTTTCTTTTTTCTTTCTTCTAAGTTTGGAGGGAGGAGAAAAGGAGGGGGGTTTGGGGGGTTTGGTGGGGACTTTTTACTTACTTCCCACCCTATTGGGCTTTTTCTGCTCTTGGCGATGTCTTCGATTTCGTTCCAGTCGCGTTTTGCGACGAGAGCTCTCAGCCTGTTTCGTGTCGTGTTAGATATTGTTGTCTTGTTTTTTTTCCCTCGGGGTTTGAGGGGGAGATGTCCTTCTTACCGAATCCACCAAGTAACTTTCTCCGGGACCTTAAATTCGCTCTGGATTCGCTTGGCTTTGTTGGAGTATCCCAGGTCGATCAGCTTATAGAGTGTTTCGTTGACGCTGAGGCCCTTGAAGGAGTCTGTCAGGTCCCGGTCTAGAGCTTCCTGCATGCGCAGTAATGTTGTCGCCTCCTTCAAGGCGACCAGCTCGAAGTGATTTTCTTTCGAGTCGGAGAGCAACTTGGCGCCTAGCGCGAGCTTGTCTCCTGACGTGCGGGCATCCGGTTGGTGAAGAGCTTCGCGGATGAAAACGCCGGCGCCGTCTACTCTGCGGTCGTCTTGGTAGTAGAGGTCCTTCAGCAGGGCGTTATCGCCATCTAACATGGCGGAAGACTCGACCAGGGCCGTAGCTGCGGGTCTGGTGTTGATGGCGCGGAAGAACGAGGCCAGGGGGAGCTTCTTCTTCATCTGGAGGAGCACGAAGAGCATCAGGTCTGAGTCGCCGCTTTCGATGGCTTTGTCCAGTGCGATTTCGTCTTCTTCCATGCTCAGAAGGAGAGGTACCTGGCGCCCTGCGCGTGGCTCATGGTTAAGTAGTTCGGTAGCGAGCCGGCCACGACCCTCGTCGTAAGCGGCACGCGCAATGGTCTCAAATGATATGCCCGGCTTGCCAGCAAGCTTGTCTACTACCATCTGGCAAATCGTATTATCATCTTCCGTACCAGTTCGTACTTTGGCTGAAGCCCAGTGGACGTATATGCGATCCGTCGACAGACGTAAATACCCAGCAACCTTGAGGGCAAGGAGATACTCATGTCGGTTGATGAGTCTTTGTATTAGTCCTTCTGGCGTAAGGCGTTGATATTGCTCATACGATAAGGGTAACCCAATTTCGTAATAGCGAACAGCATTAAGAACTCTCAGTGTTTCACACATATCAACAAAATCATCGCTGTTGTAGATATCGAGAACAGACTTGCCAAAGGATGCGGCTTTGAGTAGTTGTTTTTGCCAGTGGACATTGAACTCGTGCCCGGCGGCGGCGACGCAGGTGTCAACCGCCTCTCCTAGGTGCGATCTAATAAGTTGAATGTTGTCGTCAGCTTTTGGCGACTGATTTTCGAGCTGCTCTACCGCATCTAAGAGGACGGAAGCTGGCGATTCGGTGCCATAGCGGAAGACTTCATCGATGACATCCGGCACCCTTTGGACGAAGTCGCATACGTCGTTGGTTAAAAGACGAACACCATCATGGTCTACAATTATCAGCGTCTAGTTCCGTAGAGAGGGTTAATGGTCTTACCGGCGATGACATGAACGCGGCCTTCGTATACGAAGCTCGCCATAGCACCTTTGGGCCCGACCACATTCACTTCATCCTCCCAGGCAATGACGACGGCATCGTTACCGCACCATTGAAAATACTTGGGCGTAATCTGAGAGCGTGAATCATATTCACTCAAGCGATCTTGGAAATCTGATGTGATGACATGTGTTTTGCCATCTGCGGTGTAGAGTGCGGCAAATTTGCCATTAGGAGAAGCGCTAATATGAGTAAAGGGGCCAATATCAAGTAGTCGATCCTCGCAATCGACAGCATCCACGACATAAACAGTTTTCCCGATGCTCAGAAGCACCTCGACTGATCGTGATAGAGTAAAGCTCGGGGGAATAAGAGTCCAGGAGTGAATCTCGCCCTCTGGGGGTATAGCCAGTACTTTCGGCCGCGGTTCGTCATACGACGATACTGATACGAGGGCGTTATTCGTGAGGAGCGCTACCATGCCGCGGTTGTAAAACCGGCATGAACGTACGCCAAAACCTTCGGCTTCACGGCCAAGCGAGAACTGGTTGAATTCGCCTTGGAGGTCGTAGTAACAACGGACCGTGCCATCCTGGCTTACGACTAGCAACCTCTCGTCTTCCGACCATCCGAGGCCCTTAATCAAGCCCTTATCCCAGGCAATGCTCTTGAGAAGCTTACCCGCGCAGCTGTATATATCAATGCTCGGCTTTGCTGATTGGCCAGGCCGATAGGATATTATCCGGGTCTCGTCCCGGAAGATTGCTTTTTGACGTCAGTGGAGGGTATTCGTTTTCAACATTTGACAACCGTCTTTAAGTTAAGTCAAAGCAGAGAATGACCCAATAACAAAGGAGTTCTACAAAAACTGACGATCTTGGAGGCGGGAATCTTAGGGGTAAGAGTAAATATCAAGTTGTGTCTCACCTACAGCACCGCCATATGGAGCTCCGGCAACGATGTAGTTGTCCAGGTCCAGATCCTGGTCGAAGACGGCGGTATACAACTGGGTCTTACGGTAGAACCGGTCGCCGACTTTTTCCCAGTCCGCAGTCGGATTGGTAGGCTCCATTTTTTGAGCTACCTTAGCATTCTAATGACATCGCAATGGCTTGTTCAGGTCAAGCAAGATGATACACTCGTCGTCGTTGTCCAGTTAAAGAGGTGGCGCGTGTGATTAGGCGGCGCGCCAGTGCCCATGCCCAAGGCACACAGACGATTGTGGCTGGTGTGAGGCTGGAGGCAGAAACGGATTATGTCATCCGGATGCGATAACGCGGGGTTATGCAACTATCGCTATTTTTAGCCATACGGAAATTAATTTGAGTTGAATTTCTAGCACAACTATCGACACAAGGTCTCACTTTAATGCTAATGGATTATATCCTACGATGGGTAGGTCTTATGGCTGAAGAGGCGGCCGGAGTAATTGTTTGTTGTATGCCCCCTGGGACCGCATTATCTCAATCGATCAAGGCTCAAGAGACCAGTGCCATCTTGGCACTGAGACCTGCACTCATGCTCTACACGTCTGGACAGGCTTTCCGGGGAGAGTGAAGACATGAGAGGCAACAAAAGTATTAGGAGATTTCTAATATTGTTACTCTTCTGGATACACATAACTATGAGTTTACCCTGGTTTCTATTAATGCATTGAAGAAGCGCCAAAACCACGAGGCAACTCGAAGTAACCCGAGGAACGACTCGAATATTTCATAAGAATGCCGCGCTCACTTTTCTGCTGTCTCCGTAGACGATAATAGGACTGCTTTGCGTCTTCGGACACGTAATGTTGCCCCCGGCGGTGGCTTGATCAGGTAATCAAGCCAGACATTCTCGGGGCGCGTCTCCAAAGGCTCAACCTCGTATTCCAGGAGAATCCTGGTCACTATCATTTTGATGATATCGACCGCGAAGAAGCGGCCAGGACACGCATGCTTCCCGATTCCCCACGGGGAGAAATATTCATCTGGCTCTATCGCCGCAGGCGAACTCGCACCCATCGCCGGCTTCGCGTTACTTTGACTTTCTTCTTCCGATGAGTCCCGCAGATATCTGTCGTGCACGAATTCAAAGGGCCGGGGATATTGGTTTTCGTCGTGGTGTAGCCCCCATCCGGAGATGCAGACCGTGGCTCCCTGCGGTATATGCCGACCATTGGGAAGGGTGATCCCGTCCGCGGGGACGACTTTGCGCTTCAAGACTCTGGTCTGAATGGCCCATAGACGCATGCTTTCCCGCAATGCGCTGTCAAGCCGTGGCATCTGGTTTAACCGCTGGTGATTGCATACGTCGTTCCATTGGGAGCCGCTCGTGCGGGCCTCGTCGTATAGGAGTGAATATGCGGTGGGCTGGGAGAAAATATCGAGGAGGAAGCTACAGGCAGTTGCTGTTGTTGTGTGGATTGAGGCGACACCCACGGCCAGGAGACGCCGACTGATAATATCCGGCGTCCGCTCGGGAGAGGAAAGTGGGAATTTTGCGGAATTAGCGATGAGAAATGAACTGAAACGGTACGGCTCCGTAGGTGTTGCGTTGGATATCAGATTCGACAAGAGAGGTATGAGGTGTTTCGAGCATTGAGAATACGCCGCCCGAATTGGGGTGGTGAGGATAGCACCCGCAGCACGCTCCAGGTAACTGGGGAAGAGGTTTAATAGGAAACCATAGGTGACGATGTTAGAGGTGTAACGGATCACGTTTTCAATATAGTCTTCGTCACGGCCTTTGCTTGATTTCAGTATGTTTCAACGGGGTTCGCTCCTAGGGTAGGATACCTACAAAGCTCTTCGCCCACAACGAAGCGGTTGGTCGCCCGTGCAATAACACGGCAGATCGTATGGACCATGTTCATTTCCTGCCACGATTGGGTGTCTTTACCCCACAGCAATTCCAGTGCCAGCCCGACCTCTTCCCAGACATCGCCTTCGATCCGATCTAATAAATGGACAGTGAGCTTACGCGCGATCAATGTCTCGTGTATAGGGTTTTCTATGATTCCAGGGCGAAGAAACGTCGCTCGAAAGCTGAATGCGCCCATTTGCGCCAGTTTGGCACTGAGAATAGACTCGGGTTGTGAGATCAGCCAACGTAGCATAGACGGCAGGAGCGCAATACTGTCGCCAAATAAGCTGTGCAGACAATATACTTGATTATTGTTGAGTTGCTGATGGGGCATGGCTGATTAGCTTGGGTCTCTTTTGCCGCACAAGTGCCCTTTTTTGTCTTCACAGACCTCTTGGTATGTTCGATATAGGATCTCTTTTCCTTTGGTCAGGCTCTCAATCCGCTCCAGGAGTGGACTCCTATAGCGTCCAGCAGACGGCAGCCCGCGTGGCGGTATGAAAAGCTTCAAACCTGACCAGACACATAGGATACAAAGGAGCGCAATGATCACTTGAAGGGGACTGCTCGTTTCAACCATCTTTTCGACTGCGATGGGACCAATAGAATGGCACTTGAAGTTGAGATGAATTTCAGAATTCAGAATGGTATGCTAGAACTTCGTCCTTGGACAGAAACGGCATGAAGATACGGAGCTGGCATTGTGAATGTAGATATATATATATGTGCCAGCTTGAACTATGATTGATCAAGATGAAATCATCGAGAGGACCTATCGATGATCAACGGGTTTGAATAGATCGCTCCGGCCGCTCACCCCAACGGCCCCCTCACCACACAATCGCCGATCATTAGCGAGCCGCAAGCGATTGATCACGCCATCCGTCAATCATGATTTAAGGATTGATACAAGGCACATTTTGGGGTTGCACAAGGTGATTGCGCAACTGATCGGTCTGATCAACAGAAATTCACACTCCGGCGTCGGCCGGCCCGGGGCTGTCGCACACCCAGTCGGGGTACCTCACGGGGCCACCTCGGTACTTTTGGCAGCGGGGCGGTTGAGCTGGCCGGTGGTAAGGGATCGGACCTAGATAGCTCACGAGTTGGCTTTACCCCTCGAGAAGGGGGCTACAAGGTCAAGGCCCAGACCGGGCAAGTATGAGGTACTGGTAGGTTAATCACGCAGGAAAAGTTGCATAGTTTAGGCCCTCGACGTTTGTCTCAAACCTCATCATATGTCACTATTGAATAAAGCAGCACGGAAGAGGCGAGGTAGAATCATCGTCTGATAGAAGATAGTGGTGACATTACTCTATCCTACAACAGAGCCTTTAATATTAGTAGCAACACCTCATGCTCGTCGTTTTCATACGAGGCAATCTCCATTCAGTAGCGGCATTTTTACCGGAGCCTGCTAGTTTATAGCATGCCGGCGCCTTATCACTAGGCTACGGGAGCATTCTGAGATAATCCGTCTCTTTAAATCACCAGTGACTAGCCTGAAACCGATGCTTGTTGGCTAATCATAGTTCACCTGTTGGCGTTACTGGGAGTTTGAGTCTGCGTATACCTTGATACCAAGGCCGGTCAACTGATCTGTGCGCACAGCCATTGTACCAGGATTAAACGCCATCGACATGCTTGAGGCGTTGCCAAGCCCAGCTGGACACGACACAGGGCCTTAGTTAGCTGGTGACTCCTCTTAGTCGGCGACCACGTGATCTTAGCCTGAGGCATGCCCGAGCTGTCGACGACGTGAACAGCTCCAACTTGCTCAAGGCAATGTTGCGCTCGAGAACCCCAAGCCTCTTGATGAATCGAGGTAATCCGATTACTCTTCAGAAGGTTTCACGTAACCTAGTCGCTGATGTGGGGGGAGGTGGTTGGGATACACGTATATCCGCACATATATCCCGCGAAGATGGTCAAGTCCTACAACGGGGGATTCACTCATCCTTTGTAGTTACGACCATATCTCTGTTGCATCATCTTCTTGTAATGCGCTTTCTTCCCGCTTGTCTTGACGGCTTGAATTTCGCCATACTTGCTCTTGAAGCGCCTAGTCGAATCTTCGGTCTCCAGAACCTGTTCGAGGAGAGTTCGCTTTCGCTCCTTCTTCGTCGTGCGAGAGCTGAAATAATCCGTCGCACCAGGGATTATGGTTCCTACTTGTGAGAATTGCGGAATGGCACGGGAGTTGTCCTTTTTATAGTGACGCTTGGGGTCTAAGATGTCTCGCATTTTGAGGAGTTGTAGATCCCTGCGGAGCTCAGGCGTCAGATCAGTGGCAGGTAAGTTGAACCACTGAGGACCTGCGTCGGCCTTGTGTGCCTGATAATCGGCTGTTAGTGTATGACCACTAATAGGACGGAAAACATTAAAGTTGCAAAGCAAGAGGCTTCAATCAGCGTAACTATCATTAGGTTAGTAATTGAATAGCGTTGTTGGGCGTCAGATCCACATACCTATGATATGAAAAAATCATTCTGTCGCAAGAACATTGCCCATGACGGGAGTGGTCCTCACATCAATTAAATTGGGATAAAATTTCATCAGGAAGCAAAGATGGCGGTGCGGATGGGGTGATGACAGGCAACAACATACCATCTCCTTTTTGGACTTGCGGGCTTCAGCGACACGCACAGATAATTCCTCGGCCTGTTTTCTGGTCGACGCTGAGACAGCAGGTTTCGAAATAGATTTGGCGCTTGTGGTGCTGCTGTTGACGACCTGACCGCTGGATGTCTGCGACTCAACCGCACTCTCTGCTTGCTTTACTTGCTGCTTTTCCAGTAGTCTCGCCTCTGCCTGATTCAGGAGTTCATCAATCTGGGCGTCAGACAGGCTGACTGCAGTCTCCGCCATTGTGGAATGGTGGCAAAGCAACGCGGTGCCGACGCGTTGTTTTGGATGTTGGAGAGTTCGGGAAAAAAATTGATGTCCAGGAGCATCAAAAATATTTTCTGTCTTCTGGATGGAGTCTGCTCCACCGTGGCTGGTAAACTGGAATCCCCGCTTCCAGTAGCGGTGTGGCTTGATTAAAGATGTGGGCCTAGGCAGCCTCTATCTCGTATAGTATAATATGACGCACTATGCATATAAAGCACCATATGCAATTACTGGATGTACACGCGGACATAAATTCAATCTCCAAAGTTGACGACAAAAGAAAGCAGACCTGCCAAGACCTCCGCGGTCACGACACAGTGTTGAGCAGCGCTCTGTGGGGGTTGGGCCGCTATAGTGATAGTGGCGCTGGGGCATTGTGCCGCTATAGCTATGGTGGTATTAGGGAGTCATGAGTATCGAAACTATGAGTCACACGGTGCTGTAACCACATCCTTTTGTCACCATCGTTTGCGCTTCCATCGGTCGTCAAAATCAGAACGGAACACCGGCCGGCGACGACTGAATTACGATACCTGCTGGAATAAAAGTCGGCATGCTTGTCAATGCCCAATCGGCAATTGGCAAATTGCTACAGACTGTATTAAGTACCAATGTGCGTGTGTCCCTTAAGGCTGTGTGTTATGGTAACTATGTGTACGTAGTGCCTAAACACCTAGCCAGGGTCGATGATCTTGATGTCACGGTACTGGTATAGTAACGCCGGGTGCTTGAATGAAGTACGAAGTACAGCTTGGAGCTTGGCTAACTTATCTCAGCGATGTGGCCGACCTATGCCTCTACGTACAAGAATCCTGGCTCTGCCCGGTGCGCATTGCATTGTTTTCCACGGCCAGGCGAGGCATATTGCCTTGTGTCCGGACGATGCGCTTGTACGGAGTATGTAGACACCCTACTACGGCTGTATGTTGGTAGCACCGACGCTATCACATCGATCATGGCATTGTTGACTATGCGTTTCTGCCCAACCATATTGCCAGCGCATACCTCCCACACAAGTACACATGCACACACACATGTCCTCAGCTGTCAGCCTGGCCGTTTTGCCGGACGGATCAAAACAAGAGCTCGATAAGAAGAGAGAGTGAGGATCCTCTTTCCGTGAAGCGCTCTCGACGTCTTCCGTTGACATCAGTCGAGTAAACCAGTGAGCACTGCACGTCATTTCCGCTCGGCCCATGGCCCAATACCAATTGCTGGAAGAGATAGCCAGTACCGATTACGTTTCTTCTGCAACCACATTTCGGCAAACTTGCCTATTGGGTCCTTTCGAGACCCGTCGGAGCGGTATCTAGTGAGTCGTGCGCATCGCCACTGAGACGTCGCAAAGCCGGGAAGAAACCGCCTGATAGATAACCAACCAGAAAGGAGAGGTAATCGGAGTACAGGGCAGTATAGCATAGGCGGTGCTGAGTATACATGCTAAGCAACAGGCAAGGCAAGGAAAAAGAAAAGACGAAAAGAGAGAAAAGAGCTCACGCTAGCTACGGTCATCACAGCAAGCAGTGGCTGGTTAGGTACTGATTTGATTACTTGAGCAGCAGAAAACAGAGCAAGGCAAAAGAAAAAGATCGCCCAGCTCGGATTGGTCCAGTCCACGAAAAGGCCCCATTCCAGCTCCACCGCGTCTCCACTCCGTCCCCACCACGTCTCCACCGCGTCTCCACCTGCTCTGCATGGCGTGACAGCTTGACCTCCAGTGGCCCCTTCCCCGTTATACCCCGTCACTACGCCCACACCCCCCGGCGCAGCACCAGCAATAAAAATAAAAACCCCTCCCTGCAGCCAATCAATCCCACCAATCCGTCCTCGACGAGCCTCGACATTGGTCCAACCCGTTTGCAAGAGCTCATTCGTTACATCATTTTGTCTGTACGAAGTACACAGAAAAGAACCTCTTCCATCCCGGCGAACGCGCGCGACACGCCCATTTAGCCTTATTTATTTATTTACCTATTTATTTATTAACTTGTCTGCATCTCAGTCTCAGCGCAACGTGCGAGAAAACAGAAGAAGGGGGGAGAAAACAGGCCCCGATAACAACAACAAACCGCAGCATCCGAAACCCTTCCAACACAAACACGCAGCGTCAGCAATAGCAGTGACAATATCCACCGACAACCCAGCGACACTCACATACACTCGCACTCACGGGGTATTCTTCCTTCCTCTTCAGGCGACCCACGATACTTAGAACGACGCCATTATTGAGGTGTGTCAATATACGGCACAACCCGTCACCTGTCTTCACCCAGCCTCCGCGTCTGGCTTTATTGCGGTGATACCTTGTGTGTCCGTGGCCGTCGCTCCGTCCAGGGAAACGGCGTCGACGCGGGAAGACACACAGTACGTACCGGTCGCGAACCCCTTTCTCCGCCCGCGCCCTCGAGCAGATTTTCATTTCACTCTGCCTACCCGTAGCGCCATCGCGCGAAAGAAAACCTGCTACCCTCGGCCCGGGCAAACAAAGCGACATCGGCTGTGATCCCGTTGCTTTGTTTTCGCGCGCAACGCCGACGATAAATACAGAAAAACACCCCTCCAGAATCCTAAAAAGAATTACTAGTAGAGATTGAGTGACGCTGGTCGTCTCGGGGTCGAGTAACGCTTCTTTCCGTCGAAGCTGAGGTGAAGAGGTGCTGGTTGTTTGTCCGCACACGCTCCGGGGGGGGATCTTTTTTCTTTTTTTTTCTCGTTTTGTTTTTGTTTTGAGAAATTCACATCCGCAATCATGGATCAGTCATCAGCAAATCACCCATCATCATCGCGATCGGCCGGCGGGGCTGCTGCATCGGGCACGTCAGGAGGCGCCGTTGCGTATGATACAAATCATGGAGGCCATTACGGTATGTACATGTATCATCTTGTCGCGAGCCCGTCTGAGTCGGTGCGACGTCGCTAACCATCTCTATTTCCAGGCGCCAGCTCCGCTGTAAGTGCCACATAAGCCCAATATCATTTCCCCCCTGGGTTCTTTCTTCCTCTCTCTCCCCTTCGCTCACCTCACCGCTCGCACACTCGACTCCCTCAAGGCTGACACCGCAAATCCAGTTAGCCAATTCCGGCTTCGCGCCCGCCGAGCTCTACACGGGCCCTTGGGCCAACGTACACCAGGGTCTGCATGGCCAATACAAGGACATTCTGACCACATATTGGCAGCAGACCATCAACCAACTGGAGAGTGAGACCCATGAATTCAAAACGCACCAGTTACCATTAGCACGGATCAAGAAAGTCATGAAGGCGGACCCGGAAGTCAAGATGATATCGGCCGAGGCCCCCATTCTGTTTGCCAAGGGTTGTGATATTTTCATTACGGAACTGACGATGCGCGCATGGATCCACGCCGAGGAGAACAAGAGACGCACACTCCAACGCTCCGACATCGCCTCCGCACTCGCCAAGAGCGACATGTTCGACTTCCTGATCGACATCGTGCCGCGAGAGGAGGCCACCCATTCCAAGAGGCCCAACCCGGCCGCCCAGTCCCAGTCAGCACAGGGCGTACCGGCCGCCGCTGCGGGTAACCCAATGCCAGGCCAGCACGGCATACCAGGGGCGGCCAACCACATGGCGCAAGATTACATGGGCGCACACGGCATCTCGCCTGATCAGGAGTACCGCCCCCAGCCGATGTACAACCAGGTACAAACCGGTGCGCCCGGCGCGCCGTACGGACAGCAACCCACGCAATCTATGTACAGCGAGATGGAAGGCATGTACGGGTATCCGGGAATGCCGCCGCAGCAGTAGGACGCTCAGGGCACGTCGACACCGGCAGTCTTCCACCGCCCCGTACAGGATGCAGCAGCCCAGGAAGAAGCAGAGGAACCGCGGGACCTGAAGTAAGGTTTTTCCTTTTTCCTTTTCGCAACCAGCTGGGAAAAAATTCGGAATTTGGATCTCCTGTATAAGGGGGCTTCCATCTAACACAAACCTATGGCATCTTTCCTCGTCTCATTATGGGAGACACAAAAACCCCCCCTTCTCTCCCCCCTTGTCTCCTTTTTTCCCCGCCTGAATATTTCTCGCCTCACACGTCTGCTTTTGTGTTTGTCGTGGGCACGCAAAACCCCGCGTACACAATGGGCTATTATTCTATCTCCCCTGGGTATGGCGTACGGTAATTTTCTCTTAACCTATTTCATTTTTTCTTCTACTAGGTTAGGGCAAATAAGGTATAACGTCCGTAGGAAAAAAAAATAACTTATGTATTGGTTGGGGTTTTTTCCCCCTAACCATTGTGGCCATGTGCGGAGTTCCTTTGAAAGATGAAAAATGATATTTGTGTGTTTTTATTTTTATTATTTTTTCTATTTATTGGGGTCCCCTTTGCTGTCTACTGCCCGATCTTAACTACGTTCAACGCCTCACCTGTCTTTGTTGGACCCGAAACGGGACGATATGTTCGATGAGATCTTCGCGAAGCGCTGGGATGTGGGCCCTGCGCTTGAGACTTGCTGCGTGAGCCTGTGCGGGTTTGTTAGTGGTGTGTTGGGGGCGGCCAAAAACCGCGTATATAACAGGGGAATTACATACTTCTCGAGCAGAATGGGCCCGTTCATTGCGTCTACGCGACCGTACTTCTTGTTCCGCATCGAGGCGTCGAAGAACTCGTCCGTGTTGTCGGACTGTAGGAGCTGGATGGTCTGCTCCAGCTCGTCTAGATTGGATCGCAGCATGAATCCGTTCTCGAGACCGTCGACGAAGGTTGTTAGGTGCAGGACGTCTAGCGCTAAGGTGGCGACGCCGTTGGGGTTGATCTTCTTGACGTCGGGGGAGAGCGGGAGGGCCTGTAATCAGTTATGTGCTAATTAGCGATTTGTCGCTGAGAGCTTGGGGTGATGATGGAGGAACTGACGAGTATCTTGTTTGATGCATGACTGAGCGCGTCGAAGTAGATGAGCTCTTTGATTTCGCGCGGCAGACCTAGCAGTGTTGTGCTCATGATGTTAGACAGGTATGTGGTCAGTGTCTGTATGTAACTGCTTGGCTCTGAGGGTGGAGTGTGAGCCGTCCAATCGTATTCCGCGGTCTCCACGAGGTCGTCGATCTTGGAATTAACCAGCTCGAAGATTCGTTTCTCCGCCGTCTTCTTGTGTTCTCTGAATTGCCCCGTAGCCGTCAGCGTCAGTGATCCGCCCGCAGAGCCTGAGGACCGCGCCCGAATCAGCAGTTGCTCCAATTCCTGACAAGCGGTTTCGAAATGTTCTAGATTTGTCAAGATCTGCACTATCTGGCCTGGATATTGCGAACTGAGTCGCTCGATCAACGACTTGCACACCTTCTCGGTGAGTAGCTCGTCTAAGGACTGTTTGGTGGGTTAACATTTTGCGCTCTGTCTCTTCTTTATGAGTTATATGTAGAGGACTTGCCGTTCGTAGTGTATCGTCAATCTTACTCGGATGTCGAAAATAATCGTTCGAGAAGAAGTAAAACTGGTTGAGGAAATTCCTAATGTCTATACAACACAGTGGATACATCTGAGAAAACGGGAGTACGCAGGGAAACCTAACAACAAGTTAGACTTTTCGAGTCTCTAAGATGCTTAAAGGGGGACTTACGTTAATTCTTCAATAGGCTGGTCTTGAGTAAACCAACTAACGTTGGCTACTTTTTCATATTCCTCCATCGTGTTTATAGCCATGGGCATGTAGTCGTCGGTGGATACGATCTGCGGGGATCAGCTTGAATCTTCAAATAAGCATCATTGAACTCATACCTCCTGGAAGTCCTCACTAAACCGTTGCTTTAGAAGTACTGCGTATCTATTGAATAAAGTTACCAGAAAGTCGTCGAGTCGTGTGACCGAGTAATTCCATCCCTAGAACCAAATGTCAAAACGTCTCTTCCGTGAAAGGAAAGGAATGCGTCACTCGTACCTCCATCGTCTGGATAAAAAGAGCAAATACTCCTTTTATTTGCACGAGTACTTCAGCATTTTGGACATCAGCCAAAGCCTTAGATGTCAGTGATATCGCAGCCGAGCACATCGAGTCCCATAGTTCTTCAATCTGCATGGAATCGTCAGTAGGGCATCTTAAAATTTACGCATGGAACATACATCAACCGCAGAGCGCAGTTGCGGGA
The DNA here is from genome assembly GCA_022385655.1 of Xylaria intraflava. Lineage (NCBI taxonomy): Eukaryota > Fungi > Ascomycota > Sordariomycetes > Xylariales > Xylariaceae > Xylaria > Xylaria intraflava. The sequence goes on from MU279765.1 coordinate 77,525, forward strand.
CTCGCCGCATAGTCGCCTTCTCAATGATGGCAAAGCCAGCGATACCCTCTAGTAGACTGCTCAATGACTTCTCATCGTCATTCGTCAAGCATACAGAACCTGGTAATAATAACTCTTTTTGCCGCCTTCTCGTAGCAGCATACTCGGATCGAAACTTGTCGCTTTGTCCCAGCGCCTCATGAATGTGTAGCGCTTCGAAGAGGGGCATAAAATCGACCTTTTTGATATGTCAGCGGGGAGGAAACAAGAAAGAACTGCTCAATGGTCTTTACCTGGAGCTCGTCGTTGTTTAAAACATCGAACTCCTCCGTCTCGTCGAAGATCAGTTCGATAGCAGAATTGAGCCTAAAGTGATCCAGAAAGTCATTTTGTTGAACCCGTTCCTGTTGACGCGATCGCCGAAGTTCCGTGTGATAGAAAGCCACTTCTCCTAGGAATTGAGAGGTTTCTCTTATGCGGTACAGCCAGGTGTTAAGGTCCGTCATGACCGCTTCGGATATCGTTTTCTGAGAAGCTGGTATAGACTTCTGAATCAAATTGGCCAGTCGGTGCTGTGTAGCGTATTGGTTTTGTATCGTGGGGATGAGAAACTCATTTTGGAGATCATCGAGGGACTTGAGCGCGCCGTAGTATTTCTTGTTTCGGATTAATTCGTGGGCGTTATTGACGCTATGTAGGATATTGAGAGACTCTTTCAAGGCTTCGGACACGTCAGAAATGTTTTCGCGAACGGCGCGTGTGTTTACGAGTGCCTGTTTTTGCGCGGCCAGCTTCTCGGTGCTCGTTTGTATGGACTGGTTTAGTTCGAGTATGTCGGCTGTTAGGGCGACGGTCCGCTCGCGAACACTCTGGAGCTGGTTGACTGAGCCGAGGAACTCCTCATGTCTTGTAAGGCCTATCTTCTCGATTTCAAACTCTCTATCGTCAGCGTACTGGGACAGGTCCTGGGTGAGCGCGCTTGATCGGTTGGTGCTCGTTGCGTCTTTCAGGGCTGGGATCAGCTGGTCGAGGAACTCGGCGTCGGTGCTAGAGAGGATGATTTCCTGAACAGCGGAGCCGTAATCCTCGTAGCTTTGCACTTTGCGCGGCATATTTTAGCAGTATGACTGTTTGACTCGGCAATATGGATTCGCAGCTATAAATCGAAGTTGTGAAGTGCACATCGGCGAGATGAAGAGTCGTGAGCGTCGCATGAGATTGTCGCAAGTCGCATCACTATGTTAATCTATAGGTAAATATCAGGGCATTGAATCGTCGGGAGTGCGTCCGGTAAGAGAGTCGTCCAGCAAGTAAGCAGGTGAGTGCCACATGTGTTGACAGGCAGCGAGGTGGCATGGATGAAGAGGTAGGTCAGTTTGGTGACGTCTCGCTACCAGATAGACAAGAAGTCACTATAGGTGTAGTAGCAGACCTTAGCGTGTGTGTACGTCGGCCTACCGTGAAGCTCGGCCACTACAGTCACGTCTCCGACGGGACAATAGGGTGCCACCACTCGCAGCAGGTGGAGCGGCCGAGCAATTCGGCTGGCCGGCTAGAGGATGAACATGTACATACCCCCAGTAACTACAACTCCGCAGTACCTGACTAGCGTAGTGCAGGTGGGAATAATCCGGCCGATAATATCTCTCGGCCATCAACCCTACTCCAACACTGACCAACACAGGACCCAGGGGCTGTATGGGCGAGTGACGCCCCTGAATGGCCGAGTTTTACAAATAGCCGACTAATGATGTAAACACGCTAACCAAATCACTCGCGGTGGTTTCTCGTGAGAGCCAGCAGATGTCTCCTATATAACTTCGACAACGCGAAAGATCAGTACGAGTAGAAGACGTTCCTTGTGCCCTAAGTACAGAAAGCATTGTATAGGTACCTAGGTATACTACCTCTTTCCCAAAGACCAACCGAACTGACATATTTTCAATACCGATCAACTCCCCTTCATGTCATCTGTCGCTACAGTGCTCATGGGATGTGAACCTTGAAGACTCTCTCCACTTCAACATCACACGTCAGCTTAGTGATGACCCGTAAGGTAGTATCAGGGACGGCTATTCATCTCCGGGAAGATGATTCCGGGATCACTCACATGTCTCCGTGCTCCCGCCCGGCCCGTCATTGAATAAGAGTGGAACACCCGGCGCGATGGCCCCGCACATATTGACCATCGTCTCGAATAAGGTTAGATGATCGGGGTGGACTCTTATGCCGGCACCGATCCCGATGGCGTCGTACTTCGCATTGCGAAGAAGCGATTTGAACTGCTCGAGCACCTTCTCTCCCTCCAGCGGGTCGAAAAGGAACTCGACGAGAGTAATCCCGGCCTGCCGGATACGTGCGTAGTCGGCACGAATTTTGGCCCCGATCTCCTCGGCTGTCCCGTAGCGTTCGTGCATGGCCGCCGGGGCCGCTACCGTCGGTACGAAGCCCGTCAGAAGGACCTTCTTAGTAGCGACTTCTGCCATGGTTGCAGGGTTCTTTTTTTGGTTTCCCAAGAAAGGCTTCCCGACAATGCCTAGATCCGGAGGATTGATTTTCTTCCACGGAGAGCCCGGGTGCGAATATCCCTACATAGGTGAATTACGACCCTCCCACATCGCTGGCTGATACCCGCAATTTATACCCCTCGCGCTCAGGTGATGAATTCCTGTCTCTTGGCAAGTAGCCGGCAGGGTGAATACGACATTGCTATTTTTATCTGTACCCCAGATGGCCGGCGGTATTTGAGTATTGTGACCCCAGGCTATCTACTATGTAAATCCGGGCCGACGACATTATAGGTAGTCTGCCAAGTCGGTCTCGAACGGCGATACAATATATCCTTGAATCATGACTCGGAAGACATTCATGATTCCATGCCTAACCCATCTAAGTGATTTTCGTGTTGGGCCTGGGCGACATCGTTGTGGTTGCTGAAGGCTTCGACGGGTGTCGATTCTTTCATGTTGAGACGCTGGACCAGACTGCCGGTTCCAAAATCGGGAATAGGCCTCGTCCGGACTCAAAACCACCACGCTTCGATCGAACGAATCCCCGAAGGGGGATTGGAAATGGTTGCGCCGGTGATTGATCTACCGCCGAGTCATGTTTGATCCGGGGATTGCGGCGTGACAGAACCATGGGAACACACTCACTAGATACCTAGGCATGACTTCTATGTTCGACTTTCCCACAGAGCTTTCTCGCCTCGTAACCCACGATCTTAATTTGCATCATTCGGCGGTTTCCCGCGATATATTCCGCTATGATCAAATCAACATTGAATGCTGTGAAATAGTCGGTATGTTGCTCAATTCTCTACCTCTCGGATTAGGTACCTAGTCCCGGGCCTTCTATCCATAAAACCCGCCGAAGCACGGGGTATAATCAATTGCTGATTATACTATCACGAACATAATTGGAGGACTGTTATCTGTAGCTTCCTAGATACATGCCCAGAACCTGACTCGAGTACAACTCGGTCTAGACCTGTACTGTTGGGGTTACCTTTTGTCCCCTAAATATCCTCGGTGAGCCGAGGGGCCTAATGCCAACAATTGTCAACCTCAACACGGGCTGACATACATAGTAAGAGAGGCTTCGGGTCAATTCGATATCAGATATACTGCAAAATACTTGCCTACGAACCGTAACCCTGGAATTCTTGATATGGTGACCATTTCTTAGAAAGTCCCGCCGGCTAGGAATTCTATATATAAACCACACGCTTAACACTGATATCGTTGAACTCTGCTAGCCGTAAGGAACGGCGGCCCGTTTTACCCAGTCATGGAGAAATAACATGCATCGCTCACGGGACCAAGCCAGCTCGAGCGGTCCCGACGGAATCTTCAAGCCCAACCACGGGGTGAAGAAGGGTTCCCCGGGCAAGCGTGACTCGGTCAGCGCAATAAGACTGTGCAATCCGGGTCACATGCTCGCGGCAAGCAAGCGTCATGGCTGAATAGACGCGAACGGTTCCCGGTGGAAGCAGTCGGTCGAGAAGCGTACATTAGTCGCGGCCGAGAAGACGGATGCTGCCGAGACTTCGAGTACGGTGTGCTCAGTTACCCCTGAGACTGTATTTCTGGGCCGTTTGGGCTTCTAGTGGGCTTCTAGCATGCTAGGCTCACTGGAGCTTGGGATTGGTCTCGCCGCTAGCTTATGGTGTTTGGTCACTGGACGTCCTAGTGTCGTGTGAAGTCTTGGCCTTTGCACTGTGACTTTCTGCTTGATGGTATTTGTGGGTTTGGCGGCATTTGGTTCATGTACTGCATGTTTGGGCCTGGTTGATGACTGGATATACTCTACCTAGGCACTGAATACGCAGAGGTTGTCGCTCGGATAAACGAGTTGATATACGTGTGTATCGTTTTGCGTCTCACGGTCTCTCCGTCTCCGTTGCTCTGTTCGGGTACACGCTTCCGTCGATGCGGATTCGCAAGTCTCCTCCGAAGATGCCGCTCGATCGGATGTTATCCTAATCCGTTCAAGATGACTAGGTGGTCATGATACCGAGGCCGGGCCGGGCCGTATGCGGTGGTTGCGTGGTTGCCGTATCTAAAGATATCACATGGACAATCACATGGCCTGATGTGGATCGCGGTATCTCGGCGTTACAAGACTTCGGAGGCCGCTGCCGACTTGGGTAACAGCTCTTGTATACGATATAGAATACCTAGGCACTTGAATAAAGTCTAGGGTTGACATTATTCTGATTACGGCGCAGGGCGTGGCATCCGCTCGTCGCATTGTCATGTGAGCGAAAGTGAGACATGCTTGACATCAACGAAGCGCCCAGCCCGAGTACAGTTCAACAACGTCATTACCGAGGCCGAGCTGCGGAGCCGTGGCTTGCCGGCACCGCCAAACGGCGGAAGCGAGCCGGATAGCCAATCGTTTACGACGGCGGTGTCACACTACTAACGGAGTTCCGGTCATGTCGACATGACAAGCTTTGGTGTCCAGCGTACCACCTCTTCTGGGGCAGGTCTTATAGATCTATGGATCCCACAACACGATTCATGTTATTGGCGGCGAGACCGATCACCTTGCATGCGGAATTCGGACTTAATGTTCACCATTGCGAATAGAGAGTCATGTTTGATTCTTGGTCGTAAAACCCGGAGACGGCTTCCGGCGGTTTCTACCTGGTAAGGTACCTGCTTATGCCTTATATCGCCGGCTCCCCCGTGGTATCCATAATTGGGGGGAGACACAACTTAATAACTATCCCGCTCCGTGTAGGGCTTCAAATACTCCAGAAAGTCGAGGAGAACTTGAGGCTCACCGCTCCCTTCGAGGATTGCCTGGAACATGTCGTCGCCCAAGGTGCGGAGCGAGAGGAGGAGACCTGCCAGGATCAAGTCCGTGTAGCTGATTTGCTTGCCCATGAAGAGCGGGCCCTCGGTGTTCTCCTTCAGCAGGGCCGTTACCGCCTGCAGGTGCGGCGCGGCGGCCTTGAAGGCCTTTTCGCCGCCATTCTCCTTTACGTACTGCTCCAGTGGCATGCCGACCCATGCTGAGCGGGTCTCGTGCCAGTATGGGTAGTTCACCTCCTTCAGTAGTCGTTCCGGGACTGCTAGGATGTAGTTCGGCATCATTTCGCCGAGGGCCTTGCTTAGGTGGTCGAGGCACTTTTGTCGGAGGGGTGAGTCTAAGTTCAACGACGGGGTTGGGTACTCCTTCTCGATTGCCTGTGCGATCTCAAACGAGTCCATAATATACGTGCCATCGGGCTGCTTGATTGTGGGGACTGTGAAGTTCTCCTTTCCCGGGAAACTTGGAGTATGTTAGTCTGTGGTATGTTACGGAAAGGGGGGATTTTTGCAGCGAGACGATGTGAGGGGATTCTCACTGGGGTTGTAGCCGAGGTTTGATCTCGGGGTATTCAAGCTGCGATGGGGTTAGCGTAATGTGACAAAACGGACTAACCCGTTGTTGTAGAGCATACCCATTCTGTCTCGTAATCTATCCCCTTGAGGTTCAGGAGCATGCGGACTACATACACCTCGTGAGCGATCCTGTTTTCGCGGGGGCGTTTTAACGTGTTTGCATACCTCTCCATGTGTTAAACGACCACGCGTGAACGGGTTCCCTGGTTGGTATGTCGAAGAGCACGAGTTTTGAAGTCGCCATTGTTGGGGAGCGAGGTTTATGCTATTGTTTGACGATCGGGTCTTAGGTAGAGGGTGGTATGGCAGTATCTGGAGATGTCGTTGCGTCTTACCGGAGAGCAAGAACCTTTCCATATTGGCGTCGCGAGGATCTTTATATAGCGCTACGACGGGAGTATTGGTTTGCATGGATTTGTCAGAATTGGACGCCTGGGTCAGCTTGTTAGACCATGCGTTCGGAGTTCCGTCGTGCCCACTCTTGCAATCTCCTATTGACCGCGTCGGCGCCAGGCTAAAGCAGGTCCAGTCGAGGCTTGTTTTGCATCAGCGGCTTTGGGCGTTCGCGCGGGTCCGGCCCGCAAATTCGGCATTTGCTGTTGCTTTCGTCGCAGTCAATTGACGCAACAGGGATTGGCCTTCATGTATGTCGCATAGTTGGGCACGAGCGTGGACCTACCGGAGGGGTTTCGGCTTTCATATGCGGCTTTGGGTTAGAATGAAAGAAGAGGTGTCCCAGGGATATAAATTACCTATCTACGAAGTACATTCGATGGATATTATCTACCGGTCACTGGTTGATACCAGGCATCTAGTGCTTACTACATGGACCTACAGCTTAAATCTCGCCGGCTATCTGGACTGCGGGGGAGGGGTAGTTAGGTAATACCCATCAGACACACTCTATAAGAGCGCTCCTCTATTATGAGGTCCTCGCCGCACCATCACGATATGTTGACACTCTCGGCTCCCAAACGCCACAACCCCTATAAACCGGATAAGTGCGAAGCACCTAGTTACGGACTAGAAGGATGTGTATAACTGTATCGGTGCTGGGGATTTAAATCCGACCTCCGTCGGACCTCGGATTTAGAATACAGGCAAGTAGAAACGGCGTGCTAGTAGCGGCGCCACGGCGAATCTTAGCGGCCATAGCGTCGCATCCATTCTAAATCGGTCATCGCGTTATCCCTCAGCTTTGCAAAACAACCTGAGACGTTTTCAGCGACTCGATGAACGCGACTACCTACACATTACTAATCGGATTTTCTCAGGCCACTTACGGTGATCGTGGGGGTCGTCGGCTCAGCTAATTATCAAGACAAATTAGGGCGGACAGCCTGCGGTGGGTAACTACCGTGGTGCCAGGCGAACACGGCCCGGTTGGTGCCCAATTTAGATATTCCTCGGGGTGCTTTACCGTAATACGTATCTAGCTCCGCGTATGCGCGTGCTGCTGAGTTCCGGAAGCGCATGTCAGGATTCAGGATGACATATTTTAATAAGCCGTGGCGTATACTAGGCGCCTAGGGAGGTCATCGCCTAGTATATCCGTGACAGCTGACGCCTGTCTGCGTCTAAGACTGCCTCCTATTTAGACTAGATACAGGGTTGTAGCGTTGCATTCTTGCTCAGGACGACAGGCTGACCGACGCCCAGGCTCATTCGAACCTACGCAGTAGAGACGATTAGGTAGGTCGGGCCGGTTCACTTGGCATTTCTTTCATCGCATTCGTATATGGGTGCATTAATTTAGGTATACATGGTTTCAAGAGTGGAAAGTATTTCTCACGTCATCCGTACTCATCTTCTGATATTCAAAACCGAATAACATCCCTAAATATAACCTGCCCGGCCTATTCCTTATTCCAACTCCAGATTGCTGGCGCTTATGACAGGCTATCTTTCAGGCGGGGGTGCTTGCTACGCCGCTCAGCCCCTCATCGCCTCCATTGCCTACTCAAAGGGAACCTTGAAGACTCTCTCCACTACAGCGTCTGACGTCAGCTTCCGCAAAACATCTCAGGGTGTCGAGCATACGAGGAGCTCCCGGGATACGATGCTAGCATAAACAATCGACCCATTCCTCATAGCATTGACGGGGTCGCAGGGATTAGAGGGAATGACACCGGGTATCACTTACGGGCCTTCGAACTCCCACTCGGGCCATCATTGAATAAGAGCGGGATATTCGGAGCAACTGTGTGACACAGGTTGACCAAAGTTTCAAATAGGACCGTATAATCGGGATGGACTCTCACGCCGGCGCCAATTATGATGGCGTCGTACTTCCCCTCCTGAAGATGCGCTTCGAAATCTTTGAGATGCTTCTCTTGTTGCGATGGGTCCAGATGAAAGACGACGGGGGTGATGCCGGCACGTGTGATACGGGCGTGGTCGGCTATGAGTTCTGTTTTGACATTTTCACCGCTACCAAAGCGTTCGTAGAAGGATGCTGGCGCTGCCACGCCTGGCACGAATCCGGCCAGAAGGACTCTCTTGTGGGTGATGGCTGCCATGTTGTAAGGACGTTGGTAGGCTGAGTGATCGGCTCCGGAGAAGACGTAGGCTTCCGTGCTAACAGATTTCGGAATTACTTCGTTTCCTCAGTGAGACCGGTCGATGGCTCTGTGTGATAGAGTGAGTCGAGCTACAACCCGTTCCTTTGCGGGCGATGCCTGCTATTTATATAGGGCTCACCTCTGGGTATCCACCAGGACCCAAGACGGGGCAGGGACTCGAAACCCCCTGCGGGTACCTCGGGTAACTGGTAGGATTCATGATTTTTCTTAACGTGCAGTAGTCCAGTGAATCCCACCGATTCGGGCGACGGACGAAAACCGTGTGCTATGGAGAAGGCTCATGTAGAGGGGCACATCGTGTACGTAATGTCGGGCTTTTACCTCACGCAGCATTTTTGCTATAGCCGCAGAACGGTCCGTGCCGAGAAGCATGGGTCATGGGGCTCGGCAACTGCGACTATTACCAAAGTAGTACTAAGTGTATCTGGGCGAGAACGTAAAATAATCCGTCAGCGGAAGCAACAGCGATCTAGTCTGTGCCTACACTGCGTTATAGAGCCCGGATTAATGCTGCTGCAAGCACTGGGGACAAGGGTCGTTCATGTTCGCAAGGCTGGGGGCAGTAGCCCGATAGAGTAACCGGCTGCCGACTCCCGATGGCTTATTTGATGTGCGATCAACGACGTCTTAGTCCACGATGCAGATGCTGAGGGAGTCAATACCTAGGAAATCAATAGATAGAACCCTACTATATAGAGGCGGCCTGCTAATGGGTTTGCATTCACTGGATAGATATGCCAGCAGTACCTCGTCAAGCAGTACTTATCTATCTAGGCGGTAGGCTTGCCTCTGGCAGCACAACGATAGGGGTACTTGGCACCACGTACTCCGAGTCCCAAGTGAATGGATGCATCCCTCTATCACCAGCCCAACGCCCGCAATCAGCAGGCGCGTACGCTGCTGTGGCTAAAGCGAGGCAGTCACCCGGACCACGGGCCTACCTGGGTAGCTACCCTCGACAATGGTAGCTACCAAAACGCAAATGGAAAGGCAGTTGCGCTCCACCAAGCTCTGAGGCACTGAGGTTCTGCCGCTATGGTGGTTTCTATTCCATTGACATAGACCCGTGGACGCTCCTTCCTACTCACTGTTCATGCCCAATGGTGCACCTTCCTCTGCGCGTTCCTGCTAGAACGAGCGTTGTCCCACTCGAAATTTTCCCTTAGCTCAGGCCCATCCTCGCTTGACTGGGTCTTGTCCCCTACAACCTCTCCTCTCTCCTCCATCTCCATCTCCATCTCCATCTTCATCTCCCTGCCTCCCTCTCTCTCTACACCCACGCCTACGCCTACGCCTTGGTCATCTCCTATCCGTCTTGACAAAACATTGGTCCTTACCTACCCAGGTACCATTCACGAGGACCATACTGTTGTCTTTTCTCGATCCCTACCATACCTTAGTCGTTCTCCTCTCTCCACCCTATCCCTAGTCATAAGTACTAGGTCCTATTTTCCATCTGGGCTCTCCGACCTTCCGACCCAGTCTTGTAGAGACATCAACTACATTACTGCCATTAATAAGTCTCGAAGTACACACTTCGAGATCGACGGTCTTCCTTCGGGTTTTTCACGTATGTAGAACCAATTCCTTCGAAGCACTTTGACCCCATTCCGGCCACGGGTGTGCGATCCCATCTGACAAACTGACAAACTGGCAAACTGACAAACTGACAAACTCGCCAGAGTATAGACTCCAGCGAATAGACTTCAGAGCGTAGACGCTAGAGCATAGACTCGTGATTGGAGCCGCGCAATGACCATTGCGTCTAAAATCACAGTCACTGATTTTGTGGTTCATCGCCATTAATCATCTGATCGATTATCACGCTTCGACCAGGTATACAATCACATCTGTCACCGACAGACACCTTCCGGGGTACACTCTATTTACACAGAAATATATCGCCAGCTCCTGGTGATACCTGCTGGCCAACCAGATTGTCTGGTAGATCTCGTGATTTGGCACTGAACACGTTCTTCATCTCCCCCGGAGCACGTCAGACGCAGCATTCACATTTGCGTTATTCACTCTCTATTTCTGACGGCGATTTAGCAAGCAGCTTTCGGAAGCCCTTTACCTGGTGCGTAACTCTCTACCTTGTACTGGTAGATAAGTCGACGCCCACCTACGTTACACATTTCGAAAGCCTCTTCACCTGGTGCACAATCTCTACCTTTGTACTTGCAAGTAAGTCAGCTTTCATCATCTTCTTTGCCTTCGTTGGCTTCCATTCTGAATCTACCCACATCAGAAAGGTCTCTGATCAGGTACTTGTTTATCTCTTTCCTCTCCTGTTTAGCCTTCCATGTCGCTCTTCATCTACACCTAGCCAGGCTATCCATCCCGACTCAGACAGTTACTGATCGAGCTGTCGAGCTGCCCTAAACAGTACACTTCCATGTGGGATACTTTTACAGACTGAACCTAAGTGGGTTAAACCATTCCTTGCTCCTTAGTCCTTGTATCCCACGGCGCGTCCTTGTTTCTTGCCCTCCTGAGCAACAAGGAGCGCCTCGATAAGGTGAGAGTTCTAGGGAGTGCCATTGACTTGATTCACTGGCCAACCTCCATTGAGCCCATTCGCTATACTCCGAGCCCAATACATGACCCACAAACTCGTTTCAATACCCTCCCACGCACAATACTCTATTTCTTAGCCACCAGCCATTGTCCTGCAACCCATTATTTACCACTTTTGCCTGCTACTCCATTTCTTGTTTTTCTCAAATCTTTATAAGTCTACCGAGGCGAACTTTTGTTACTCCTCATCTTGCAACACTTTCTAAATTAAAATCATCATCACTCATCTTCCTACTGCATCCACCCACATCTTCTACCCCGACTAACAGAGAGTCAGTACAGAATTGACACCAAGCCCAGTGAACCACCTTGACGAAAACCTGACACTTGGTATTATCATCTAATCCTCTCATAATACCTATCTTTCGGTCAATCAGTTGTGCTCTAGAGGTAGCCTATCTCTTCGAAAGCCAATATGAGCGCCAACCCCACCAGTCGAGACGGGCACTTCAACCCGGCCTCGCCTCATTCTTCTAGCGGTGCGGCAGATTCATTCAAAGGCACCCCGGAAACACGCCTTACGGCCTTTTCTCCTGAAGATGGTTCCGCCAAGTCCTCTAAAGCACCACAGCCCTTGAACATCCGAACTCAGGAGAACCGAACACTGAGATTCACCCCGAATGCCCGAAGCGCTCTTGACTTTGCGGGCTCGTTCCCACGAACCAGTTTATATTCGGAAAGAGACCCCTTTGTTTCTTCTTCCGCTATTGCTATCAGCACCAGTGGCCCCCAGAAGCTGTCACCTACTGCATCTGTCTTCCTGCCATATCCTGGCACCCAAATTAACGGCCCAGTATCCGAGCAGATTGTGCAGCAAAGAGATGATAGCACAATCAATCAGGGCTCTGGTCAGCAACCAACTAACAACTCTGAGCAAGAACAGTTTGTTCACGGCCATCTCAGCACAGATGTAGACATGTCACGATGCCTGATCATTGCTGACCCAGGCCATCGGCTCCGTGCTCACGATGTGGGCTCATATCTATCTGTATGTTGTTTATTTCTTCTAGTACATTACGTACATCATTCTGACTGTCAATTCCCAGGATCTTGAGTCTAACGGGTTTGAAATGCGAGGAGGACGAAAGATCTGCGAAGATCAGAACAACGGAGACAGAGTTTTTGTTCGCTTCGTTAACATCCGGGATTCGTATTCAACATATTCGAATCTCAGCTTTATGTCTGACAAGAATTGGTTTACAAATTATATTAGTGTGCGGGAGTATGCCAAGGTAGGTGCTTTTGCCCAAAACCATAACACACTGGTCTAACCAATGGACAGATTGCCGAGCCGACTGCCGGCCTCGCAACAATTCATGAGGGTCAACTGTATCTGAACGTTTTCCCAACATCAGTGGCCTCAGCCATCGAGCCAGGACAACTCAATCTACGCGTGAAGAAGATTCTCCAAGAGGAAGGAGACCTTTTTGCTTTCAAGCCTAATGTAGGCGATGGGGCTGAGGGCAGCCTGTTCAGTGCAGTCGCTGAGTATTGCGAAAATGATGTGTCGCTCAACGTTGTGACACGTCTGAACAACGCGATTATCGAGGTTTGTTGCTACAACATTTCGTAATAACTTACGCTGACTGAGATGATAGGGTGGTTTCCAACTATGCATTGCATTATACCGACCCGACACCGACCCATATGGTGTCGTCAACAATAGTTTGATGAGCCCTGCTCGCACTTCGACGACCGGATCAGACATCGTCCAAGAGTTTCAACGACTGAGTATGTCTCGATCTCAATCTGCTATGTCAACTTTAAGCAGCGCGAATACCCTCCTAAGCACCCCAGTACGTTCATCGGCATTACAGGTACAGCCAACATACGGAATGCTACCCATCGTATATCACGGAATTCCTATGGCCACACCACCCTACGTGTTCGACAATCTTGCTTCTCGAACCCATAATGCGGCGTTACAGCCGACCGCGTATCCATTCCTTAGTCCTATGGCACCTCGAAACGCCTATATCCCGCGTGACATGGTCGTTCCACGTCAAGTACAAAACTTGAATCGTCGACAGAACGCCACTCGCATCGCGAGATCTCCCCACTATCAGCAGACCAATAGCCACAACCACGTCGATGTAAATCGTATCAGGGAGGGAACTGATGTTCGCACAACGGTAAGAGTTTTCTGAAATCATGTTGGGGGCATATCTGATTTTCAATAGATCATGTTGCGAAATATACCCAACAAGGTCGATCAGGCTATGTTGAAGCGGATTGTCGACGAATCAAGTTGGGGTAAATACGATTTCATGTACCTTCGTATCGACTTTGCCAACGATTGCAAGTAAGTCATTCTCTTCTCAAATACGCAACCGACAACTGGCTAATTTGATTGTAAAGTGTTGGCTATGCATTCATCAATTTTGTCGATGTGAGTATCATTACTAAAAGCCTATCTTGTCACACAAATCCAGCTAACCAGTTCTATTCCAGCCATTGGACATTATCGACGTAAGCCATGGAGAACGAATATACCGGGAATATAGCGTTGACATGTGTACAGTTTGTGGCCGCCAGAGGAAATCAGCGTTGGAACTGCTTCAAGAGCGACAAGGTTGCCGAAATTTCATACGCTAGTAAGATCGCCTATCTATCTTCATATTTGGTCGTGCATTTCCTAACCAATTATCCAGCAATCCAAGGAAAGGATTGCCTTGTCCAGAAATTCCGTAACAGTTCGGTCATGCTTGAGGCTGCGCATTATAGACCCAAGGTAAGGCAGACAATTGGTTCTCTACTACCCACGTCCGTTGTTAATCATATCCATACACAGTTGTACTATACATTGAACGGCCCGTGTCCCGAATATGCTGGAGAAGAAGAGGCCTTTCCTGGACCCGACAACCAGTCGAAGATGAAGCGTAGCTGTGAAAACGCCGAGCACGTTGGTACGTACACACTAGGAAGCTATGGTTCACCCCAATCTTGCCCATCTAATAAGCGTACAGGCCTCTTTACTCCCAATGCGGGTCAACACTTTCGAGACGAGCAACGTCGCAGACGCTCGCAGTTCGATCGGGGAACCCGCATGGCAGAGGCTGAGGAGTTCGATTATGATGTATCAATGCATCATAATTTTTACTCCTCGTAATCGCCTACTGGCGCTGGCATTGGGACGGAGACCAGCCCTAAGCTCTTAGAGCCTAGAGTTTCTCAATGCCATATGCGCTCGTGGTGTCTCTATGCAGAAAAAAACCTCCGAACGACATTTAATCTGATTTTCGTTAAGTCAATACGAGAATTATAGGAAAAGGGCCACCCTAGCCCTCTTCAACATTTCCGACACAGGACACCTTCCCAAGGGATCGGAAACGAAACACCAACTTGCCAACCAATGAGCTATTTGAAGTTTCACGGTGTTCCATTGCTATCACCGAGTTTGCACCTAGACCTTACCATGTCGGCTCGAGATCACCCCAATCGATGTTTGAGAGTTTTAGAAACATCAGTCAGTTGGACTCGAAGCTGCCTGTCAACGCCAATTACCCCAACTGCGTGCCACAATGCAGTGGGCTTGACGAAGACCTAACGTGGTCGCAAATGGAGGTGCAGTACGATGGCAATATTAAGAGGCTAAGCAAGTCTCACACGACGTTTATCAATCAGAAAACGGACATTTTGGTACTTTTACCATCCACAAATATCTTGTACTCGCTCAATCCACTTGGCGGCTCCTCGACATCGACGAACGGCAAATGGACGATTTTTGCAACATGACAAGTATTTTCATCTCTGATTCTCAGCGGTCGGGAGTCGAAGGTTATTCACGCGTATTGATAATGACCATGGTCTTCGACACAGTCCCGTGCCGCTAAGTTATTTCCCAGATCACCACACGGACTCCTCCCATAATCGGTCGCGTATTGATCATTTCCCTAAATTGGGCGACACTCAGCATAGTACTAAAGGCCAGAAGACGATGCAGTCTTTCGGAGAACTTCAGGAACATGTCTGCGGCACACCGCACAGCTACGGAACAGGAGAGATTTTAGCTGCTAATTGATATTAGCGGGAGTAGGAGACCGAGCAATTTGGGAGCAGTGCCTTCAAGATGCAGTGCAGAATATTCCGGACGAAGTAGCGTGGTCTGTCTGAGATCTACGATTGCCAAGTTGCTTAATAGTCAGTGCGAGTATCAATAAAATCGCTTTGATTTGCACTCTTGGTTATTCAGGTAATCACTATGCATGCCATCCCCAGGTCGCACGGAAGGACTCATTTCCCCCAGAGTTGCGCTACAGTCCGGCCAAGAATTGCCTGTGACTCAATGCAGTTCGGATCACTTACGATATTATTACCGGACCCGTCGTTTCGCCAGTGCGCATACAAGGTAAGCCGGGGTTTGGCTCCGGTTCTGTGGGGGTGTCTAAACGGCAACTTGCTCGTTCCACGTAACGCCCTACCTACTCTCAAGACTATTTCTGACTGCATAATCGGCGTTGCAGCACGAAATTCTCATACCTAAGTGATTTCCACTTCCCACGTCCCTTAACAATCTTTAAAGTTCTGTGGACCAGGCTCAGACTGTATCTGCAGTCTTATTGAGTCTTTTTTCCCAGAACCCAGACAACCATGATATTCCACTTCCGTTCGTTAACACTTCCCCGGTCTAAAGGGAAAAGCCAGACAGCCATTGGCTACCCTATCGGAGAGGGATCTTGAGACAAAATACAACGATGGTCGGGTTTTAAGTTGGCAAGAAAAATAAAGGCTTGAGGGCGTAGTCGAGTCTGGAAGTGCAGGGGAAGTTGACGATACACAGGCAGTGACTTTGTACAGTACAACGGACTCGCATCTGATGAGCATTACGCGTTGAATTCTGGTGGGCTTCGGGGTTTGTGGTCGAGAGGGGAGTCTCAGGCGAAGCGACGCGGCAGAGCACAAGTAGTTATACCTTCGCTAATAAAAATTTTCGTTGCTTTCATGGTCTTGCTTCTCTTATTTGCTAGTTTTCGGCGTTGTCTTTTTTGTCTCGTTCCTGAGGGGCTTGATCCGTTCGGTTTGAAGGGCCTATGCCGATACTCATTGGCATTGCACCGCTGTCTCTTGTTAGGCTACGGGGAGATTGTCCGGGATGAGGTAAGATAATTCTATTTCGCAACTGATATTATCTGGGGGTCTGGGATTGCCGTGTAGGAATGCTAAAGCCTAACTTGAAGTTTGTTGGCCACTGATACGAGGAAATTGGATATGGTGCTAACGCGGAGTGTATGGACTTGGGCTTTGTCTGAGACTATCTAGTGAAGTAGGGGTTGATCACCAGTCACTGGTAGGACATTATTGAGCACGGAATGGAAGTGAGACTATTCATGCCTGGTTTCCATTTTTCGTCTCGCAGGCTCGACTCGTCTTGTTTGTCTCCCGGGGTTGGTAGCATCACCCACAGGCAGTGGTATCGAGCATCTAGATATAAACATTACGGATGTCCCTACAAGATGGTGGTAAAAGGGCCTGAGGGCACGGCTACCTAACCAAACCTATTCCCCTCCAAGGGACTAGGGGATTTGATTGAGTAGGCGGCGGGGTTTGAGAACGCGAGTTTTATTTCGAGATTTGGATGGGACTTTCTGCTTTCTCAAGGGCAGTTTTTGCTGGACTTGGCTTGAGGGGTCCGTGGCGTCATTCCCCTTGGGTGTGGTATTTGACTTGGGCTTGGAAACGTGAAACGTTGTGTTTCTTTCACGTTGGGTGGCGGTTTTCTTTTGCTTTTGTTTTATTTTTTCTTAAAAAAAGATATGGCTATGAGATCCGTGTCTACTTAATTAAAACACGAGTGTCATTAAGCGGTCCTGATTTCACGAGGATTGGCCTGGTATCATGGAATAACTGAAGAGCCTTGCAGATAAATTTTGCTACGTTTTGGCGAGATGTGCTTAGTATGAAGCTCGTGATCGTCCCAGTTACATGGCCAAACATCTTTCTATTGATAATATACACTAGATATAGGACATGAGGTTGAAAGTTCACGTGTGGCTAATTCTAGCGGCAATTTCTTTTTTCTTTCGCCCTTGATTCCTGGGCCTGAGCCCCCCGTTTGTTTCATTTAAAAAGCCCGAAGGTGTGATGGCTCCTATCCATCTATCTAGGCCTTCGCGGTCCTCCGCTTGACTCTGATCGTTGCCTTCAGCGACGGCGTCCGGTTGGCGCCGAACCAGATCTCCTCGGCGCGCTTGTCTTGTTTCTCGATGTCGTAGTTCATTAGCACGTAGGCCATGGCCAGTCGCAGCATGCTGGATGCGAAGAAGCGTCCGGCGCAGGCGTGCCGGCCGTGGCCGAATGCCGGGAACTCTAGGCTTGTCGTGGCTAGGGCCTGGCGCGAGCGCTGGAGGTGCGTCTCGCCTTCGCGCTTCTCGGCGAAGCGGAAGGGCTTGAACTCGTCTGGGTCCGGGTAGATGGCGCCGTCGTGCATGACTGCGTAGGAGGGCCCGCCGACCATGGTGCCGTGGGGCAGGTGGACGCCCGAGGGCGTGGTGATGCCCTTCGGGTTGGCGACCATACGGTTCGTGGCGGTGACGATCATGGAGTTCAGGCGCGCCGACTCGCGCATCATGCTGTCTAGCTTCGGCATGGCGGCCAGCGCGCGCTTGTTCCACTCGCCGCCCGACTCGGCTAGCACGGAGCTGATCTCGTCGCGCAGCTCGTCTATGAATTCCGGCTTGCCGGCCGCTAGGTCGAAGATGGCCTGCGTGGCGGCGAACGACGACGCGTGGATCGAGTTGAAGTTGTTTAGCATCATCCGGCCTACCAGCGTGTCGACCTTGCCGTGGTACGGGTCCGATACTTCCTTTGCTTGCTTCATGCACCAGTGCAGGAGGTCCTTTGGCTCTGTGTCCTTGTCGCCGCTCATTGCTTCCCATTCTTTCTGCCTTTGCCTCACCAGGGGTCTCACTAGCTTGTAGAATCGGTTGGTGTGGATTCGGTTGGGCAGGGTTACTATGGGGGCCATTATCGGGCGGAGGAAGTTGGGGAATAAGTGCAGCACTGCGGCGGCTATGGGGACGTCTAGCGAGAAGGCCGTTGCCGCTTCTAGGACGGCTGTGTTGCGGCAGAGCGGAAGCCCGATGAAGATCCGGTTGATCGCCTGGCCGGTCACTCGGAGCATCAGGTCGTAGGCGCAGACCTCGGTGTACTTCTCGGTGTCCATGGGAAAGCAGGAGTCGACGGCGTGTTGGACCTCATCCATGATGTCGGGGACGAGATTGCCGACCTCTCGAGTGAGCCGGCCGGTCAGGAGCCCGATGTGAATCGGGAGGTGAGTCAACTTGGGGTCCATGATGGTGTAGTCGAACAGGAAGGCATCCATGAGCTGGGCCAGGTTGTCGAGCTCCGTGTCCGGCTGGTCGACGAGCCATTGGAACTCCTTAAACGGAAGATGGACTAAGTTCTGGCCCATGAAAACTGGGAGGATACAGGCTGTGTCTCTGTACTCGTTGTAGGCCGTTAACGTGGCCGTCTTCATGTCTACGGCGTTCCGCCATCGTGCTCTCTGGAGCGAGAACCACTCGCCGTGTCTCGTGCCCACAATGGGCAGGTTTGGCAGCTTGGGCTGGCGGAGGGCTTGGTATATGATGTATATGAAAAGAAACGCGGCGGCCCCCAGCACACTTACGGGCACCGGGAGGTTGTCCAATCGTTGCATGTCGAACGTTGACATGGCGACTGATGAGCAGATGGCTCCGCTCCTCCCTCTGCGATACCTGCACGGGTAGTAGAATGGGGGGCGATCATGCTGCTGGGTGACGGGAAGTATTTCAATATCGCAATTCCCGGATCCCGATGAGCGATCCCGAGGGCTTCATGCCCCCTGTCCTGGAAAAGATGATCAGACGTGGTACGCTGTCATACTTGTCTCGGCTTAGCTATCGTGTACCTATTCTGATCCCGGCCGTGACCTTGGCGATACATACATACCGCTCATCCTTATTTTTTCTTTCCCATGTGAAATGGCGTTCTGTGATGGGAATCGATCGAGATGAGTGGTTTATAAAGACGGCATCTCGCCAGCTCGAAGGAAAAGCTACAAGTTAGTGACATCCGATGGTGTCTACGGACGTACCCCGGTAAGCAAAGTTGACCTGCTTCGCCGTGGCCCCTCATCACCCCCGTCTCTGTGTAAGTACATTCTCAACAGGGGAATACTCAGTAGGTACGGAAGTCTGACTTGAAAAGAATGCGCGGTGAAGACCGCTACGATCCACTATAGCACCACTATAGGCGCGCATTCTTTTCAAATCGGACTTCCGCATACCGCAACCCGTACCTGGTCTCCTGCGTCTTCGATCTACGGAAGAGTCCTGATCAGCAACAGTCACCGTAAGACGGTCAAGGCCTGCTGTAAGATCGCTATTGTTGAGCAACACTCTTACGTTTTGAGTTGATCTTCCGTACGGAATACACAGCACCTGGGATCGACAAACACCAAGTATCCAATACCGATACAAGGTAGATAGCCGTCGTGTACTCACCTGTCGGACACCACATGATACCCAGTCGAACCGGCCAAATACTATGGGACGGCGACATGTATGTATACAACTTAACAAAAGCTTCAAGTCCCGCAGGGAATCGTAAAGTCGAATCGTATTTCGAATTTGGGGTTAACGTATAATTACACCACGTGGTAATTATTGGAGCTTCCTCTCTCGGGGTGTTCGCTTGGGAATTCCAGGCCTCGCGGATAATCTAGCACGGGACGGGGATACAGATTCTCACAATAGGTAATACGTACGGGAGTTCGTTCACATAAAAGTATTACGTGAGGAGAAGCTGTTTAACCAGCCATGTCCATAATCATCCTTCTGCCAATGGAATGAAGCTGTTCTGGAAGAAACAGATGAGGTTGCATCGAAGAAAACTACGTTACGTATTCATGGGCCACTTTGTGTGGAAAACTCTGACATGTGGTGGCCGGCTTTAGGTCATCTGTTTTATTCTAAGAGCGTTCTGGACTCTGCTGTCTGAGTAGTGAGCCCAGTGGAGTGGCCGATCTGACTTGCCGGCCGAGAGACAGTTCCGGGGGTGATCAGTGTGCTAAAATTGTAACCCGTAGTGATCGACAGGCTGCGTTGTTCGGCCACCCCACCCGCTGAAACGCGCTGACAAAGGGATTATAGGCGAGTGGCGCCCCTGGATGGCCGAGACCTGCGGTCGGCCGAATAGTAATGGCTATGACGTTGTAATGGTCCACACTCACTATCTAGAGGTTATAAGTGAAGCCTAAGCCGAGGAATACTGTACTGACAGGACTGCTGACTAACCAGACTGAGTAGGCGCCTCGCAATCGAAGTCGTGGGTGAATTGCAATTTATAGAAGTCAGAAGAAACAAGTACAATCCAGCCTCAGCTTGTGATCGGAATTACTTAGCGGCGTAGATAATTCCGTAGTGCCTGGTTAGCTTCTGTTAGTGAGGTCAGGTAGTCCGCGGCGACTATACCTATGTCCGGCCTTAAAAGCGGGACATTCTGTTCTGTTACAGCAATTGACAATTCGCTCATTCAATTTCGATTGAGTTGGATTGATGAATTATTTGCTAGTCGAGTATTCAATTGAATCGTGTGAACCGGACAAACGCCCAACTACCTGACTAAGTCCGAGCAGGGTTCCGTGGACCGGCGTCCGTCGCCGCCTCGACGCCCTGTCTCAGCGAGTCTCAAAGCCCTTAAAAGCCTTAAAAGCCTGTTAACTCCAACAGCCAGCCCGCGGAGCCCGTCAGCAGGCGCTGTTCCTTTGAAGTGGAGAACAAAAGTCCCTGGCACCAGCGCCGTTACCAACCAACAGAATCGGCGATGCGGTCTTTTACCATGTAAACCCGAGAACGACTGAGTTAAAGATTGGATCTCCGTCTGACAGACGTAGCACAGCGCGATTACGGCGTCCGTTCCAAAGAGGATAAATGAGGCCGGTTTTCTTCTTGCCAAGGAGGACTTTTCTCCTTCTCCAATCACCACGCACTCTCCTCACTCTCCCTCTCACTCTCCCAACACCGGCAGTCCAGTCCGTCATCAATCGCCCCTTTCACCACACAAGAATATCCAAAATGCCTGTGCTCGCTGGTAAACAAGCTGGCCCTACTGGCTTCGGCCTCATGGGCCTGACCTGGCGACAGCAGCCCTGCTCTCAGGAGCAGGCGTTCGAGACCATGCGCGCCGCCCTAGCAAACGGATGTAAGTGACCAGTTCCAGCATGCTTCTCATTTGATGAACACCCTCGCATCTCACACGGGTTCATTCAAGGCAACTTCTGGAACGGTGGAGAGTTCTACGGACCCCCTCACTACAACAGTCTGGTGCTGTTAGAAAAGTACTTCGAAAAATACCCCGAGGATGCCGACAAGGTCGTCCTCAGCATCAAGGGTGGCAACAACCCCGAAACTGGCCGCCCTGACGGCTCACCTGAGAACACGCGCCGGACTATCGATGACTGCATGAAGCAGCTCAAAGGCCGCAAGAAGATCGACATGTTCGAGTTTGCGCGCCGGGACGCCAATGTCCCCCTTGAGGTCACCTTTGGCGTTATCAACAAGGGTATGCGCTCCCTTTCCATGAGGGTGAAAGTGGCCACGAATGGGAAGATAACTGACTCTTGACATTGTAGAATACATTGAGACGGGCAAAATCGGCGGCATCTCTCTGTCAGAAGTCCGAGAGGAGACTATCCACGAGGCCGTAAAACACGCCAAGATCCTTGCCGTTGAGGTCGAGCTATCACTGTAAGTACCCAAGTTCGAACACTTCTCTTTCTTTTTCCCCTTTTGGAGTGTTGAGGCTTACCAACACCGCGACAGCTTCACAACCGACGCATTGGAAAACGGTGTCGCGGCCGCGTGCGCGAAGTACGATATCCCCTTAGTAGGATACTCGCCCATAGGAAGAGGTATGCTCACGGGCCAGATCAAGAAGGCCGAGGACGCGGACCCGATGATCAAGGCTTTCAAGTTCCCCCGCTTCGAGGGAGAGAACTTCGACAAGAACATGCAGCTCGTACACAAGGTGTCTGAGCTGGCCGCAAAGAAGGGCTGCACGCCCGCCCAGCTGGCCATCAACTGGGCGCGCGCCCTGTCCAAGCGGCCCGGCATGCCCACAATCATCCCCATCCCCGGCGCCACCACCAAGGCGCGCGTGGACGAGAACAGCAAGCTGGTCGACCTCACTGAAGATGATTTGGCTCAGATCGACGCCATACTGGCGAACTTCACCGTCGCTGGCGGTCGCTACCACCCCATGGTTCCCACTAACACGTAAAGAGGTCCCTGGATAGCCGTGGCTTGTCTCGTGATTGGTATATCCCGGGTTCTTGCTCAGACCATCCGTGGAGAAACCGACTGATTTAGGACACAAGGGGGGGGATGACGTCCCAGGAATACCCGCTGGATTAGCTCACGCAGATAGATGTTTTTTTTGACGAAAATAATGATATGACTTTGATGAGATGACAGGATCTGCTCTATTCTGATGTTTTTGTGAAATTTGCTGCTGGTTTCTCCGTCGTTCCTAGATATATACCTACGCTCTCTGGGTAATATAGTCCGTACTATCTATCCGGTTGTATGCAGTTGGGTGTTTGGGATATCATCAGGGGTGGCGATCACGTCAGCGTCGGAAATTCGCTCATGCGAGCGCCGACATTACACGGAATATCGCCCATTGCTGCCCTACCAGTATATTTCTGACGCCCTTGTACTATAGTTCATAGCTCATAACTTCATTTACGTCAAGCAGCCGTCGCCGAAGCAGGGAAACCAAAACATTGTCACGAAAAATGTAATTCCGAGGAAAAGGGGGTTTTGTTTTTTTGTAAAAGAAAGGGGCTTTCGCTATTACGTAGAGTAGGCAAACTTGTTTTTTCTTTGGACTTTTTTGACTATCTTGGGATTCTTAATATCTAGTGCGCGTGGGCGTAGTCGCCGGCCAGATCCCCCAGATACTCCTGCACGACCTCGCCGTTGACCGTCAGCGGCTCGACGTCGAGGAGGACGAAGACCATGCGGCCCGGCTTCTCCTCGTCTAGGTTCTTCCACTTGTGCATGCAGCCGCGGTTGACGCCTATGACCACATCGCGACGCGGTTAGGAATGCTCGTTTTCTTTTTTGGGAGAGAGGGGAAACAGGTGGACTTGGAAACTTACTCATGTCACCAGGTAGCATGATCTTGCTCTCGCCGCTGTCGAGCGTGAGGAGGAACTTGCCCTCGATGACGACGCCGTAGTCGATTGACATGGCCCGGTGGATGGGCGACTCGATGCCCGGGGCGAAATCGATCAGGCGGACGACGCTACCCTTCTGGACGTGGATACCCGGCTAGAAAAATTGAAAAAAAAGTTCTAGTGTTAACCAACACTCCGAATCATCATACTAAAGATAACAACAGCACCCGAAGAAGAGAAAAAAGTCGGTTTCCATTTACCTCGTTCTCGCGGGCGTACTTGAGGTCCTTGTCGCCGTTCATGTCGACGGGGTTCCCGGCCGTGCTGTAGATGATGTTGGCGACGCCCTTGCCCTGGACCATGATGCGGTGGTGGTCGCCGTCGTCGTCGACGACGAAGACGCCCTTGCCGTCCGCGTTGTGCGAGGTGATGAAGCGGCGCGAGTGGCGCAGGCCCTCGGCGGGGAATTTGGTCAGGGGGCCTTGGGCGGACATTTTTTTCTGCTGGATTCCAGGGGGTTTGTGGGAGGAACTAAACTAGGTTACTACAAGGGATCTTCCTTTTTTTTTCTTTTTTTTTCCCCTTCTAGACGGACGAGATTTTTTTGGCAGCGGATAACTATTGTCCATCTGGGAGATTCACGGCCCGCAAGGCCCTTTTTTGAGGTTACTTGGGGTTGCTTTGTCGGTGCGGTCTGGGGTTGCTCCTGGCGGTTCTCTGCGCGGTGCCCGACGATGCCGACTCAGCTTCGGCGATGGCATTCACCGCGCCGGGTTGCCGGTCGGGCATCGTGGAACCGGGCCTGTGGACCCGGCGACGGGCACGTGCTACCGGTAGAGGAACGGCGCTGGGTCGGCATACGTAATAATGGTGCACCTGATTTTGGCTTCGGGGTGCTCAATTGCTCCGAGCCCAGGCCCCTTAGCCGTATTCGTTAGGGTGGCTTGTTTACTAATACTGATTAAAAACGAGCGCTCGTGCTAAAAATACGGCATTGCGGGATGATCTTAAGGACCGAGACTGTCGTAAATTACTCCTACGTCATAGCAACCGGGAAAATGTTATGCTATCTTAGCATGAAGCCCAACTAGGTAAACAATCTTCTTGGAGGCGAACAACCGAGTTGGGATGCCGGTGCCATGTGTCGGTCTCTGGGGACCCGGTTAACTCCAGTGATTAGCCTGCGGAATTGGCGATTTGCCGGTGACCTGAATCCACCGAGGAGGAAGTGGCTGGTTGTATTATGCCCGAGCACCGTGGGCGTCAGCGCAAGGGTTGCCGACCCGCTACAGCCACGAGAGAACCCAGCTCAGTTCGGCTGCGGTGGGCCACGATGGGCGTCATGATTACCTATACTTGTTTGTTCGGGACTCGGAATTCACGATTCAGCATTCGGGATTCAGATCTTCTAGACTCCGAATTGATCGAACGATTCTGGTCCTCACGCGTTAATGGCCTAACCGTCTGACGACCCGGGTCTCCCGCGGTACAATACATACCAAGTAACCTACCCCAGGTCCTCCACGGGTGTTGAAAAACCAGCCGCGGACTGGCCTTACCGCGGAAACCCGGCCGATTTACAGAAACAGCTTACGAAGTACGTAGGAAGTGGGACGCGCGGGGGACCGATTGAGCGAGTCCCGCGACGGTTAGGCGAGAGATTCCAAAAGTCCCGATTCACCGAATTCTATCACCGCGTCGTCTTCTGGGGTTACGTGTCGTCGCAACACCGCGCCAGGGATCTGAATCGGCCCGGCGAACAGTTTTGGCGAACTGCCCGCTATACGTAAGGTAGTTAGGGTAGATGGCCCAAAGCGAGAAAGCTTGCCTGCGGGGACGGGTATGGGTAGGGAGTTATTACTAAGTAGATAGGTAAAACCGTGAATTCCTTTAAAAGGCGCCCACGCTACATATATGGGTAAGGTAGATTGCATTTTCACATGTCTCAGTCGTGGTGATGGTTCTTCCTTTCGCCCACGTCCGTCCGTACGGCTGGGTATTCTGCGCGGGTCCTTGTAGGCGAGTGCAGTACGAAGTACACAACGCCTTTCCGTTGTTGGTTCACTGAGTTGTGGCTGGTAATTTAACCATTCACGTCAAGGGTCTCGGTATGATGAATACTGCCGTCGCAGATAGGCAGGTAGAAGCAACAGCTTCTCGTCGCGAAGTCAAGCGGGCTTGGATGAACCTCGAGTCATTTCAGGAATTCATGCCGGTCGTGTGGAATTCGGGATTTTTTAGTGTCGCGTCCACGCCGTTATTTTCAAAGGCTTAGGCACTTCTAATAGCCTACGTAGAAGCAGCTGACGGCGCTGACGTGGTGTCGCCAGCGAATCCGTTAGGTACTGAAGACCCATCGGCAAGGTCGTCGGCTACTCGATTTGTATGGGCGGAATACCCCGGCCACCGTAGCCAGGTTCCTAGGACCTTTAGGCAGTGATTCTAGCATTTTCTAACTACGCCATTCTAGACCTAGTTGATTGCTGAGATCGTGTGGTCCAGGGACAGGTAAACGGCTAATCTACCTACCTACTACGTATCTAGATTCCAGTGTATCTATGTAGGTAGCTAGATAGCTGTGGTCAAGGTATATGACTACATCCTACACTTCCTACAGCGTCAACAGTCGTCGGCGCGAGAACACCAGTCGGCGCGCCTCGCGCCGACGACTGATAATCATCTTGGTATATAACTGCATGTGCACGTGCTAACGGTGGATAACATCTTCTATATTTAAATGCCCAATCACAAAGGCAATAACAGTGCTTAACTTATAGGTTCGTTGGAAACAAGAGCTGTTCTACCCCCCGGCAGAAGGCGGCGGAATTTTAAACCCGCCCAGCGAGGCTAGCCGAGCCGAAAAAGCAAGCGAAGAAAACGCGAGCAAACCAGATAATCCTCAAAACGCATGTAGGCAATTTAGGTAGATTGGCATTGGTAAGGATTGGAAATCGCTTTTTCGTCGGACTTGATCAACGCGCCGGAGTACGGACTTCTAACACGGCCCCGAGTTCATCGTTTTCGAGACAACTCCGCCATGCCTAGCGTGCTGAAGCGTGTGCCGTCTCGCTCGATTAGCCTACCTAAAAAGGCGAATTAGTCAAGATCCAGGTAGATCGGTCGGGTCCCCCAGTTACTACAAAAGGGCGCGCTTACAGGCCTCAGATGCCTCTCATCGTCGATGAACAATTGCGTCTGAGAGTTTCACCGCCTTATCAAATGATAAGATCAATCAGCCGCACCTCACAGTCATCCTCTGCAGCTCATAAGTTTCATTTTTGGGGGGTCCAGATCTTCGACTTTGCATCAGCAATAAAACCGTCGTGCATACCGCACTAAGAAATTCGACTCAAACCAGGAGGCAGATATTCGAATTACTGAAGCGCTCTCCTCGCCTCGTCTTAAGGCACGGTAGCAAACATGTCGCCAAAACGTCCTTTTAAGATTGTCATTATTGGAGGTGGTATAAGTGGGTTGAGTCTGGCGAACATGCTCGAAAGGTTCGACATAGATTATGTTGTGCTGGAAGGTCGCAGTGAGATCCACCCCCCTCAGGGTGCCGCGATTGGTCTCATGCCAAATGGCAGCTACATCATGGATCAGCTTGGCATTTACGATACAATCAGGGCGGCCACGACTAATGCTGAGATTCGGGACTCGCATATGCGCGACAGCAACGGAAAGTCCATAATGTACTTGAAGCACATGTTGTATCATCAAGAGATAAGGTATGCAACCTGGCAAGCCCTAGAACCTGATCGGTCGAATCTAACATTTTCGCAGGCATGGATATCCAATGCTCTTTTTCGATAGACAGTTGTTCCTCAAGCTACTGTATACGCAAGTGAAGCATAAGGACAGAATTCATGTGAACAGCAAGGTAGACCGTGTCGAGAATTTCGACAGTGGTGCTCGCGTTATCACCAAGGACGGCCGGACCTACACGGGCGACATCGTGATAGGCGCTGACGGGATTCACAGCGCAATCCGCAAACAGCTGCGCAAGACGTCCGAGCGTTTTGACCCATTTGAGGAAGAAAAGGTACCCTGTTACTATCAGTGCTGCTTTGGAATCTCTCAGGACATCGAGGGCTGGCCACAGAGCGAGCAGTGTTTTACCAGCAACCTCGGCAAGTCGTTTCTGTTGGTATCTGGTCCGAATAACCGGTGTTACTGGTTTCTGTTCGTCAAGTACCCCGAGCCCAAATATGGTAAAGATATTCCGAGATATACAGAAGAAGACACCACAAAATTCATCGACAAGTACCGCGGGCTGATGGTCAGAGACAACTTGACCTTTGGCCAGGTAGTCGATAAGTCCGTTGAGACGTTTCTCAGCCCGCTCCATGAGGTCGTCTTTAAACAGTGGTTTTCCGATCGTACATTGCTTATAGGTGACTCCGCGCACAAGGTATGTTTTTCCGTCCCCTAATACAGACTCGAGGCGACTGACGAATCCCACGTAGCCAAACCCCATTGGTGGAATGGGAGGCAATGCCGCAATTGAGTCTGCTGCAGAGTTCGTCAATGCCCTCGTCGATACGCGGAAGAAGCGCCCAAATCAGAGCCTTGATGGCCTAAGTCAGCCAGAAATCGAGGCCATCTTTCAACACGTCCAGGATTCTCGATTTAATCGAGCGGAATTGACTGTGGCATCATCTCACGAGCTGCAGGCTCTCTCAGCGATGGAGCGTCCCCTTTTCGCTAAGTTCGCCCAGCGTGTTCTGATGCCACTCGCTGGCAAACATAATTTCTTCCGCGAGCTCTCCAATCGGGTGAAGGGCGCCTCAAATCTGAAGCATCTGCCAAAACCTTCTCGGCCGTATGTTTATCCTTACGATCACGACCTCCCAGCAAAGCCCCTCACCGGTCCCTTCAGCCGCATCATGCGACCGTTATTTTGCCTTGGTTTCATCATGCTGGTATATGCCTCGGAAACTAGGGGGCAAGTTGCAACTCCAGAGGAGCTTGTGTCGGTGGGCAGCAATTTGTTGAGCCCGGCAAAGGCAACACCTGTGTACTATATCACCAGCATGCTTTCGCCACTGCTCATGTACAGCGCCGAGGGTTCTCGAATCGGCCGACAGGGCAGTTTGATCGGGCTTCCGCTGATCTTCATACTTGACATGCTGAGACGTGGTCTCGGGAGAACGTCGCTTTCATATGCTCTCGTCTACGCACTTCATTCCCCCCAGGTTACGGTAGACCGTTCGATACCTGTCGAGGTTGCTGGATCATTGATTCCAGCTACCATCATGGGCTTCATCCTGCCTGCGATCTCGCTGGCCTATTCACAGCCGAACGCTGGCAATTGGCAGCGCTGGGCTTCAATGCTTCCCGTGACCTTCCATGCCGTTCTCAAAATTTCCAAACTAGTAATGGCGCGGGTCAAGCCCAGCACTGAGGACACAGACAGGCATACGGAATGGTACAGCACTGACGATGTACGACCTTTGAACCTGGCCTACAAGCTCGCCTTTGGGATTCAAGCTATGGCACACATCGGTGCAATCGCCTCATACACCTTGGGTACGGGCAACTCGATTGCAAAGGCAGCCTCGGGCATCCTATCCTCTCCAGGGGGATCTGGACTTCTTTCGTTCGCTGCGGGATCCATTGGTCATAGTCTCTATCAGATCTGGGAGCTTCGAAAACAAGGGTATGTCACGACCTGGAGCGGCTTGAAGGCGGCTTCGGCCCTGGTTCTGGGCAGCGTCGTCGTTGGGCCTGGCGCGTCTTCGCTCGCCGTCTACCGATGGCGTGAAAACGTCATCTCGCGCTTGTCATCAAGGGCGTCATCTTGAAGTATCACTGCAAAGGCCTTCCACATCAGTGAGGGCCTCTCAGCTACTTCGATAGCGCCAAATAACTCGCAAGCAAGATTGACACTGCACAGTCATCAACACCCAAACAGCAATCGCGCTGGTATAATAGAATAATATAGCTAGTATGACGACCCGGGGTTGGATATCCGGTCGTGGACGCGACGTGCTCTTTTACACACTGGGAATCATGGGGTTGGGGGGAGGGGAGGGGAGAAGGGGGATAAATAGAGGCGTTCATTGACTTTGCGGGCCGGGATGAGGCCCAACACTGCGCGACTATCACCGCTCAAATAGATTAGATGGTTTAATTTGATGCATCGTTCCAACTCCATGAGGTTTTTTCTTTCAGGCTGCCTACAGTTCGTGATCCAGGTTGTTACCTTGTTCAACCGCGCGTGACGATGGGGAAATCCGTAATAGGGCTTGTGCGGCTGGACTCAGTCATGGGATTCGACCATTGTCAACTGCCCCTGTAAGGTATCGCAAGTGACGCCGATGGGAAAACGAAGAACACAACAAAGCTGGAATGTGTGGCGATGGATGAAGCGGGGG
Organism: Xylaria intraflava; assembly: GCA_022385655.1. Lineage (NCBI taxonomy): Eukaryota > Fungi > Ascomycota > Sordariomycetes > Xylariales > Xylariaceae > Xylaria > Xylaria intraflava. The sequence continues at coordinate 107,097 of MU279765.1, forward strand.
GTGGCCAGCCAGCAAGGAGGTATTTTACACACGTGGTATCCATCCCGTCTAGATAGGCCGGTGGATTCTACCAGTGGGGACGGGACTCATAGCTGTGTACAGTATGGATACCGGTACTTGCGGTACCCCGAGACTGTGCACTCCCCGGCCGTTTAGTGCACAATTCACCCGAGATCCGCTAAATCTTAGGCTGATTGTCCCCGCTACCGTCGCGGGGAGTGGGCTGGACCTGGGTGCCTACATGCCACTGAGTATGATCTTTCTTCTGCACACTGTACAAGCGGTTCTGGCAGTATGCACATATCCGTCATTTGCTAAGAACAGGAAATTACATAATGAATGTCCTCTCGTCTTCTGCTTATCTGGCATGCCCATCGGGAACGCGACACGATCCCTGCGGGTTTCAAGACCGAGACGTCTTTCTCTATGTCCGCGCGTACTTCGTACAAAAGCCCCCCATGTGGGCGACAACCTCCCAAGCGAGGTGATCCGGTACGTATGCCAATCTCCGTAGACGAATCAACATCACGAGTGCCATGGCTCTTCAGATCGACGGCATTGCCCTGGTCACTGGCGCGGGTAAGCAAGCTGGCTGCTGGCCGTGGGGGGCGAGACGAGAACGTTCGGTCAAGGGAGAAGTGACGCTGATTCCTTTCCAGGCAGCGGGATAGGCAAAGAATGCTGTCTTACCTTCGCCCTGGAGGGCGCGAAGGGAGTCGTCCTGGCCGACATCAACCATGACGCCGCGGCGAAGGTCGCCCGCGAGAGCGAAGAGATGGCCACGAACCCGGACTTCAAGACCCTGGTCGTCGTGGTTGACGTGACAGCCCTCGCCAGCGTCAACGCGATGGTCCAGGCGGCGGTGAAGGCCTTCGGGCGCATCGATTATTGCGTGAACAGTGCAGGCGTCGGCGTGCAGAAGCCGCTCCCCATCGGGGAGGCCGACCCCGCCGAGATGAATCGCTTCTGGCAGATCAACGTCATGGGCACCTTCAACTGCGTGCAGGCCGTGACGCAGGTCATGAAGGAGCAGAGCGTGCGGACGGTCCGTGGGCGCGGCGCGAACAGAACCAAGGAGCGCGATTGCGGCCGCGGCGTGATCCTGAACCTGGGCTCGTGCAACTCTTACTGCGCCACGCCGAACATTGTCCAGTACACGACGGCGAAACACGCCATAATAGGGCTGACGAAGAACGCAGGTGAGATTTCCCTTCTGTTTTGCTTTTTTTTTTGTTTTTCTTTTTTTCATGCCGTGCGACGACACCTTTTTTTTTTCTTCCGTGCCGTATCACCACATTTCAAGCTTTGCTGACTGTATGCTCGGGCGAGGACCAGCCCTGGACAACGCGCGTCACGGGATCCGTGTGAATGCCATTTGCCCTGGCTGGACGGAGACGCCAATGGTCAGTGCCGCGATGGCCGGCGACGATAATCTGCCGAAGATGATGAAGGCCGTCATACCCATGTCTCGCATTGCGATGGTTGAGGAGGTCGCTGACGTGATTATGTTCATGGTCAGCCCCCGATCGAGCTATGTGACGGGCGTGGGATGGATTGTCGATGGAGGCACGACTTTGCAGCTGCAGGCCGCGACGTAGGCAATTGTCTGCTTATTGGCGACGGGGGGAGGGTCACGAGTAGTATCACGAAACTATCTAGGAGTCTGGAATTTTGATCCATGAATCATACATATGACCTGCAGGGAGCCTCAGAACGATTTGTGATATGCAGGAACGCCCATAATGACTTCAACGCTGTAGTGATACCTCTCCCACTTCGGCATCTATCAAGGACTCCACGGGGATGTTACGCCGTGTCCAGAGCAACCACACCAACGAATCGGCAGTCTTGGTTGGTCGGTTGACGATACACTTGTCTGCCATTAATTGATTGATTGATGATGTGTATGCCAGCCGTTAACCATGCTGACCTGACTCACTCGGGGTTCACCAACGGACAAGCAAGACACGAGAAACAATGAGGTAAATCGAATATATTTAGTCACTAACCATCGCACGACATGAAGCCTCTGTAGCTAAATAAGGAGTGAAACGCGCCACCACACACCGGGTTTCTGAAACAGAATCGGGCTAACTACTGGCGATGACTACGCGAAAGTGCGGAAAACATTGGCCTCCGCCTCGGCGAAGCTAGCGAGGATCGTGTCCAGGCGCTGCTGGGACCTCACCTTGATGTCCACCTCGAAGGGGAAGCACTGATTCAAGAAACCATCACGGTACCCGGTGGCCGGGGATACGTCGATGGGGATCAGCTTCCCCGTCGCGTCCTTCTTCTGCTGGAAGCTGAATGCCCACATGATCCTGGCCACCGCCAAAAACAGAGCTCGCTCGGCGAGATGGATACCCGGGCAGATACGTCGGCCGATGCCGTAGCCGAAGTGGTCGCGGTTCTGGTAGTCGCCGGAGTTGGCGTAGACGGATGCGAGCTGAGTGTGTTGCTTGTAGCGGTGGGGGTTGAATGTCTCGGGGTTCTGCCACCGATCGGCATCGTGGTGAATACCCCAGATGTTGATGATTACTGCTGATCCTTTCGGAATTCTCAGGCCGTCGACCTCGTCATCTGGGACCCCGTAATCAGTGATACGTTTATCTCTAGGATTCATGCGGGCTGTGCAGAACTTACCCTTGTCCACGACGTGCGGGAATCCCGCAGGCGCTGGGGGTCTCCAGCGGTGAAGCTCCTTTACCAACATGGTAATGTAGGGTAGACGTTCATAGTCGGCCCAAGTAGGCAACTTTCCATCATCTATCACCGAGTCGAGATGCGCATGAACTTCAGCTTGAATCTCAGGGTGCAAGGCCATAGCTTGCGCGAGGGTAAGTATGAGGGTTGCCATGGTATCAGTACCGCCTTCAAGGAGATTACCGCAAATGACGTCAATCTCATCTCTGCTGAAGCCCAGGTCGTCTTTCTGCTCTAGGAGTCCGTCGAGGAAGCTGTTCAGCTTCTTGCCCATGTCCCGTCGCTCAATCACATGGTCTACCAGCGGACTGTACAACTTGAAAACTTTCTCGCGCAGAAGCCTGGCTCGCGTCTTCCAGTTGCCCCATAGCTTTTCGGGCAGATATTTAAGCATAGGAAGAATGTCGACTGGTGGCGTAGCACCCATCTCTCCTAGACCACTCAAAGTGGTCATGAGATCGCGTAATTTGAGGTAATGAGGTGCATTGTGCGTGGGTGTTCGAACACCGAAAACTAAAATCATTCACCACGTCAGCTAGGCTCATCTTCAGCGGCTTCATCTGTAACGTACTCATGCTCATCATAATGCTGTTGCTGAACCGGCCCGGGTGCAGCATCAGGTCGTTCGGTTCAAGCGCAATATCTCGTAGCAGCTGAGCAGATTCAGCTTCAAGTAGCGGGATATGTTGTTTGTTGCAAACGGACTCCTGGAGAATCTGATGGTACAGCTTCCGTCGAAGTTTCCATCGTTCGTTGGCATCCATGAACATGGGATGATTCCCTTCGAACACGAGATCTCCTATCACATGAGAAGCTGGCCTATCGCTGTAGTGGAGAGAGCGCTTGTCCATAACACGACCAGCGTCAAGCGCAGTGTTCAGCACGATCATAGGCCAGTTTCCGATCTTGAGAGAGAAGATCGATCCGTACGTCTGAGCCCATTTCGTATACCTTAACAAATAATTAGACAGGAGCGAGCAAATAGATTGGAAAAGTGAGTACTACTTCAAGTGTAAACCAGTACTGGGGACCAGATGAAGGTTTCCAAGGAGAGGAAGCGTTGGCGGACCTAAACATGGTCAGACTGCCCTTCATACTCTATTACAATGATCACTAGCTTACCAGGCGGTAAACGCTTGCTCCGGGAGCCTGAGCTGGCCCAAAGGGCCAGCACCAGGACCGCAAAGGCGACTAACAAAGCATCCATTCCAGTTATCGGGATATTGGGAGGATTCACTCGTAGAACCGCATGGCGTCCTGTCTTTGGCATGCATGAAGACCTGCGAGGCTTTATTGTTGCATCTAGCCTGCCTCCTAGGCAAATCCTTCTATATATTGATTGCTCTACGGTGTCCGCTAGGTATGCTGCAGTCCCTCTCCCTGCAGTTTGCGATATCCTTGGCCGAAGGATCCTGATCGGGCAAGGGCCTCGGCCAGAGCTAGTAGAGCCGTACGATCCGCTGCAGCTAATAAGACCACATAAACCGAGATAAAGTGCGCCACGGATGTGTCAGCAACTCAGAAGCCGGTACAGGTGGCGTGGAACGGCAATTCTTTGCTGGAATAGACTTAGAAGGGCTGAGGCTTATAGTGTAGGGAATCGGGATTCAGACATTGATGATTGGAGCCAGTATATTCCCTGTCGATCATATATACATGCCGGGGTTTTGCCAGTGAGTTCTTCAACGGTCAAACGAAAACCGAGCTTCGTAAGTGCCAGTCCATTGGCTGCAGATATGGTCGGGCGCGCTGTGTTGCGGGTGGCTTGGGGGTAACAGCAGGCATCCAGCTCCTCCGCGGATTCACCGCATGTTTCGAGTCTGTGTAGTTTCGCATGAGCGGCTTGAAGCTTCATCACCAAGGTCTAATGACAGCATACACCGACAGTGGGTCATTGTAGGGTATGGTGTTCACCTACTAGCAGTCGGCCGAATCTCAGGAGAGGTGAACTCGCCGATAGCCCCCTGTAATATAGTCCGTATGCTGTGCGCTAATCCAGTTGCCGAACCATGAGGTGGGCCAAACCGCAGGGAGGATAGAGACGTTGACCGACAAGAGGAATTTAAATTGCAGAGATGCCCAAGTCAACCATATTGCTCCCCTCGATGGTCTGTCTCGTCGGAACTGGTATCTAGGGATGGGGAGTTTACACCGAGACGGGTATGTCTCCGCTCTTATTATCAGTCTGTGCATATGTATAAATCTAAGCATCGATAATCGGTTATCCGTAAATTGCACGAAAAGCTATCTACATGATATTAGCATAAAGAATCTCCGGTAGGCAGCCGGGAGGTGGTGTGGAACTTCGCATACCTGCGTGAAATGCCCTGGGATTAGGAAGTATTCAGTAGACACTGCCGGGAATCAATAGCGTGTGTATGTGATACAATTCTACCAGATTGTCACCGCTTAGCTGACTATATAGGCGTATTCTTGCGCGCGAATATGCGCCGTACGGTACATGCGGTACTGTACCGAGTAGGTACCCCATTGCGCTACCAGGCACCGGCCCGAAACTCTAAGTTCGGGCCGGTATTGTGGACCGAAGTTTCGGTACATCCGCCCATAATGTTCCATACCCTTCCGGCCAGCCTCTAACCTTGGAACACTCCGCCCGTTCGACCCACAAAAACGTCTCAATGCTTAGGCATCTGGGGTCTGACAACCCCTAACATCTCCCATCGCTGCGGCTTTATGGTTCGGGTGGGCGAAATCAGCATGTGGGCGAGATCGGTATGGATCAATAACGTACCTACATAGCATCCTATCTTTACCCCGTCTGCATTTTGAAAATGGCATGTGAAAGCTTGAACAGCAATGGGGTCCCGATCAACCGTACCGTGCTAATCCGGGGCACTTACAGATTCCGCCCATCCGAACCATGAAACGGGATGAGCGCTCCTACCATCTCTCGCCGTGGCGGTTTTATAGGCAGATGAGTGGAATTGGTAAGTGAGTGGGATTGGTATGGATCACGTTATTATATGCTGCTTATGTTGTGAATATATATCGCCACCTACATTCGTACAAAGTAGTAGAACCTGATGGCTTCGGTCCCGACCATTCTATTGTGGTTATACGGAATACTTGAGGAGATGATCGATGCTTACTGTGTGACTCCGGGTCAAACCAAGGTCCAAGGCGAGGCTCCGGCACAGCGACATGAGTAAGTAGCTCCTGCTACGCCTAGATAGTAGGTATGGTCCGTAAACATAGGGAGGTTTGAAATGACGCTATTCTATACAGAAGAACTATTGCATTGAGCTTTTCTCACCGCTCAAGTGTTGTGCTGCGCAGTTATCAACTGGCAGTCGGTTATGAATCTCACGTCGCTGACTCACTGGTTCTGAGAGACACACAACCAGGATAGGTATAGCGCATAATACAGCACGAAGATATCAACCGCTTCATGCGGCTAACGTGATCATGTGTCCGACTGGACCGAGATTCCGAGAATAAGCTTAAACAGATCGATCACAAGCTCACCGTCGAACTACTTCGGCATTCCAGTCGATGTCCGCGTTCCTGTGGCGCTCGAATGTGCCAGTATCGCTGGCAATTGGCTCACTGACAAGCTGACAAAGTCAAAACGAGGGCGCCACAATGCTTTGATGATACTTCGTAAGCCATTTTTGGCTGAGATTCCTTGCTTACCGGGTGATCCAGCCGTAAGAGCTTTTACGATTTACGAAAAGGAAAAGTTCCAATCATGCGTACCAAATATTATGGGTTACGGGCTCAGTCTAAATACGCGCCTGGATTGATCGGTGTGTCAGGAAGTGGGATTCACATGCTGCTTGCTACTAGACCAGACACGACTGTTTACGCAGAGCAGCACCTATTACGTATAATGCCCTATCGTAAACCGTTCAGGCATGGCGGTGCATGTTCCGGGGTACTTATGTGAGCTGTGGATCGGTGGAATTTCCTGTCGGAGGGAATTCAGGACTCACTGGTCTATGGGCTATGGTTTTGTTCCGAGGGACACTGCCTTGTGGAAGCCGCTTAAGAGCCCACGAGAATTCGATTCGATAAGCTTATGGAATCCAGAAGTCTTTGTGATACTGTCAGTGACTCAGATCTGCATCGCCATCCGCAACGCTCAAGCTCAACTCAACCCAGTAGGCCGGTTGCATCCCCACTCACCCCCATCGATTAATACGACCTGAATTCTACCTAAATACATTGGTACAAAGTAGGTAGGTAGATCAATATCGCCTTACCTACGAGTTTGGCCTGAAGGCATAAGCTGGGGGCAGGGTTGGGGGGAACCTTGACAAGTATACATATAATGCTTAGTTCTTAAGTTGCTCAACAGTCGACGTTCACACATTCTCTGAAGTAGGCCAGAGCAATTAGGTTAAACAACGATAACTATTAGATAGATAGATAGCTACCGTTAGCTGTCAGCTCGGATCTGACTTACTAAGTATCTTGTTAGCCTGCCCAGTAGTCAAACAATTCGAAACCAACAAGTCGCGAACAACTTCCACTGAGCGTTGGGCCGTTGGCACATTGACGCAGCCTTGCATGAGCAATTTGGCACATCTGTACTCGAAACAGAATCCAAACCCCACGACGCTCCACTTGCGGCTACAACCTGGAATCTACCTAGGGAGTAACTCACTACACATCAAGCCTACTAGCAAAGCTCAAGGAACTATATAGGTACCTAGGCAATGCTGTTCGCGATCAAACCTAGTTACCCTCAACCCAACATGATCTGCGTGGCGCAGGCTGCGTCGTTGAAACTCGTGCTAGCATCCCGTGCTGGCACTTGCTGCGGCGGATTTGCAACAATGACCTGAAGAGAAGTTGAATCCCAGGCAGAGCGGGATCGGACCCGAACCGCAGCGCCACCAGTCGATGAGTACTGCACTTGGGGAAGCCGTTTAACGTTAGCTGCGCTAAGTATGTATGTAATTGAACCTGGCTCACTATTATTATCTAGATAGCGGTAGTACGTTCCGTGAAACTTCGCCTCCCCGGCCAAACTGTCGCGAGTACTTGGTACGCTTCCTGCTCTGCAGTACCGCAAGCGCCCTGTTTGGAAATAAGAATCGAGAAGTACCGGTGAAGGTTCGGGAAGTTACCAATACATAGTTAGAACGGAGAACCCTGGCGAGCGCTAACCATCACATAATCTAGGGATCCCTTATTATTGTTTAGGCATTGTGTGCCGGTGCTAGGTGTTGCTTACGCCGCGGGGCCTACTGCGTAGGAAACTCCCCCCAGTACTTAGTATGTGCTATCCAGCAGCGTGAACGCGGTTTACGAGTTCTTGGTAAAGCATTCATGCTTTTAACCTAACAGCGCTGTTGAGAATCGAACCTAACCACGATTCAACCCTCCCAGTAACACTTGCTACGTTACCAATGGTATTATAGTCGTATTGGATGGTAGTCGTTTTCAGGGTCGCAGGGTTACAACGCAGACCCCGGATTCGACAGATCCAAACCGAAATATGGCTTTTTTGCTTTCTTGTTTCATTTTTAGTAGAAGAAACATGATAAGATCGGGTAGTATAGGTACCAATACCTCTCTGGTCCAATTGAGTGTTAAGGTATGCGAATAAGTGCAAGGGTTTCCTCTTTGTAGCCACCTACCTACATGCGAGGCTGCTCGTTGCAGGAGCAGGATTACGCGTAGAGCATTCTGTCGGTTGGCCATACTAATAAATGTACCGAGGCATATATACCAAGCTTTCTGTGTTCGACGTCGCACTCCCGGTCCTAGAAGTAGACTCCCCAAAAATTACAGAATACACCAGATACGTGTTCTTTGGGCTACTGCGGCTCCTTGACAGATTCTCCGTATATCTACGTAGTTGGGGGTCCCAAGTAGGTCCTCACCTATGTTCGACTTTCTACCTATAGTTACCTAACTTGACCTACTCTCGTTCTTTAGTGCTTACTACGGCTACAGATCCTACCCTATAATCTGACGAGCAGCTCGACACCGGGACGACTCGGGACGCGCCACTGACAGCTATACTACGTATATCCCATATGCGCCCCGGGTGGGTACGGCGTATTGTGTCATCATGGATGTACCTACTATGCGAAGCATACGGCGGTCTCGTCTCGTCTCGCAACATGTCGACTTTACGAGTCTCTGCGGGAAGATGAAGAGCCACGAGGCCCTCGTAACGCCTCACCAGACATAAATAAAACGGCGCTCGCCTACCCGCCCTGCCCACTCACCCCGTAATGGCAATACGCATGTGACGCCAGTAACGCCGACCAGGTGTGTGTGTATTATTGCCCAGCCCTATTAGTCACCCCAGCCCGCTTTAGCTCTCGCCCAGGATGATGGTACTCCAAGACGGCAAAATCGCCAAGCTGCGGGCCGCCTGCGATGCTTGCAATGAATCCAAGGTGCGATGTAGCCAGACCAAACCGAAATGCGGGCGCTGTGTTCGCCAAGGCGTGCCCTGTGTGTACGGCCTGTCACGGCGTAGTCACAAGTCGGCGCCCCGGGTGGGTGCTTCGAATTCACGCACATCGACACCGGAGCAGTTCATGACCAACTTCAACTCTCCCCTCCTCCCCACATCGACGGACACATCTTCCGCGCCAAACGCCGTCCCGGTTTCAGAACCCGGCGTTGTCGCTCCCCACGCGCTGTCCACGAGTGATCAGTCCAGCCGGGTTGAGGCCCCCTTACAGGACCGGCTAGTCCCCCAGGAGAACGCGGACGCAGCAGCGCAAAACCGGGCATTCATGCCTTCGACCATTGACGGTCTCCCGGCCATCGACACATATATCCGGCTACTAACCGACTCCAGCGAATTCGACATAACAGGCAGTTTCGAGCCGCTTTTCAACCTCGGCTCCGACACGCTTGTGCCAAAGAACGACTTTGTCAGCCAGTTTGGACCCGAATCGGGCTCCGTCTCCTCTGCGGCCGGACCCACCGCCAGCCGAGACGATGGCGCCAGCCCCAGATTAGCCGTCGAAGCCCGGAAGCCGGGGAGCATCTCGTGTAATTGCAACCAGCTCGCGGTCAAGGAGCTACTCTCGATGCCGTTTTCAGCGCAGGAGCAGACGACGTATCTAGATGTCACGTTTTCACGACTGAAGCAAGCCATCCGGATAGCCGAGGAGTGCGTCAGCTGTGTATGCACAACGCGAGATGAAATGTCTATTAGTATGATAAAACCTTCCGCCCTTGTATTATTTTCCAAAGTATGAAAAAGCAAGAATTGAAAGGGGACAAAAAAAGGAACACAAAATGTATCTCTTAGGACCGTTCGCATCTAAGCCCATCTCCGGGGGGCCATGGTGACCAAAGAATCTCGTCTGACTCAGGGACATTTATACTGACTTTTTTTTTCTTTCTGGCGCTGCAGTCACGTCCAGCACCTTGATAGGCCGCATCATCGAGGGCTTCGAGATCTTCATGGAGAAGGCGAATTCGCTGAATAGTTTCAGCGGCATAGCCTCGGTGGCGAGCTCGGAGAAATCATCGCCGAGCAGCGTGGAGCCGACGCTGTCCTGGGGGGTGCTACAGATCGAGCCGGATGAGGAGGCGGAGCTGAGGCAGCACATGTGGCTCATCCAGCTCAGAAAGCTGCAGCGGGTCATCAAGAAACTCGGCGTGGCGGTGAGCTTTTTAAGAAACGTCCAGGACAGCGGCAACTCGGCGCATATTATCTCCTGCCAGTGCATACATATGTGGTTGATGCAGAAGGCGGAGGTTTTACACGGCAGACACCTTAGCACTGACGGCCCTGCTGGGAGCACCGAGGCCGCGGTATGAAAAAAAGGGGGAGCGGCCTTGTTGTCAGGAAGAGTCTCATTGGGAAGGTTCACCGAGATTGGAGATCAGCCCACACGACCGGTATCTACCGAGAACCGCGATGTAACGTCGACAGCCGTATGGTCGGTAGACTACGTGAGGAGCCCCCCAAGTGAAGCCGTCAATCGAGAGATTGCCGAGAGACTAGAGTATCGGCAACGCCCAGCGCCGAGGGCGATCATGTCACTGAGCGGGGGGCAGGCATGACATTGACTGAAGATCTCAACGCAACGAAAGCCATCGACTTGCGCTATATCGGACCTATGCCGGACCCGTATCGCGCGACGACGAGCGACGATATCGAGAAATATACCCAGGCACGCCTGCGGAGCATTTTCTACATGGATAGAATCAATCAGGGGAGCCGCAAGTAAACATTACACTCATGTAATACGCAGTGTAAGAGAGCAAAAGTATATACATAGCATTACAATGTATAGTGTAGTGTAAACGAATCATGATTCGTACAAGAATAGCTGCTCTCGAGTCTCAGGGCGATTCAGGAACCAGCAGACTTCTCGAACGTACGAATATCTGGTGTTTGTGTGGTCCAATGGGTGTGCTCCTATATATAGTGGGTTCGTTGGAGGCGTTCAGATAGAAGTTATATACTTATGTCTTGCCTCATCTTGTTTATGTTTCGCGATGACTATGTAGGTACACGAGAAGGAAGCCGGGCAGTGGGCTGATTACGAGCGTTGGGCGATTGTATTTCAGCGGTGCTTAGCCGGGTCGGCCCGGTTCCTGCTCCCAGACACGCCGGCGCTGTTGAAACATATCTTAACCGACGACAAAAAGTTCCAATCGAGGTTTTGCCGAATTACTTCAGTGTGACATTTCGAGTCGACGGTTCTCTCGCACGAGATTACCTAACTGGGTTACTTTACTTCAATGCACCCAGACATCAGTTCCCACTTATGTAGGCCCATCAATTGCTAGCGGTAGTTAAAGCGAAGTCTATGCGAACCCGGCAGCTGGGCAAAACCGGTAGTTAGGTAGTTAGTTCTTAGTTACTGTTACATGGCGTGAAGTTGAGAACCAACCTAAGTTGACGAGACTTACAGTAACTAGGTAGATAACTCCATACGCGATATAGACTCCGTAACTAATTGATTCGCAATCCGCCCAACTTTCAGTTTCACATCTTACCTCGACAACCAGGAAACTGCTAAGTACGGTCTGAACGATGTCCGAGCATTACCCAGTACGTACAGTAATGGGCAGCTCATACAGACTATAGGTAGTATCGTAACTACCTATTTTAGGGTGAGGTGTGTATACCTGGACAGCGCAACAGCTGAAAGGATGGATCCCAGCGGGCAAGGGAGCCCCGTGCCACCGCCCCGCCCCGATCGGAATCACCGAAAAGGGGCGGGCCGTGACAAGAGCAGCCATCCAACCAATAATGTCTCCAGATCCGGCAGATAGGGCGGAGTGGGCACTTCCCCACGGGTTCAAATGAGCCAATCGTAGAATTTATCTGGGGGAATCCGCACGCCAGGCCAAGCCGGGCCTAGACCCGCGACTCCCAGCCGGTGTTGTTCCAATGGCTATATTCCGTAGTCAATCCCACTCTGTATACTGAGTAAGCATATTGTCGGAATGTCGACTGTGAGGTCATCGAACTCACTGCTCGTATAAGTAGTCAGTTGAACGCTAGTGCTGCTATGATGAGATTAAAAGTAATGCGTCGAGGGACTTGGCTAGTCCGCCCGTAGCTAAACCGGCTTTGCGATAGCACATCGTAAAGGAGCCTCGCATAATCCCGTTCGTCTAAATTAATTACATTCGTCGAGCATCCCGTCCAGGTAGGCTTAGCAGCCCTGTACGCTGCGCCGCTTGGGGCCTAGCGGGAAGAAAGCCGATTAATTAGGTAGGAATTCCGTATAGTTAATATGTTTTAGACGTGCAAGGTCTGAGACTACCACGATCGAATGTATCTAATAGTAGATATGTATTCCGTGCTCCGTGCTATGCATGTAAGTTCAAGGATAGGACTGGCGACGATCTTTTATCGTGTAAGTGCATGGGAGGCTATAAGTACGGTCAGTGTTCACGCCATTTGCGTGGAGCGTTTCCGGGTTTAGACCTGGTCAGCGACCGTTGGTCTAGTCGACTCCCGCGGCAAGGAGCAATAAGCTATCCAACATGATCTATAGTTGTGAGTAAGCAAGTCGATGCGCGCGCTTTTCTCGTATATGTATCCCCCGCAGTATGGATTCTACCGCGAGGAATGTGCCTACACCATGGGGAGGGCGGTGCCGAGCTGCTTACCTACATAGGATGTAGATGCTGAGTATTATCTATCCAGGTCATTGCTGACACAATCGTGTGCCGCATCCTCCTTCTTTTGCCGCCTTCGCTTTCGCTTCTGAATGCCAATGCAACAACCGTATAACCTGCAGCTTATAAGCGTCGAGATTCAGTGACTGGTCTGTTTCCAGAGGTCGTGCCGCTCCCATGCCTGCAAGCGAGGCGTCGATAAACAGATCGACATAATGCCCTCGGTTTCACGTCGATTTCCAAGCTGTGGCCACTCTTCTGCTGTAAGCTAGGGTCGTCTAAGCCGCATATCTATGCGATGATGCACCTATTTAATAGGTGGAAGTCCGTGGTTTGAAGTTCACTGCCGAGCGGTGTGATACTACTTAGTAAGACGAGGCTTGCCAAGTAGAAGGCAAGTGGCATATGCATACTAAGTATGCTTATTCCGTAGTGTGCCGCCTTAAGGCTTAATTCATCGTCAGCTGTGTCGACGGGTCTGCAAGGAATGACGACGAAATCAAAAAGAATATACAGCGATAGGTCCGGATATGCATTTAGTGATGTTGATGTTGCAACCGGGATGACTGGGTACATGCACTTTACATACAAATCTGGTGTGAAAGTGATGTACCTGCCTTTCTGCTTTTAGTGCTAGTGCGCCACCTCACGCACTGCATATTCCCGAGATAGTGCATATTCCTTGCGGCACGGAACGCGTGCGCCATTAACCTCCCTGGCGGCTGCTTACACGGGCACTAATACTAGGGATAATACGGGTGAGCGGTAAGGCGGCGGGCCGCAAGAGAGTGGATTAGACGATCGACGGTATCCATGGCTCACGACGTGGCGTGCCTGGGTATTGAAGCTGAACGTTCAGAACCGCAAGCGGGCCGACGTACCAGTGCACTCGCATATGTTCGAACACGCAAGGAAATTCGGCCGACTAACAGGTATAGCAATTTGGTAATGTGACGCAGATTCGACCGGCTGAGCGTGTCTAAAAAGGGGCTTTTCGGTATCATTACGAACAGCACATAGCAAATTATTCTCCCTAGATGATCCATCTCAGTCTCATAACTATAATGTTGCGTGGGCTTAGAATCGTGGACTCAAGTCCGATCGCTGTACCAAAAAAAAAAAAAAAGATTTGCATCATCCAATCTTTCTATTATTTCATATTCTCATTCTTTGCCGCTCCCAGGAAATATGCCATGCGTCTCATGCTTCATCACACTCCACCTTCTCGATATCTCACGGACTCTGCAAGACGCCCAAATTGAAGTCGCGGATAAACATCCAGTCCTTAATTGACAATCAGCTATAGACCGCTCTCACGGTTCAGGATTGACAGATTCGTGAAGGGAGTGAAGTCTTACCCAGAATGTTCGCGGCAGGAACATATCGACGTATCTCACGAACGAGGAAATAGCCCCTGTCCAGAACCAAGCGCTGGGATTCTTCTTCATGACCTCTGCTACGACGGAACGCGCGTAGACATGAGGAGGCGTCGTGTCTTACTGCTACTTAGTACTACGAAATCTCTACAGCTTTCATCGGGCAGACAGTGGGTGAACTTACTAGGCGTCCTCGAGACGTGGTTTGAAAACTCTTTTTCTAACGGTCGGTAGAAGGAGTCTTCGGGGAGAGTTCGGCCGTGATCGCGCTTCAGGATATTTGTTGATACTTCGCCGGAGATGACGTTGATGACAGACACTCTATAATGAAACAACGGTTAAGCGAAACTGCCGTGTTGCTGTGAACGACCGTGACGTACCCAAATGGCTTCATCTCTACTCGGAGAGTGTCTCCCCAGCGATGTAACGCTGCTTTCGACGCATTGTAGCTGGCTGGCAGATACTCAGAACATGATTCCCCGGACAAGGTTGTTTCATAGGCCCACTTACATCCATATACATACGGCACGATGCCACCAACACTCCCGATGTTCACAATCTTGCCCTTGGCCTGGATAATGAGCGGGTGGAATATGTGGACCATCCTCATCGGACCGAAAACATTAACGGCGAACATTTTCTCTACCTCCTTGACTTGTGTATCGGCAGCTGTCATTGTGTAGCCTGCATAGATCGTCAGAATGGCATGTTGAATATCCCAATCGGGAAAAAATCCTTACAGATTCCTCTGTAAAAATGTGACCATCCATCGTTAGCAGGCTTCAGTATATGGGGGAAAGGCATGGCATACGCGCAGTTGACCAAGACGTCAAGACGACCATTAGTGATAGCGGTAATCGACTCGCGCAGTTTGTAGATCTGCTCGTCGCTTGTGACGTCTGCCGAATAAGCCTCGATGCCCGCATCCGTCAGGTGATCCCGAGGTTCGTGCGGGAGTAATGTCGTGAAGACCTTGTATCCTTTTGCACCGGTGAGCTCAACTGAAGCCTATCTAGAGGCGTCACCAGTCACGACCAAAACTCACCATGACTTTTGAATTCCACCGCCAATGCGTGCCCAATACCGCCCTTTCCACACCTAAAAGTCTCGTTGGCTTCCAATCAGCTTGCGACGGCAACGAAGGAAAATCGTACCCTGTAACCAGAACCGATTTGCCAGCCATTATTTCTTGTGAATAGCCTCACTTAGCATGAGCAGATTGCCAGATTCGATAGGAAGTGCGAGTTTCAATGCTATTTCGCCGCCTGACGCGTGATATCACTCAAAGACTAGGGGCTGTAAACCTACGTACCTAGAAGGCTCCCTCAAGAAAAGCGGACCTAGCTATAGCCTATACACTTCCCAGAGCAATCGCCTAAAGGCCATGACAGGGCATCCTGTGTTCATCGCTGATTCCCAGATTCACTCCCACCACAGGCGACCTTTGCCCTATTCTCCGATACCCGATTGGCGACGTCGGCGAACCGGCGAATACACGTCCAGGGGTCATCTCCAGTAGGATCTTTAGCTTCAACGGCAGGGGTCAGAGACGTCGGGGTTGGGTATCGTAGAGACCCTTATTCAGACTCCCCGGCCACGTCGGCCAACCCTTGCTTACTCACTCCTTGGCTTGAAACGGTCGACGGGGGACCATTGCCATACCAACCCAGCAACTCATTATAGGTCCTGTTGCCGACAACTGGGCTCATCACCACATCCAATCAGCTTCCTTGCCGGAATTATGTACACACGTTTCGATCTTATTCATCAAACTTCACTCCGCCAACCCAGATCGACGCTATCGTGTTTCTGGCCTGGGCATATCGTATCCTGTTCTTATTTTGTTTTTGCTTGTTTGGGTAAACACGAGTGTCAATAGCGTTTACTGTAGAAGTAACCGAGATTTCATTCCTGGTCGCCTTTCCAGGTGTATAATGAATGTTAGGTATAGCATTAGGCAACACAGCCTACTATAGAGTCAACTTCCCAGCTATGATCCTGCGTTCCCAGAGGATCCATGCGACAACCGTGATGTCCTCAAGTAGTTCCGTGACGTCAATCGCATTACCAGGTAGTGGACCATGTCTATCTCAGAGCCAACGGTATGATTTCCGCCCTCATATTAGCCTGGGGCTGAGTGTTTTCGTTTCAGATAGGAGATGACCAAAGTCGGGTAAGTAGGTAAAACAGAAAGGTATCAGAAAGGGGCACGCCCCGGCGACAGGAGCTAGCTGACTAGCTGTGACTTTCGTCGATTCGGTGACAGTACCTAAAGTTCCGAGACAGGTAGCCTGGTCTTCGATGTCGATGTCAGCCGAAGATACACGGCCTGGATGCTTCAGATACGTACTGGTCTTACTAGCCTACATTTGTCCGAGGGAGTAAGCGATCGGAGGCAAGCATGAAGCCGTGGAAGTGGTATCTTTGCTCTCTTGCTCGGTGAGCTTAGCGTGAAGGCGAATCGGATGACGAGCTGCTATCAACATATGCCGCGCGACCTTGTGTTGCTGGAGGTACTCGGACGAAATGAATATAATAATTCAGTACGATCGTAGACACCCGCTCTGAGGTAGCGAACCAGCGATATAGATTGTACCGTGTCTGTCCATCTTCTGTTTCTCTAGGAGTCTTGCGTTCTCGGTAGGAGTCTTGAAATTTCTCGGAGTCTTGAGACTTGCATACCCTCGAATCCACCCACAATGGCACCTTGGATCAATTCGCCAGCCCAGAGCGAATCCTCATCAATTCCCCCTTCACCCCCGGCCACAAAACGTCGTGACGCAGAACCTATTGCCATCTGTGGTTTAGGTAAGGACCATGATTATCTCCAATGTCTCACATTGTCAGCCAACTGACTGTCGTTAAGCTTGTCGCCTGCCGGGCGATTCAAGTTCCCCCAAGAGATTCTGGGACCTCATATCCAAAGGCA
Organism: Xylaria intraflava; assembly: GCA_022385655.1. Classification (NCBI taxonomy): domain Eukaryota; kingdom Fungi; phylum Ascomycota; class Sordariomycetes; order Xylariales; family Xylariaceae; genus Xylaria; species Xylaria intraflava. Next base: position 124,188 of record MU279765.1, read on the forward strand.
GATCTGCGCAATGCGACATTCCCAAATCTAGATTCGATGTGGATAGCTTCTACCACCCTGCCGGGGCCGACCGGCCCGGCAGCATGAAGATGAAGGGTGGCTACTTCATCCAGGAAGATGTTCGCCAGTTCGATAACAGCTTCTTCGGCATCAACAACCTTGAAGCCACCTACATGGACCCTCAGCAGCGGAAGCTGCTCGAGGTCGTCTTTGAGTGTTTAGAGAACGCGGGCGTTCCTCTTGAGCAAGCATCAGGATCGAACACGGGCTGCTATGTCGGCAACTTCACCGTCGACTTCCAGATCATGCAGCTCAAGGAATCAGATTAGTATGCCTGCCTGATCGCGAAACACAAGGCCGTGGCTGACAACTCGACCCAGCTTGCACCATTATTCCGGCACAGGTCTAGGCACAACCATTCTATCCAACCGGATAAGTCACGTCTTTAACCTGCTAGGTCCTAGGTGAGAAACTTCCCCATGATCAATGACAATCTTCCCGTGTCCCGGAAATGCTAATGTTGATCTCCAGTCTGGTCCTCGATACGGCTTGTTCGTCCTCGTTATACTGTCTCCATGTCGCCTGCATGGCCCTGGAAAACTACGAGTGTGATGCCGCTATCGTGGCCGGTGCCAACCTAATCCAGTCAGCTGAGCAACACATTGCTACCAGTAAGTTCTTTCCTGTCTTCCCCCTGTCGCAGCCCTGTCTTAAGAGCCAAACACTCGGGCTTGGAGCACAAAATCACTGACGCCGCCCGCTACAGTGAAAGCTGGTGTCCTCTCTGCCACATCCGCATGCCATACATTTGACACCTCTGCGGATGGCTACGGCCGGGCGGATGGTGTTGGCGCCCTGTACGTTAAGCGGTTAAGTGATGCTATTGCCGACGGCGACCCGATCCGCAGTATCATCCGAGGCAGTGCCATCAATGCGTGAGTTCCCCAATTAGAAGGCAATCCAAATACCTCAACCCTGATACTAACATTTACGTCCAGCAACGGTCGCACTTCGGGTATCAGTCTACCCAGTGCAGACGGCCAGGAGTTGGTCATCCGGAAGGCAATGACCAGAGCCGGTCTGACCCCTGATGATATCACTTACATTGAATGCCACGGCACAGGTACAAAGGTGAGTCACATAGAACACCTTGTTCCGATCTTAGACCTTGGACAGCAAAACTGACTCGATGTCAATTTCAGGTCGGTGACGCCATAGAAGTCGACGCTCTCGCTCGCGTCTTCGAGCGCCAGGGGAAGAGCCCACTGCTTCTTGGTGCGGTGAAGAGTAACGTCGGGCACTCTGAAGCCGCCAGTGGTATTTCCAGTATCATCAAGACCACCATGGCGATGGAGCGAGGTCAAATTCCCGCCACGCACGGCTTGAAGAACATAAACCCCAAGCTCAAGGTTGAGGAGCGCAACTTCTCCATCCCAACCGAGCTGACAGCTTGGCCCGACTCACCATTCCGACTACGCCGCGTCGGTATCAACTCATTCGGTTACGGAGGTGCCAATGCCCACGTGAGTACTTACCCGATTCTCACCCCCTCGAGACCAAATAGCTAAAGATTTTCAATAGGTCGTTCTGGAAGAGGCTTCCAGAGCATCCGGTGATTCTCCCGTTGACAACGGACCTGGCGAGCTGCTCTCCGCCCAGTCTCGCGTTGTCCTTCCCATTTCCGCCGCATCTGCCGGGTCTCTAGAGGCCCGCATTGCCGACTTCGCCAACTATGACTTTGGCAACACCAATCTCTCCGACCTTGCGTACACCCTGGGCAGCAGACGTACCCAGTTCCCAGTGCGTGGTTTCCTCCTGGCCAACCGTGCCGATTCGCTGCAGTCATCCTTCGCTTCCCGGCCCCTGGTGAAGGGCGCCGCGCCAGCTAGCCCTCACAAACTTCCCTATGCTTTCGTCTTCACCGGCCAAGGTTCCCAATGGCCTGGAATGGGTCGTGAGTTGTTGGCGGAGTTCCAGGTTTTCCGCCAGGCCATTTCCGAGATGGACACGACTCTCAAGAGCCTTCCGCATGCTCCTTCGTGGTCCCTGCAAGACGCCATCTTCAACGCGGAAAACCCGGACCTAATTCACCTACCGGAGCGATCGCAACCCTGCTGCACCGCCATCCAAATAGCTCTCATTCAATTGCTTTCTTCTTGGGGTATCAAGCCCACTGTCACCGTGGGCCATTCCTCTGGTGAGATTGCCGCCGCTTTCGCTGCCGGCCACCTCACTGCCGCCGAGTCCATTGTCATCGCCTACTACCGTGGATACCTAGTTTCCAAGGTGCACCAGGACGGTGCAATGATGGCCGTGGGCCTATCGGATACTGCTGCTGATGAGGAGATCCGCCAAGCTGGCCTCGCGACCCAGCTCAGAGTTGCTTGCATTAACTCACCTGAAGGTGTGACCGTATCCGGTGACAACGCGGCCATCGACAAGCTTCTACAAATCCTGTTGCAAAAGAAGGCGTTCGCCAGGAAGTTGAAGACGGGTGGCCAGGCATATCACTCCCACCACATGCTGGCGACTGGTGCTAAGTACGAGGCCATCCTCAACGAAGTCCTTCCGACATTGGGACCATCGTCAAGATGCCAGAAGGGAGCCACCTTCGTGTCATCGGTCATCGCAGCCCCCAAGGCCGCCGGCTTCACTGCTGACTACTGGCGCCGCAACCTCGAGGGCCAAGTCCGATTCAGCCCCGCCATTGAACACATTCACCGCCGGGAAGAGCACTGCTTCATCGAACTGGGCCCTCACTCATCTTTGGAGCTGCCTATTAAGCAGACTCTAGGCAAGTGTGGCGTCGCTTCCGCCCAGGTCAAATACGCCGCTCCAATCAAGCGGGGTGCGGATGCGCTCGACAGCGTCCTCAACTTCGCGGGATCGCTCTGGCTCCAAGGATGCGATGTCAACTGGGGTTTGGTGAACGGCCTAGGACCTCAAGGCAAGGCCTCTACGCAAACGCTCTACCACGTGGTTAAGGACCTTCCGCCGTACCGCTATACCTACGAGAACACCCTCTGGAACGAATGCCGCGCCAGTATTGAATACCGCCAGCGCAAGTGGCCTCGCCATGAACTTTTGGGGTCGTTGATGCCCGGCGGTAACATGAAGGACTTCACCTACCGTAACGTTCTCAAAGCCAAGGATGTCTCCTGGCTCAAGGACCACAGGCTTGGCGAGACCATCGTCTTTCCTGGTGCAGGTTATCTCGGTATGATCATGGCGGCTATATCGCAAGTCGGAGACCTAGACGCAGGCGCAAGCGAACCCTCATTCCAATTCACTAATGTTAACATTGCCAACGCCTTGGCATTGTCGACCGAGCCTGCTGCCTCAGTTGAGGTGTTCACATCTCTCCGCCGATCCGCTCTGACCAACACCGCCGATTCGAACACGTGGTGGGACTTCAATATCTCATCCTTCTCAGATGGCGAGTCCGTTTCTCACGCTTCGGGTCATGTTGCTGTCAGCTCCAACAAGGCAGACCTGGCTGTGAAATACCAGGCTCCTAAAGATTCGTTGGAGCCCACTGCCAAGCGAACATGGTACGAGAAATTCGTGTACCAAGGCCTCAACTACGGGCCGGACTTCCAAACCATTAACCAGTTTGAGACGCCCCGTATGAAGCAATCGCCTTACTGTGGTGCGAAGGCGCCTCTTCTCGCAACATACGGTGACCCGTACACTCGCTACCCAGTGCACCCCATCACCCTCGATGGTATGATGCAGCTAGCAGTCGTTGCGGCCGCCCACGGTACGCCCAAGGACCTCCGAGCTGTCGTCCCCACAAGAATCGTATCAGCGATCATCAACACCTCACTCCTCCCATCGGATACCGAATGTCAACTCAGCTCGTACGTCAAGAGTACCGGTTTTGGCCCTATCGAAGCCGGAATCGAGATCACAGACAAAACTGGTGACGTCGTCGCTCAATTCGACCAGGTCAGGTTGACCCCTTACGGAGCTGGGCAACTCGAAGAGGAGGACAAGCGACACCCCATCCTCCGTGTACTGTGGAAGCCAGATGTCTACGGCTTGGGCTTCATGACCGCCCCCGCCGCTGGGAAATTCATGCAGGACTTCGCCGACGAAGCGAACTCTCCTGTAGCAGACAAGTCAATTCTCAAATTTGGAGGCATGATCGACCTTCTCGTGCACAAGAACCCCCGTGCTCGTATCCTCGAGCTAGGAAACCCCGTACCCGAGCTGACCGCCGCCATCCTGGACCTCCTAGCGTCTAAGACTGATTTCAAGCGCTTCGCCACTTACAGCATTGGTGAGTTCGAGAACGGCGCTGTAGTCGGGGGTTCGGTCGATCCCACAACCGGTGAACGCCCGACGAAGGTCTCGGCCTTGGACAAGAAGAGCTTCGACCTCGTGATAATTCCAGGATCGGTTCCTTGGGCCGAGCAGAGTTCATCCGCAATTGGGGAGCTCTTAGCCGACGGTGGTCTTATCGTGGCGCTCTGCTCAGAGGATGTTAGCAAGTCCGCTGCGTTGGATGGTCTGTCTTCCATCAGTTATCCCCTTGGCTCAGGCTCGCCCAACGTCGTTGTCGCGCAGCGCACTCCGAAGCCGCACTTGGCTGGAAAGAGCCGCTTCCTGATCGTTGAGCAAACCGAAAGCAAGCTCGGCTCGGCGCTCGCTGGTGCTCTTCGGGAACTTCAGGGCTCCTCGGTCGCGCGCTCAACCCTATCCCAACTTTCGGAAGCGCATATTCCCCAAGGCACTATTGTGTTCAACCTCTGCGAGGCGAAGACGCCTCTTCTTAGCACGATCTCCGATGATGATATGAGAAGCGTCAAGCTGATGACCGACAACTCCTCTTCTTTGGTTTGGGTGACTGGCGGAAATATCCTGGGTAAGCCCGACTTCGCTCTGGTCTCCGGTCTGGCGAGAGCCGTGGGTATGGAGCAACCTTCGCTCAAGTTCTTCACCTACGATATCGATGAGCCGGAGAGTGCGGATGTTAATGCCACGGCCAAGAACCTCATTTCAGTTCTCAACCAGCGCAATGCGAAATTGGACATGGAATTCTCTCAGCGCAAGAACGCCGTTCACGTAAGCCGATTCGTTCCGGACGAGGGTATCAACGAGGCGTTCCGTAACAAGCAGGGTCTCGAGCCTTCTATGGTAAGTATTGGTGAGGTTAAGGATTTGCGGCTTAACATCGAGCGAGCCAGCCAATTTGATACCATCTACTTTAAGGAGCAGCAAGCAGCGCAGTCGATTCCAGCAGACCACATCCGCATCAAGGTAGCATCTGTTGGTATGAATGCCAAAGATTTCTACGTTCTCGCAGGACGAGTAGATACCCCCGACGGCACATGTCAACTCGAGTGCTCCGGCACTGTTGATCAAGTTGGATCCGGTGTTACCGGATTTGCCGTTGGTGATCGTGTGGTCGCCATGGCTCCAAGCCACTTCCAGAAATACCAGACTGTACCCGCATGGGCTTGCCACAAGCTCTTGGCGACGGAGAACTTCGACGTAATGGCGACTCTCCCTCTGGTTTACTCGACGGCGATCTATGCTTTGAACTATCGTGCCCGCCTCCAGGCTGGCGAGACTGTTCTGATCCACTCTGGCGCTGGTGGTGTTGGTATTGCTGCAATTCAACTAGCACTAGCCGCTGGCGCAGAGGTATGGTTATCCCCAAAAGTGAAATTCTTCCCGATACTTTACTGACTGATACATCATAGGTATACACGACAGTTTCAACCGACGAAAAGAAGGAGTACTTGGTGAACAAATACGGACTCAAACCTAGCAATGTTTTCAGCTCCCGAGGCACCTCTTTCCGAGAAGAAGTCCTCAAGGCGACGGGCGGCCGTGGTGTGGATGTCGTTCTAAACTCTCTAACCGGAGACCAGCTCCACGCCACTTGGAGCTGCATTGCTGACTTCGGTCGCTTCGTGGAGATCGGCAAGGTGGATCTGTCGAACGCCGGTCGTCTCGAGATGTACCAATTCTTGAAGAATGCAACCTTCACAGCCTTCGACCTCGGGGGTCTCTACTCCACAGACAACAAACAGCACCACGCTCTCTGGAACAAGTTACTCTCCGAGTCTATGGCCCTTTTCCGCGGCGGAAATATCACTGCGTTCGAGCCGTTGAGGGTATTCGACATCTCCGAAATCACCCAAGCCTTCCGCCACTTCGCTTCGCGGAGTCGTATTGGCAAGATCGCCATCAACCTCGAGAACCCCAACTCGAAGATTAGGGTCCAAAGGATGAAGCATGCTACCGAATTCGACGCAAACAAGAGCTACGTCATGATTGGTTGTCTGGGTGGTCTTGGCAGAACCTTGTCACGATGGATGGTGAGCCGTGGCGCCAGAAAGTTCGCTTTCTTAGGTCGTTCCGGTATTAAGAAAGCCGCTGCCCGCAACCTAGTTCACGACCTGAAGGCGATGGGAGCCGAATGCTCCGTTGTCACGGGAGACGTTTGCAGCGCTGCTGATGTTGAGGCGGTTGTAGGCGCAGCCGCGACGATGGGCGCTTCGATTGGAGGTGTCGTCCAGGCCGCCATGGGTCTCAATGAGGCTATCTTCTCTAGCATGTCCAATGAATACTGGCACACTGGTATCGACCCCAAGGTTCAAGGTACATGGAATCTGTACAACTCCTTGAAGTCTAACAACCAGTGCTCGAACCTTGACTTCTTCCTGTTCACCTCATCCGTATCGGGCAGTGTCGGGACCGCCACTGAGTGTAACTACTGTGCCGCCAACCACTTCCTCGACGCTTTCGCCCGGTATCTGCGCAGTGAGGGCGTTCCTGGTGTGTCACTTGGTCTCGGTATGATTTCGGAAGTCGGATACCTACACGATAACCCTGAGATTGAAGCTCTTCTCTTGCGTAAGGGAATTCAGCCTATCGATGCTGATGAGCTCCTCCAGATCGTGGATCTGTCCCTCGCCTCCATTGGCGACAAGATGGGCATCCACCACCCCTATGACGAGCTTGCTGCAGCCCATATGTTGACTGGTCTCGAGGCTGCCGGTCTCAAACAGCTGCGGAAACGGGGTTTTGAAGGCAACCACCCTGTCCTGGATGACTCTCGTGCCGGTCTGTTGGCTAGCGCCCTAGGTGCCGACGACAACGGCGCAGGGCATGCCCAGGATGGAAACTTACCCACGGAGGTGGTCAAGGCGATGGAGGGCGGAGAGTCGTTATCCGAGGCCGTGTTGAACCACATCAGACGGCGGTTCGGAAACCTTGTCCTGATGAAATACGAAGCCGTGGACGTGAAGAAGCCCTTGGCCGAGTACGGTATGGATAGTATGATCGGTGCTGAATTCAGAACATGGCTCTACCAGAGCTTGAAGTCCGAAGTGCCGCTATCTACCCTGTTGGGTAAGACATGCACGATTGAGGTGCTGATGGGCATGGCGTTGACGGAGTTGGAGAAGGCCCAGCAAGAGGGAGCGTGATTTCTGTATATTCTTTCCGCGTTTGTTTCGGTGTTTATTCGTTTCGTTCCATTTTCTCATTTGGTCTATATTCTTTAGAATAGACTGTGCATTAGGATTAAATTAAATGATCCCGTTTCTCGACCAAGACGCGTTCCTGACCGACAGCAGTAATAAACATTGATCGATGGGGCGGACATGCTACATAGCTATCAAACATGTCTTATTACTCGGTATGACATTGAAAATCGTCAATTGTTGCGAAATGATGTCGGATAAAATTATTTCTGAGCGCGGGTCCGAAGTTGTCGCTCTCGACTAGAATTTGTGTTTGATCAGGAGAAAATGACGAGAGAAATTTCGGGACGGAGGTCACATAACATCGGAGTTAACGTTGTAACCCGTTCTGTGCGGCCAGCCGGATTGTTCGGCCACACACTCTACTCAAACACGCCCCACGCTTCTTTATGGCCGAGCAACACGGTCGGCCGAACACGAAGTACATATACAGCATTTCGGCCGTGATGCACGGCCGAGCTTCTTTAGGAAGATCGCGTTCAAAAAAGCCAGCTTCATAATTTACAGATATTTTGCAATACTCTCTATCCTTACGGGAGCATTTCAAGGTGACCGGAGAGCAAGTCGCACTCACAATCTATGCAGTGACCTTATTTTTCACGTATCCCCGGTCCCAAAATCCGGGCCATTGACTTGGCAACTCCTCCATGATAAATCGACATAGGGCAGCATTAACCTCCGCCGGCTTTTGATATTGAGGGAAATGATCCGACTCAATTGTGACCTCAGTGAGATTGCTGCAGGCCTTTCTCATCGGCTCAGCAAGCCGCGACGTCTTCGTATCGCACACAAGATCCCATGACGCGTGAACGAACAGTACCGGTTGCGTCAGCTTGCCAGATTTCTTCCCGTTGTATTCGGCGTTGCGCTTGTGGTGCAGGTAGTACGCACATGGGCCCCAAAGTCCGGTCTTTTGCATGTCAGCCGAGAACGAGGCGAAGGCATCTTGAGGAAGCAAAGGCGGCCCGGTCGCTTCTACCGGCGGGGGCTTCGGCATGCCTCCAAACCAGCCGACCTTGCGGGTGGAAGCGAACGCAGCTGCGAAACGGCTTGATGGCGCCTGCGGCCATTGAACGGCGGCCTTGGTGAATCCGGCAGTATCGAGTTCGAACCAGGCGACGCTCTTCTCGAAATTCTCCTCGTAGTGCTTCATATAGTCCCACTGGCCGAATTCATATTCCGCCGCGGGGTACAAGTCGCGGTTGATCGAAGGTAAAAGCGCATCCCAGCCCATTTCCACGGAGCGGAATGGGACACAAAATGTGATAAGAGCATTCACAACTTCGGGATGCTGGGTTGCGACGGACGAAGTCACGCCCGCACCCCAGTCGTGGCCGACCCAGATGGCAGCATCGCGGTTCTGGGCCTTTAACAAAGCCATCATCCCTTCCACGATCGCCTCTTGGCAGTAGTCGTCAGCCACACGGCGAGATGTCGACTTGCCATAACCGGGCATATCGGGTGCGATGACACGGAAGCCGAGCGCCGCGAAGGCGTCAATCTGGGCCGTCCAAGTAATCCCAGTGCCGATCCAGCCATGAATGAAAAAGATCAGGGGCCCGAGGGCAGGGCCTGCCGCATGGTAGTGGATTTTCTTGCTGCCACCGGCATAGAAGACGTCGTGCTCGGTGGTATTAGGAGCCATCGTGCGAAGTGGAATTAAAAGCAAAGATCGCAAAACGCAAGTCGGTTGCTGCGTCGGTAATGATTGAGTGAGGAGTCTCCGTATCCAACTTTATCTTCTGTCTGCCACCCTTTCGAGAATCGTGACTCGACCGACGTAACGGACTTGGATGGCTATATAGTTCCGTGAGATCCATCTTATGTGCTTTTGATGGCGACCTTGACCTGCGTAAATTAATAAGAGCTTACTATATTATCATGATACAGCAGTACCGGGATTCGGGGAGTTCGTCGGTGAGCGTGCGTCTTCTTCCTCCGGCGGGGTTCGCGGTAGGTTTTCGGTGATGCCCCCAATCCGAAATGATTGATTCCATATAATACCTACCTACTGCCGGAACTCGACAGCCGTCAGTCAGCCGCATTTCTTCAGCCGTAATGCGGTCGGCAGGTGTGTTCAGACGTTGAACAGCTGTAGACCAGTACCTCCCGAGGACACCGAACCGGCCGGCACCCCTATCTAAACTCCGGGGGTTAACGGGTTTAGATATGGGTCTTTCGCACTTGTCTTGTGCTAATCGTTGCAGCGGTGTATTGTAAGCAGGAAAATACCTACGCCCCGGCGTATATCATACTGAATCCAGAAATAGAACGAACGTAAAGGAAAGGGATTCGGCTTGGAGAGAGTCCGGATGGGTGGATGACTGGGTATGGAGGCACGTGGCTATTAATAATCGACGGCTTCATCTCGCAGCTCTACCCGGGCAAAGCCCGACTTCATACAATTATAGCACGCCTCATATAAGCCATATGTAGCCATTGAACCCCCCGGGGCATGACCAGACAGTTTAGCACCGATGGACGGCGGACATTAAAACTGAAATGCCGTTTGATATCTTGGCATGGCGTTTGCAGTGACAGCTGTCACATAGATTGCTCACCGATCTAGTCATCAATAGATCGCACCATCCCCCAGAAAGTTCCCGTCCGAGGCCCAGACAATATTCGAAAAAGAAAAATGAAAGCCGTATTGACCATGAAGGCCATGGGACTCCGACTACTCCGCTAGCATCAGCTGTGTCTTAGTTAAGTCCTTCTTAGAAACGATATGCTCAGGTAGGGAAAAGTATATATTGTCTAGTATATACATGAATTAAATATGCTTAGATGACGCAAGTTCTATATCCAAAGAGTAATAATACAGAAATCCCGAACATGGGCGCGCAGGAAAGCTTAGTTGGTGGGGATCGCGTGGTAGTAGGCGAACACATTGTTGGGGTCATACTGCTTCTTGAGCTGGGACAGGCGGGGCAGGTTGGTTCCGAAGACCTGCTCAGGAGTCTCGTCACCGTGGCCGTAGCTGACGTAGACACCAAGACCGTCGAAGCCACCGATGGCGGCATACTCGGATCGGATGGACTTAGCCACAGTCTCTCCGGCCTGCTCGGTCTGAGTAGAGTTGAAGCCGAACGAGATCAGTCTGCATGAAAGTTAGTATCACCCAAGAATATTAGAGTGGGGAAATTCTTACGCGTAACCACGGCTGTCGCGCCACGGGTAGGCGGTGGCATTGTTGGCAACGGCCTGAACGGCCTGGGGGGCGAAAATCTCCATCTCGATGCTGCTGTCCCGGCCGTCGGGGTACTGGGCGTAGAAATCACCCATCTGTCCAAAGATCTTCTGGAAAGTAGCCGATTCAAGGTTCTTGTAGTTGGCACCGTAGCCGTTGATGCGAGTCTGCGCGCAGATGCTCACACCAAGACCGTCGGCCGCGACGTTGATGAGGTCGTTGTAGGCGACTGAGCTGATAGATGTTGAGATAGGGTTCAGCTTCTTCAGGGGATTGATGTATTTGTCAGCATCAGACTCCGGGCCAATGTATACCCAGTTCGCAAGGATTTGCGGCTATATCCCTGTTAGCTCATACTTGAATAGGGGTAGCAGCCTCACATACCTCCTTGCTTGTGGTGTTGTACTCGATGACGGTGATTGTCGCGAGCTCGGCGGGCATGTCCTTCTGGAGCTGCTGGACGAGGTCAAAGTACGAGCCGTTCGATGACGCGGGAAGAATGAAGTCGGCGTTGGTGACCTTGCCGCCGTTGGTCTGGGGAGAGAGCTTGTACGTGGCCTGAGTGATGATTCCGAAGTTGGCACCGGCACCACGAATAGCCCACATGAGGTCAGCGTTGGTCTTGTCAGAGACCTCGATAATAGAGCCGTCGGCTGTGACCATGTGGACAGACTCCAGATTGTCGATGATCAATCCGTAGAGACCTTGGTATCGCCCAACACCAGCACCAACACTGGCGCCGACCATACCGGGGCAGGCACAGGATCCAACAGCTAAAAAATCAAGTTAGTTCAACCCTTCGAGGCCCGTGCCGTAAGAGAATACATACGCATTACGTATCCCGCATTGAACACCTCATCGTAGATCTGCTCGAATCTAGTACCACCACCAACAGTCAAGGTGCCAGCCTTGGCATCGACGCTAACACTGTTCAGTGCGCTCAGGTCGATGGACACACCTCCCTGCACCTGTCCCAATGTCGTGCTCACGGCATGTCTGCCACCAGTGCCTAGGAAAGGCACATTGATCGACCTCGAGATGTTCACCTAATTTACCATGTTAGTATCGACACCTTTCAAGAATGTGCGATCATCACGTACAGCCCGGGAAACATCTTCCTCGGTGGCAGGAGTAACAGCAACGGCAAATCCAGGCACGTCGTTGTCATTCCATCGCGTAGTAGCGTTTTCGAAACTGGCTGAGTTGGGCGACGATATCTTCGTCTTAGAATTCCAAGCGATGCTCGAGTTCGAAAAGGCGGAAAGAACGTTAGGTGAGCTTGATGGGCGTGCTGAGGCGGCAGCCGCATAGAGGCAAGCTCCCAAGGCCGCTGAAGTTGACCGCATGTTGATCAATCTATGAAATGAAGATGTGTAAATACAATGCTGCTCAACGATGCCAAGACTAAGTGATGATATCGATCTTCTAGCGAACGGGTAGAAAGAGCTTGGCGAGCCGCAGGCTTTATATTTATAAATAAAACCCACGAGTTCGAACGGCTGGTTCCTGGGTATCTCTCACGATGGGTAGGGCTGCTCGCCTAAGTCAGCTTCGGTAGAATGGGATAGCCGTCGACCCTGATTCAATTTCGGGCATCTTAATTTTGCCTGTCTTTACTTAGTAGCGGCATCGAACCATGTCAGAGTCATCCTTCTCGAACCATATGTGTGTCAAGCGGTATCTTTCCGAGAGCCTTACTTCAGCTGAGGGCCAGCCCCTGGCTGAGACGACAAGGGTCGAAGCCGCAGCCTCCCAGGTAGCATGGATACTACTCAGGATACTGCCAATACGCCCAATTCGCACATTCACGCGGTGATCTCACGCAGGGTATTCATAAAAACCTATGTAATTTGGAAAATGGCATCCGAATTGACTCTGGTGCGACTCTGTACGAATCAAACTGGCCATATTATCCGTATAGATCGAACCGGGTCAGGGAGCCCAGTTCCTCCAGAGCAGTGAGGTACAGTCAAACGGGCACGAGACTGATGATCTCGACGGTGTTACCACCAGCTGAAGCCTTCAGGGGCAACTTATGTAATCGTACATCGCGGTCCCTGTTCATGCAGGATATATTCTTAGAAGCAACTCTTAGAGAAATAAATGGGAGTATGCATCTATCCAGCTGAATTCGGAACCCCTTGTTGAGTCAAACAAGGTCTTGGGGCCTGGGTGAGCGAGGCCCTGCCAGAACATAACTTGATGCGGCTGTGATTCTGGTGTAAGCCGTGCTTAGGCGCGCGGGCAGGCCGACCGTACTGCTATCCGGGCCTTCTATCATGACCGAAGCGATCCTCCACGGCTCTTTGGATAGGTGACTCATGAGACATCGGCCGGTTTGGCATGTGTCGCCGGATCTACGATCGAGACATGCTAGCATCAGCGAATTAAGGTACGACGTAGGCGAAGCCATGGGGAACGCCTTTCACACTCGAGTCGGGGTGTCTTCCGTTACCCTGTCAGATGGCTGGCCGCTAATGTCGATTCCCGATTCACCGACCATGTATCCCCGATTCACCGATGTACCGGATCGGTGACTTCGAAACCCGCAGATCCGCCAAAATTCTAAGCTATCTGTACCTCGCTGTATCGGGAGTACAGTGGGAGGTACTGAATCTATTAGCATGGTACATTAATGTCAACGATATACGTTATCGGGATCCTAAATGTGCTGTCCGGAAGGTCTCCGGCTTAGGATCTTGCATAGTACAACCCCGTGCTCTGTAGGTATCGCAGACCGCGTACGAAGTACGGTGAGAAATAGCCCAGTTGACCTCGTATCCATCGCTATACTGCCTGTTTACATTGAAGGCATGCCACAATTCGGTGGCCTCAGAATCTTAGTAGTGTACGAATTCCGATTTGAGTGAGTAAGCGTAGACAGGGATGTGAGGTCAGTTATTCTTGTAGACTCCGCGACACTCACCGTATTATTCTGCTCGGTAGCACGAAGGCGAAGTCGCCATAGATCTCAGATTGCCTCTGCCTGGGAAGCATAGGCCGCTCTCGCCGATCTCTCATCGTAGACTTGTGTTTCGGGCATGGCTATTGCACCAGAATGACTTCACCATCAGATGGCTAATCCATATGCGCTCCGTGCTGGGGATAGGGGATCTCGGGGAAGATCTTGGGAGGGAACAGCATCGAGATATCCATATCGTAGTTTAAGGATACACCCAAGTGCAATGTCGTGCTGATATAACGAGAGGCCATAGACAATGTTATTCGGACCTCCCTGAGTATCTAATTTACCAATCATCAAAACCAATTATCACGCAATGGCTCCCCAAGTTATTGAGCGCGGGGCTGGGTCCCTTGCCGTAGCTAACTCAGGAAAGTCAACCAACCTCTGGGCGTCGTTGTCGCAATGGCTGCCGGCTCGCGATGCCGACAGCGACTACTGGTGGAAGTTGACGGGCGAGCATCTCGCTAACATGCTCGAGGCGGCCGGGTACACCACAGAGAGACAGTACAGCGCCATGCTGTTCCACTACCACTGGATCGTAAGCGACCACATGAGCGACCATGACGGTTCCAAGTATCAGCAGTTTGCTAACTTCATTCCAAGGTCCCATACATGGGCCCGAGGCCAGCGGCAGACGGCTCCCTGAAATGGAAGTCCCTGCTTGGTGTTGAAGGCTCACCTATCGAGTACTCCTGGAAATGGAACACGCCGACCCATGAGCCGGACGTCCGCTACACCATGGAGCCGATCAACCGGTTCACCGGCACCGCCATGGACCCCCTGAACCAGAACGCGTCCAAGGAAATGCTGCACCGCATCTCCGAGATCGTGCCCTCGGTCGACCTCACATGGGTCAACCACTTCTTGGCGACGCTGTTCGACCACGATGTCTCGAAGTACGTGGAGGAGGCCAAGGCTGGCGCGCACTTCAGCACAACCATCGTCCACGCGGCCGAGTTCCTGCCGAAGGGCCTGTCGATCAAGACATACTTCGTGCCGCGAAAGCTAGGACAGACGGAAGGTCAGATCCCGCTTTCGCAGTGGGAGGAGTCTCTCGCCAAGCTAGACCCTACCAACCCAGCCCGTCACGCGATGAACGAATTCATCAAGACGAACCCCGAGGGCAAATTCCTTAGCCCTTTGTAAGTACATCCCCCATCCCATCGACCGGAAGCTCCTGCTGACCCTGTTTTCCCCGCCGATGCAGCATGTTAGCCGTAGATGACGTTAAACCAGAGAACTCGCGTCTCAAATTCTACTTCCAGACGCCCCACACGAGCTTCGCGTCAGTGCGCGAGATCATGACCTTAGGCGGCCGTAGAAAGGTGTCAGAGGAGCGGATGCAGGACCTCCGCAGTCTGATCTCCGCCATCACCGGCATCGCGGCAGATTTCCCTGAGGACGCCGAGGTGCCCTGCGCGCCTGAATACGACCCAGCAGCCAAGGCCAACTTCGTCGAGCTGCCAATCCTGCTGTCAGGTTACCTATACTACTTCGACATCGCCCCGGGCAGTGCTCTACCTAACGTTAAGTTCTACTCACCCGTGCGCCGATACGGCCGTGACGACTTGAGCTTGGCGAAGGCCACCGTCGACTGGATGAACTCCCACGGACGAGCCGGTTACGGCGACAAGTACTTGTCCATGCTTCACAGCTTGGCGCAGCATCGGAAGCTCGAGGAGGGCAAGGGCATGCAAACATATGTTAGCTGCCTGTTCCAGAAGGATGGCGAGCTTGATATCACTTCGTACCTTGGTCCCGAGGCTTTCGACCCTGCCCGCCTTCGCGCAGACAGGTAATATAAGTAGCGTTAGCGGGTCATTGAAGTAATGAAAAAGGAAGATTATGTGGCCTCTTGACGTGTATTATAGCGAGCCCCTGTGAATGTATAGACTAGCTTCGTTGGTAAACGGATCAGGGATAGAATTAACTTAAACTCGGCTCGACTCCACGTTGAAATTGATCGGCTGGTTTCCGGTTGTCCATGTCTTGATTAGGTTGAGTTGATTTGCGAATGGTTTTACTGACTGTTTTCCTGTAAGAGATGATTTAAGAGGAGGTATATTTACTCACTCAGGCGGCCCTCATTAAAAGGATTGAACTTTCTCCACTTGTTGTGGTGAGTCGCTGACTTCGGAGCATTATGCATGAAGTCCTCATCTTTCTATCCTTTCTCCCTTTGAATCAAAAACCCCCTTGAGTAATCTACGATAGAGACGCGTACAATCACGGAAACGGTGGGCGAACTGTGATAAGAACGATGGTGATCTCATGTCTTCGTTGTCATTATTCATGTTGACACATTACTCTTCCTCGTACCTTTTATGCGTTACATTATGATGAGTAAAACCTAAGTATCGCCAGGGCTCAGTCTGGATCTTCCGGCAAAGCAGGTAATGGTTTCCGTGTAGAGCCGGAATGTGTGAGACCCGGCCGACCGGATCGCGACATAATATATTCTGATCCATCTGCGTCCGACGTCGGCGTTAGTTGGCGCTCGGACTGCCTCGCGAGCATCTCCGGGTACAGCCCGGACACGTCCTCTTCTTCTTCTCCTTCAGAGGAGCCATCATTTACGCTCGTAACAGCTGAGAAATAATCGCCGCCTGGTGTCATGGCCGGCTCTGAATCATATGCCGCGTCCATACTAGAGGGAGTTGGCGGCTGGAAATCCAGGTCGGGAGGTTCTGACAGAGCTCTTTTTGGATTTGCCGGCCTCTCGCCAGAGCCCAGATCGGCTCCCTTAGAACCTGGTCTGCTCCGGGATTTGGGGGTGTGACTGGAATTAGGGCGAATGCTGCTCCGCATCTTTCTTGCCCGTACAGAATCTCCTGTTGGGCGGTTC
Source organism: Xylaria intraflava (assembly GCA_022385655.1). Taxonomy (NCBI): domain Eukaryota; kingdom Fungi; phylum Ascomycota; class Sordariomycetes; order Xylariales; family Xylariaceae; genus Xylaria; species Xylaria intraflava. The sequence goes on from MU279765.1 coordinate 140,687, forward strand.
CTCACTGGTGATGTATTGGCAGAGCTCTGGTCCCCAGGTGGGCTGCTTCTGGGGCGAAGTGTTTTCATTTGTGTCCTGGGTGTAGACGGCAGTATCGGGGAAGCTAGTCGAGATGATGACATAAAGAACTGGCTCGGGTAATAGGACTCCACGGCAGAACCAGCAAACCCACGCGAAAATATGACAAGGACTAGGCAGCCAAGAAGGAGCACGCTCTGAACGATAGCCATGCGTTTTTGAAAGACAACCTCATCGGCCAGCACGCCGACCCGCGTACTCAAGGCCACAATTTCATGTTCGGTCTGCTCACGCTGCGATTCAAGTGCAATAACGGTAGACTGCCAGATATGGTCATACAATGTTCTCACTTCCCGGAGCTCATTCAAGACTGTGTTATTCAGCTTGTCAAGAAAAAGGTCAACCTTGGCGACTTGCCGGCGTTCTAGCTTAGCAAGCGCTTCTTGGAGAAATTTGGATTGTGATTCGATATATTGGAGGGATAAAGTGGAGTTCGACTCCAGAATCTGCAGACGCTTCGTGAGAGCCTTAAAAAAGGAGTCTTGTACTGTAGGTGTTGGTACCATTGCTGAAGTGGTTGTGCTTGTCTTGTTACGGACCACGGTCGGTGAGCCGGCGGAAGCTTTCGATGATGACTTCGACGATGGTGGTTTGACGGAAGTTGAAGCTGAGGGTTTGCTCTTGGCACCATTACTCTGTGCCGTCACATTTTCGTTAATAGTTTGAGACATTGGCGGCTTAGCAGCAGCCATAGAGTTACCGTCGTCTCCCGAACTCGATATGGATGACGACGGGATCGGGATGCTTGGAGCCGAACTTATGGACTGGTTTCCAGAAGCAGATATTGAAGACCCAGATCCGGGTGAATCTAACGATGGCTCTGCTGTCTGCCTTGCGCTCGAGGCCACAACGGATGTATTTGGCATAGCGGAAATAGCTCGCTCGCCGTAGGTGGAAGAAAAGTCCGTCATTGCCGTTTCCTGCGTGTCTTCACCAAGATCACGCCCATCAGAACCCGGTGCAATTTCCCGGGCACAGTCTTTCACGGGAAAACGGTACTGGAAATAAGACCCGTCCCAGTAGGGTACCCAGCCGCTTTGCTCCACAATTTCACTATACATGTCTGTTACCACTGGTTCGACGGCCTCAGCCTCTAATGGTAGTTCATCGACAATGTCAATGATCTCCTCCGCTGACTCTGATATAGTGGGGAGGCCTTCATCTTCACCCTCGAGATCAGAAGGATCAACTTGCTTCCAAGAGTCAAGCATGCGTAGTCCGTGGACGCGCAACAGAGAGACGGGGCAATAATACTCGTTTCCGTAATGGCTGAGGATCTCAACCCGTAAATATCTTGCCCAGTCCTGCGGGTTTTCAACTAAGAAAGGCTGAATATCGCGTGAATTTCGGGCCTCGAAAGTGCCTAAAACCTTCCACTTGTCTAATTTGACAGGATAACGATCGCTAATGCTCACTCTGAACTGGCGAACCATACTGGAAAAGAACTCAAAGTTGGCAATGACGACGGTGTCAACCAAGATGACATCGCTCAATTCGACGATGAAGAACTTATTTTTCATCCCACATTCTAGCAACATATAGGAGTCTTTGTTTTCCACCAAAATAGCGGTGGGGTTTTTGGCCCCCGAGCTGGTCTTCTTGACAGTCGCGCCGGCGTCGAAGGATGAATAGGAGAACCGCTCCTTGCATGTCGTACCAGCGTCCTTGCTCCGGTAATATGTGAAGCCCTCGTCGTAGGTAACTTTTTCTACCTGCTCTTTCGTTTCTTCTTCTTGCTCGCGGGGTCTGGCAGAAGAGGCCATCTCGGCGGAGATCTTGTCGGAATAGGCATCGAAGTCAAAGGATATCTCGCCTTCGTCGCCTAAGCTATCGAATCCATCTCCTGGACCGGCATCAGTCCGTCCATCCTTGAGCCTTCGTGGCCTAGCCTCAAGGGCATCGGGGCCCGATTTAGCCAGCATCATGGCTTTCCATTCCTCAAAAGACATGAAGGCACTGGTGCTTAGGTCCTCTCCCACAGGGTCTAGCTCTTCCTGTATGGCATCGGCAGTCGGGCCGGGGGTGTTGGTGGGTGTCGTGGAGCTAGTGGCCGTGGTTGAGGTAGCCGTGTCGGATATTGGAATCGATGCAATGGGACCCGTGGTCAGACATTGCTGCGGCAATGAATCGGTGATGTAATTCACAGTTCGAGCTTCGCAGGTAGGCTCGGTAGGCGACGGGCTTGAGCTCGGCTTGACGGCATCGCGAAAGCTTGAGATGGTCCTGTCACCTTCGGCACAGGCGAGACGTGTGAAAAGATGGGGCACAAGCGAAATAAACGTGAGGGCCCGAAGTCTTTCTGCCCTGACGCGGGGCCACATTGTGCGAATATGATGGGTCAAGTCGGTTAGAGGGTTCGTCCATGAGGAGTAGCAGACAAGGGCATAAATGAGAAATTAAGAATAGGAAACGAAAAGAGACAAAAAACGCTTGTGAAGTCGTTAGGAGGTGTTTGCCGTCATGTGTTTGGAGCCATCCCGTCTCGCTGTCCAGATTAGAGATGCGGATGGCAAGTGTGCTCATTTGAGACAAGCATGGCGAGGTTGGTCGCTGGCAGATTTCTTAGCGGTCGAGATGGGGTCGAGCCCGGCTCCCTGACGTCAGGCGGTTAAGGTTCCCCTTACATGGCGTTTATGCGCTGCATAACGGGTAATTATGAAAAAGGCTCTTATGAAAGGGGGCGCCAGCGCTGTCCAGGGCAGCTCTCACAGTAAGGAAGACAGTGTACAGACTGTGTAGACATGCACTTCAAAACGGCTGCCGGCGGGACATGAGCTCACAGTTATCTAAGAATAAATTCCGTACCAACAGGAAAGCGAGCAGGCGTCATACGACAATCTCCCGATCACGGCGTTGCGTTTTCGTCGGGTTTGCCATAGGTACACCAAGCGTGGCACGTATCAAACCCGACTTGACGAAAGTACATCCGTAGTTCTAGTAACATCGCGTAGGTATATCCAGCTTCGTATTTCAAACACGGAGTGCCCAGCTGTGTACTAACCATGCTACCTCCTACCCAACAAACGAACTATGAATTTGGGGAAAACGTCCTTTGCAGAAACAACAGAGCAGAAACTGTCTAAGTCCGCCACACCAACGCCGTAGTCCCATCCATCCCCCGAAAACCCGCATTAATAGGTATTATCCGAAGCCTCTAATCAATAAACCGTCGAAGCACCCAGTGCTCTCCTATCCTACAGCGCTATTCTGGTAAAAAGGTGTACATATCCTCCTACATAAAAAAACAAACAACGCCTCCGTGTAGAAAAAGATTTTTCGTATGGTACTCAGAGCGACTTAGACCACCAGGTTGTCTCAACAGATTGGACGTCCTGTACGGGCGTAGTAGTCCCCTACTTGAAATCAGAATACCGAACGAACAGGCGGTCCAGAAAGTGCGAGTGCCGGATCCCATTAGGTCGGGCCTCTGCAAAAGTCGTGATAGCCTTCTGAACGCCGTAGCCGCATCTCTCGATTAGGTAGCACACGACGAAGTAACCGGTGCGGTTGAACCCGTAGTGGCAGTGGACGCCGATCAGGCAATCCTCCGTAGTACTGGAGTCGGTCGACAATCGGCGCTTCTGTTCCTCTCGGATCTTATCAACAAGATTAATGAAGCCGGTTACTTCAGCATCGGTGGGGGGTATCTTCGACACCGTCGGGAACTTGTGATACTTAATGCTGTCGCCGAAGCTTTTGGGGTCATACACGGGGTCAGCATGACTGATGTCAATAATGTCCTTGATCTCATTACCCCTGCTTTCGAGTTAGCCGGACTTCAATCAATTATTCGTGAGGCGGTGCTTCATGGGCTTACCATCTAGCTGCAAACAACTTTGGGCAATGCTCTTCGTCGACTTCTCGGAGGGTTTTGAGCGCCCTGAAAACCCCACCAATAGGCTCGGAAACAGGCTGTACACCTTTCCACTTTGCCAAATTCTTGACATCCCATTTGCCCTCGCGGGAAAGATACTGCAGCTGCCAGCCACTAGTACCGAGAACGAGAATATTAGTTCAGGGACGCCACAATGGATTCGGGAGAGGGCGGGTAAAAACCGATGCTTACAGGGAGAATCGCCCGGTGATGTGATCATTCATAAAGTCACCCACCAAGCCAGCTAGAATCCGTACGGTTGAGGGCATGTATAATAAAGCGTGACCAGCGGGTAGGATAGTCGATTTAACAATTTTTCTGGGATGAATCGGCTGCATGGGAATATCGCTTAGGACACCAGGATCCTGGTGGTCTCTTGGGGTTGTAGGATTTTCGAATAGTTCTTCGTCATTAGTTAGGGAAGGCTCCTTGGACGTGAAATCATCTTCGGTAATCTCTGCTATCGATCGTGGCGTGTGGTCCTGCGGGGAAGTACTGAGATTGACTGGCGCGGCGGCTTCGCCAAGCGCACGCCCGTCAGCAGCAAGGATACGATTTGCGTTGGCACCACTGCTTCTATGCTTGGTCCTTTGGCTCCCCGCAGCCGCTTTGAACATCTCTTCAATTTTCTCGACCTCTTTGGGCGGCGTCACTGTGTCATGTTCACCGCCAATAAGAAAGACTGGAATATCGAGGTCGGTCCAAGAAGCGTCCCCAAAGAGTCCTCCCTTTGGCGTGCCTTGAATATAAGTTGGTAAAGAGCCCCAGGCTATCCGACGAAACACGGGTGTTCGACTTTGGCTATTAAACTTATTTTGAAGTTGACGTGCCTCGAGATCCCCTCCGGGCCCGACGAAACGCTTGACGCTAGCGCTCTCTGGCCCTCCTCGCCTATCCCAGGCTCGCCAAAGGTTGAAAATGAAGTCGGGTATCAGGAGAAGCCTGCGGAATCTGCGTGCTGCCGCCTCTGGTAGCGGCCCAGATAAGGGACAGATGGCAACGATACCCATTACGTTTATTGGAGGCGAGGAATGGTGCGCGGACTTCTTATTGGCAATGCTAGCGGCAATTGCAGTCCCCATGCTATGGGCAATGAGCACGACGCCCTGGTCCTCCTCGCGATAGTCATTAATAACGGTCTCAACAAGGTCAGTAAGATTTTCGGTGGTGTACGAGTCCCATGACGTCGGCGCATACTGAGATCGGCCGCAACCCGGGAAGTCGATAGCGAGACATGACGCGGAGTTCGAAAGGCTGGTCAGGAGCGGGTGGAACTGGGCGACCGAGCCCCCGAGACCATGTATGAAGACTAACAGTGGCAACGGAGCTGGATCCCTCGGAAGCTCGTCCGCTTTCGGGTGGGGCCGGTAGAAGGTGCGGATACCAGGGAATGTTATGCCGGACCGTGCTGCCTTGTAGGACTTAACCTCGGAATGGCCTCGTAGGAGCGGAGGATCCGTAGTTTCAGGATCAGTCGATTCGCGCACGGTAGTTCGCATTTTAGCCATCCTATGCAGAACCATCGCGCTGCCCAGGGCGAGTGTGAGGCCCAGGCCGACGGACCTGGATTCTACAAGATAGACTATGGGAGACGTAGACATGGTAAATATCTGATTGATGCTGTCCCGATACGAAGGAATAGCACAAGGTATTTAACGGTATAAATACTAGTAGGGCTCCACTCAAAAATGATGTTACCCGAGCCAGCTACCGGACAAATTCACATTCGCGGTGGTATTGTATGTGATATTGCAACCATGGTTGAGTCGAGATGGGAGGATTGACTTGCACTTACTCAGGAACGAAGCTAGTGAGTCGCCCTTTAAACAATTCACCGGTGAAGAGACGAAGCGACAAACGCGACAAACGCGCTGGTTGGGGAGAGGGAGGCGTTCAATATCGGAAGATCAACAGATGCGAGGGAGGGTGAGATGTGGAAAGTCCGACTCTTTCGGTCCTAATGAGAAGCTTCTTTGCCCATTCGCTTTCAGCGTCTGTGTGTTGCTGCTGGAAGCGTGAGACAGGAGGCGGAGAGAAAGAGAGAGAGAGAGAGAGGTTGTAGTAAGAGGTGGTGAACAGGCGGCGGCAATCTGCTGTTTGTCGGGGTCGCGATACAGATTGGAGGACAATAAATGTGTAGTAATACTATTATTAAGACGGGAGCGGAAAGAGAATAGGAGAAAGAGAGAGAGAAAGAAGAAGAAGAATACGTGACACAAATGTACTATGTATGTATGAAGCAATAAAATAAGTACGTTCTTCTCTTCGTGCCCAATGCCATTTCTTTTCATGAGCCCAACTCAAAGAACTCGAAAATAAGCGGAGCGAATAAGACGTGATCAGGCGCGAGAAGAGGGAGATTGCATCGTCGAGCGTCGAGGGCCGGCGTGGTTAAAAAGCTGGTGAGTTTCAATTCGCGATGCTAGCGGTGGTAGGGAGCCGAAAAAGCAAGCTACGGATCGTCGTAGCAGTTCATATGAGGAACCGGTCTGGTTGGTGTCGTATTTCTGTTGTGGCTTTGGGGTTTTCGGGAGCCCGGTGGAGAAGTCGTAGACCGACCCTGCTGGTTGCCTCCACTAATAAATCCCCATAGCGCCTCAACGTGCCGGTAGCTCCGGGACGCCATTGGATCGTTCCCCACCCACCAATCACCGCCTTGCTATTCAGCACCATGCGAAAAGCCCCGATACTGAGTAAGGCCGCTCTTATCGCTCTGCGCTATCTATGCTGCGTAAGCCGATGCTTTGTGAGTGCTTGCCAGTGCGTACGTTATGTACTTACCAGGGCAGCCCCAAAGGGGACGTCCCGATATAATCATGGGTACGGTTGGAAGCCGGGCTTAAAGGTCTCGATCAGCGATAGTTGACCACTGTAAGACCCCCCCAAGGCCCGCTGTAAACCGCTATTGTTGATCAACATTTAAATCGTTTAATAAATCGGTCTTCCCGTGGCACAGATATTGCACGGACTATTGGAGATTGCAAGACAGCTGGAAATCCATTTTCATAGGTACCGACCTACCTCTAGGTACCATTCAATGAACCGCTTCAGCTAACAACTGCCAACGCCATCTTCTTCATTCGTTCGGCACCGGAGCTTACAAAATGTAGAGTTGCCCATACTTACCTCAGAGGTATCAGCATGACGCTCCGGCTATGTAACGGAGTAATCACTCGGCGTATTGGCGAACCTTGTTGTGATTAGGATATATTTTTGCTGCCTTCAGATTTTCGCCTGCTATTAACCTGTTGTACAATATACATTCATGGATTGAGAGTGACTCAATCGACGGGCAGAGCAAATCACGCATGTAGCATTTGCTCCTTCGAGAGTGGTGAAGCAGGCCACAGATTTTGACGAAGGGACACTGGACGTCTGGGCGTCTATTCATTACCAGTTTGCTCCAATGCCCTCTTTCCAGCCGATTGGTACAAGAGCGGCCGCGACGTCGTTGATCCCCCTCTCAGTCACAAGCAGGTTGTATTGCGCCGCCGCATTCCGGGTATCGAGGATTTCCACCCTTATTCCCAAGCTGCTAATGTGTCGGCGTAACTCGGGGCTGATCGGTCGGATCTCAGGGCCCAGCCCCAGTACCAATAGATCTGTAGCGGCGTCATATGTTAGCATCAGGTTGAAATCTATCGCCTGATTGCCGTCGGGCACGAGTGGCACGCGCGACAGAAGACCTACCCGGCCGTGGCCATAATAAGGACAATAAGCCCAGAGTCTCGTTTGGGATTTCCCACTGGCCCTTCGCATTCAGTAATCGGTGCTTGCCGCCCGGTAACCACGGCCGCCACTCAAACGCCTCGCCGCCAACGAGGATGACGCCCGAGCCGTTGAGGATCTTTGCGCCGCTGTTCAGCTGGAAGCCATCGGACATGCAGATGTCGACAGTCGTTGAGGGCACGGGTGTGTTACCCAGCACGTCCATCGCGGCAAAGTCGGTCGGAGGTGGGCCATCGCCGTTTCTTCGACGGGGTGTGGTGTGGAAAAATGCGCTTGGGTTCGACTGCGGCCTCCTCGTCGCTATGTTTCTTGGATAGGTCGTAAATCTAGAGGGGCATTGTCTTCGCGCGGTCGCGGCGACTGTGGCGCCCATGGGCCGGAACAGGCGCATCAAAGAAGTCATGGCGACAATGAAGCCGTGTTATTGTTCAATCGTGAATGCTCATGGTGCTCCCATTTAGGACCTTCGAAATGTATGGGGTTTAGATTGTAAGCGGGCGAAGAAGCTCCATTTGATGCGCAAAAAGAAATTGTGGATAGGGACGTCATACGTCAATTGGGCGTCGTATCTACACCGGTACTTTAGCAGGTATCGAAGTATATTCCGAGCGCATGAGTTACTGGTACATAAAAGTACCATCTACGGAATACGGAATTCCTGGTTCCTCAGGTGGTATGGGATGTAACCCAGCCGAGATCTCCAAGCAAGCAAGATCCTAGCAACGCCTACTTCTGCCAAAGGTCGGTACTATTGGCATATCCGGATACACATATGAGGTCACAAGATTATGAGGCTGGTCTCTTAAAAACGTGTTGCAAATATACTGGAATTGGAGATTTGGTGTCAAACAATGCCGGCCTAATTTCAAATTGGAAAAATCGGCCGGGAACATTTATCCCACATTCGGGAGACTCTCTTCTCGTAGGGCGTGGATTAAAAGGTCCCGTCCAAGTTGATTCCAGCAGTATTATGTTGGCCGGTTGCCGATCACGGTACGATCACACCCTATGCAGAGTAACCATTGTCATTCAGGGGCCGCGATATGTCGTCAGAAATGTCGTTTATACCATTCCGATCATCTAGACGAGAAGAAGCCCTCAAAGCAGAAACAGCCTTTTCGTAGCCGTTGTATAATGCAGCCATGTCCCACGTGAACACCAAACCAATGACGACCTAACCATTCCATCCTGGAATCGATCACCAGTTTATTTCTTCTTGGCACCCTGCTCCTGCTCCTTCAGCACCTTCTTGACGATCTTCTGCTCCTCGATAAGGAATGCCCGGACAACACGGTCCCTATTCACAGCTATGTCAGTAACCCAACAAAAAACGGCGCTGCGAATGAAGCTAGCATATGCAAATCGTCGCGTGGACCGATTGTGGGAGGGAAATGACGCGGCGATTCGTACTTTACACAGTTACCGCATCGGGAACCGCCGTAAGCGCGCTGGACGGTCTTCTTGGGCTTGGAGATCTGGGCGTACTCGCGAGGTCGCAGAGCAGGGACCTGTTACCTGAGTGTTAGCTCTTTCTGAAGAAATCTAGATGTCGCAAACAGATAAAATCGAGATCTGGTTCGCTGCCTATCGCCTCCCCCATATGGAAAGTTTTGCAATCGCCCTCTTCAGCGGGTAACAGTTTGTACGGGGAAAATAAACGCGACTTACACCGGGCAGCTTGATTCCACAGTCACCGCACTTAGGAGCTGTGCCGGCCCTGAAAGGTTGTTAGTAATTGAAGCGCGAGCTGCTATTTTCGATTGTAGGACGGAACTTGGCGGCCGATCGAGGGGGGAGGAAAACGTACTTTGTGACGTGAAGGGACCGGAGGTCACCACCAGGCGTACGGACGATACGAGTCTTGTTGCTCTATAGGCTGCTCTTAGTCCTCATTCATTTCCCTTTTCAAGTCGTGATGCTGCTTACGCTAGTGTTGTAAGGATTGCGCCTTCTGTACGTAACTCTGTTGTCCGGCATTGTGACGGTTGTGGTCGTGTCGTCGTTATCGTCGTCGGGATGGTGGTTGGCTGCTTGCGGGACGAACTTTTTGCGTTGGGCGAAGGAATTTCGGTGTTGGCTGAGAATAGGTTCGAGTGTGGGGTGGATCTGGCAGGTCCGCTTTGTGCCGAAGCCTCATGGCCAATAAGAGAAGAGTTTGCAGACCTAACTAGTCAAGCCACAAACCGCACGAGCCACATAGTCCCACGTGACCTTCAACTCCACCTCGGATTGTGGCGTAGACGTGAACCAACCTCATTGGGCGTAGCTCTAAATCCGCATTACGGAAAAATTCCCACTCCAGTCGCGAGAGGCGAACATTGAGCTTGCAACTATACAACCTCTACCCTCACGTCCAACAAGATTACGTCGCGGGGCGCTCGCAAGGAGAGGACGCCACGCTTATAATAACGCGCTATTTGATCTGTTCGTTTGTTCTACGTCCAGCTCATCCAAGTGATAACACCTGGGCTGCGACAGCTATTCACATCATTCCCGCGACACATCGCGGCGCGAAAGCGGCCCCATCAGCTGTCGCCTAGTGATCCATCCCGATCGAGCCCACGATGTCGTCCTTCCCGCCTCCTCCGCCGCCTCCCGGCTGGGGACCACCGCCACCACCTCCCCCTCCGCCGGCACCTCCCTCCGACTTCCTTCCTCCTCCCCCAGGGATCCCAGCTCCTCCACCCCCTGGCTATCGTCCGACTACCGACCCTCATCTAGCTAAGTTTGAGCAGAAGAAGAAGGAATGGCTGCGCACACAGCGCAATCGCTTCGGCGAGAAGCGGAAGGGGGGTTTCGTCGAAACACAGAAGGCAGATATGCCACCGGAGCATCTGCGCAAGATTGTCAGGGATATCGGTGATGTTTCTCAGAAGAAATATACGAGCGATAAGCGGAGCTATCTTGGCGCTTTGAAGTTCATGCCTCATGCTGTTATGAAGCTCTTGGAAAATATGCCGATGCCGTGGGAGTCTACGAGAGAAGTTAAGGTGCTTTACCATGTAAACGGTTGCCTTACCTTGGTCAATGAGATACCTCGTGTCATCCCGCCAGTATTTCACGCTCAGTGGGCCACAATGTGGTTAACTATGCGGAAGGAAAAAAGCGACCGAAGACTGTTCAAGAGGATGAGGTTCCCGCCTTTTGATGACGAGGAGCCACCTTTGTCATGGTCGGAAAACCTTGAGGACGTGGAACCTCTCCAACCAATTCAGATGGAACTTGACGAAGATGAGGATGCCGCTATCTATGAGTGGTTCTACGACCATCGTCCATTATCAGAAACCAAGCATGTTAATGGGCCCAGCTATAAATCATGGAATCTTTCGTTACAACAGATGGCTGCATTGCATCGACTCAGCCGTCCCTTGCTAAGTGAGAAGGTTGATCAGAATTACTTCTATCTGTTTGACCTGAAGAGTTTACTTACAGCCAAGGCTCTTAATGTCGCATTGCCTGGTGGGCCTCGATTTGAGCCATTATACAAGGACATCGACCCTAACGATGAGGATTTTGGCGAATTCAACGCCATCGACAGGATCATCTTTCGCCTGCCGATTAAGACTGAATGCCGGGTCGCCTATCCCTACCTTTACAATTCCCTTCCACGCAGCGTCCATTCTCATTGGTATTCACACCCGCCCAACGTGTACCTTAAATCCGAGGACCCCAGCATGCCGGCATACTACTTCGATTCCCAGATCAACCCTATTTCCTCTCGGTCTGTTGCGCCTAGGAACATTACGGTGAGCCACGAAGACGAGATTTTTGGTGAAGGCAATATCGAGGAACCTGATGATGACGCGTTCACACTGCCAGCAGGCACTGAGCCATTCTTGGCCGACGAGGAACTCTATACCGAGGATACTGCCGCAGCGATTGGACTCTGGTGGGCTCCTTTCCCCTTTGATCGCAGATCTGGCTACATGACGCGAGCTCAAGACATCCCGCTCATCAAACACTGGTACCTCGAGCATTGCCCTCCAAAACAAGCAGTGAAGGTCCGCGTCTCGTACCAAAAGTTGCTCAAAACTTTCGTGCTCAACGAACTGCACAAGAAAAAACCCAAAGCCTTAAACAGACAGGATCTGTTAAGGACACTAAGACAAACTAAGTTTTTCCAGCAGACGACCATTGATTGGGTTGAAGCTGGCTTGCAAGTTTGCCGCCAAGGTTTTAACATGTTGAACCTCCTCATCCATCGGAAAAACCTCACGTATCTCCACCTTGACTACAATTTCAACCTGAAACCCGTGAAGACCTTGACCACCAAAGAACGAAAGAAGTCACGATTCGGCAATGCATTCCACCTCATGCGCGAAATTCTTCGCCTAACAAAGCTTATCGTTGATGCGCAAGTCCAATATCGCTTGGGCAACATCGACGCTTTCCAGCTTGCCGATGGCATTTTGTATGCCTTTAATCATGTTGGCCAACTGACCGGAATGTATCGGTACAAATATAAACTTATGCACCAGATTCGCACGTGTAAAGATCTGAAACATCTGATCTATTATCGTTTCAACAGTGGGCCCGTTGGAAAGGGACCTGGGTGCGGTTTCTGGGCGCCGGCTTGGAGAGTATGGTTATTTTTCATGAGAGGTATCATCCCTCTTCTGGAACGGTGGCTTGGGAACTTGCTATCTCGTCAATTCGAGGGCCGTCACAGCAAAGGTGTTGCCAAGACTGTGACAAAACAGCGAGTAGAATCGCATTTTGACCTCGAACTCCGAGCATCTGTTATGGCTGATCTCATGGACATGATGCCTGAAGGAATCAAACAGAACAAGGTGAATACTGTTCTTCAGCATCTCTCGGAAGCCTGGCGATGCTGGAAGAGCAACATTCCTTGGAAAGTACCTGGATTACCTGCCCCTATCGAAAACATCATTCTTCGTTATGTCAAGTCGAAGGCAGACTGGTGGATCTCAGTCGCGCACTATAATCGTGAACGCATCAGGAGAGGTGCCACTGTTGACAAAACCGTCGCTAAGAAGAATGTTGGACGTTTGACACGACTTTGGCTGAAGGCCGAACAAGAGAGACAGCATAATTACATGAAAGACGGTCCGTATGTCTCTTCGGAGGAAGCCGTTGCCATCTATACTACTACTGTGCACTGGCTCGAATCTCGAAAATTTACGCCCATTCCTTTCCCCAGCGTATCCTACAAACACGACACGAAAATCCTGATTCTTGCTCTTGAGAGACTTCGCGAGGCGTATTCGGTGAAGGGTCGCCTCAACCAGAGTCAGCGAGAGGAACTTGCACTCATCGAGCAAGCATATGACAGTCCGGGCACAACCCTAGAAAGGATAAAACGATTCCTTCTTACCCAGCGCGCTTTCAAGGAGGTTCAAATAGACATGAATGACAATTACAGTTCAATCAACCCCGTGTACGACATTGAGCCGATTGAAAAGATCAGCGACGCGTATCTAGACCAATACCTCTGGTACCAGGCGGATCAACGACACCTTTTCCCTGCATGGATTAAGCCCTCAGACTCCGAAGTCCCTCCACTTCTAGTCTATAAGTGGGCCCAGGGTATCAACAACCTGGACAAAGTCTGGGAAACGGCTGATGGAGAATGTAACGTTATGATCGAGACGGAACTCTCAAAGGTCTATGAGAAAATCGATCTAACACTCTTGAATCGTCTCCTCAGGCTCATCATGGACCACAATTTGGCTGATTATATTAGCTCAAAGAATAACGTCCAGCTAACGTACAAAGACATGAACCATATCAACAGCTATGGCATGATTCGCGGCCTACAGTTCTCGGGTTTCGTGTTCCAATATTATGGTCTAGTGCTTGATCTCTTGCTTCTCGGACTGAACCGTGCTAGCGAAATTGCTGGCCCCCCAGCAACTCCAAATGACTTTCTTCAGTTCCGTGACCGCGAAACCGAAACAAAGCATCCCATTCGCCTTTACACACGATATATCGACAAAATTTGGGTGTTCCTGAGATTCTCTGCTGACGAATCTCGCGATCTTATCCAGCGATTCCTCACAGAACAACCTGATCCTAATTTTGAGAACGTCATTGGCTATAAGAGTAAAAAGTGCTGGCCCAGGGATTCTCGCATGCGCCTCATGCGTCACGACGTCAACCTCGGTCGTGCTGTTTTCTGGGATCTTAAAAACCGCCTTCCGCGATCGGTTACGACGATCGAATGGGATGACACATTCGCTAGCGTCTATAGTCGCGACAATCCGAACCTTCTCTACTCTATGTGTGGATTCGAAGTCCGTATCTTGCCCAAGATCAGGAATCAGAATGACGAATTCCCTATCAAAGATAGTGTTTGGTCGCTCGTGGACAACACGACCAAAGAAAGGACTGCGCACGCGTTCCTACAAGTGACTGAAGAAGACATTCAGAAGTTCAACAATCGTATTCGTCAGATTCTCATGTCCTCCGGCTCCACCACATTCACAAAGATCGCTAATAAGTGGAATACTGCACTCATCGCTCTATTCACTTACTACCGCGAGGCCGCAGTATCGACTGTCAACCTCCTAGATACTATTGTGAAGTGCGAGACCAAGATCCAAACTCGTGTTAAAATCGGATTGAACTCAAAGATGCCATCACGTTTCCCTCCTGCCGTATTTTACACACCGAAGGAGCTGGGAGGTTTGGGCATGATATCGGGCTCTCATATCCTGATTCCGGCCAGCGACAAGCGATGGTCTAAGCAGACCGACCTTGGCGTCACTCATTACCGAGCTGGTATGACACACGACGAGGAAACCCTGATACCAAATATCTTTCGATACATAATACCTTGGGAGGCTGAATTCATTGACTCTCAGAGAGTGTGGACCGAGTATTCACAGAAGCGACTTGAGGCAAACCAGCAAAACCGGCGTCTCACCCTGGAGGATTTGGAAGACAGCTGGGACCGAGGTCTGCCCCGTATAAACACTCTGTTCCAGAAAGATCGAAGCACTTTGAGTTTCGACAAAGGTTTCCGGGCCAGAAGCGAATTCAAGATCTATCAATTAATGAAGAGCAACCCGTTCTGGTGGACAAGTCAGCGCCACGACGGAAAACTCTGGAATCTCAACGCCTATCGTACTGACGTGATCCAAGCCCTGGGCGGTGTTGAGACCATTCTAGAGCATACCTTGTTCAAAGCGACAGGTTTCCCCTCTTGGGAAGGTCTCTTTTGGGAGCGTGCTTCTGGTTTCGAAGAATCCATGAAATTTAAGAAGCTGACAAATGCCCAACGATCCGGTTTGAATCAGATCCCCAACCGTCGGTTTACGTTGTGGTGGTCACCGACTATCAACCGAGCTAATGTCTACGTTGGTTTTCAGGTCCAGCTTGATTTAACTGGTATCTTCCTTCATGGCAAAATCCCCACGTTGAAGATCTCTTTGATTCAAATTTTCCGTGCCCATCTATGGCAGAAGATCCACGAATCTGTAGTGATGGATTTCTGTCAGGTCTTCGATCAGGAGCTGGAGGCTCTCGGCATTGAGACGGTGCAAAAAGAGACTATCCATCCCCGAAAATCGTACAAGATGAATAGTTCCTGCGCTGATATTCTACTATTTGCAAACAGCAAATGGAATGTTACCCGTCCTTCACTCCTTTATGACACGAAAGACGTCATCGAGCCTACAACAACTAACAAATTCTGGTTGGATATTCAGCTTCGATATGGCGACTACGATTCTCATGACATTGAACGATATACTCGTGCGAAGTACCTTGATTATACCAACGACAACATGAGTATCTACCCTTCGGCTACGGGTCTCATGATCGGCATTGATCTGGCATATAACTTGTACTCTGCATATGGTCAATACTTCCCTGGTCTCAAGATTCTTGTCCAGCAAGCCATGGCCAAGATCATGAAAGCGAATCCAGCACTGTACGTCCTCCGTGAACGTATCAGGAAAGGTCTACAGCTTTATGCCTCGGAAAGTAACCAGGAGTTCCTTAACTCTCAGAACTACTCAGAGCTCTTTAGCAACCAGACAAAGCTCTTCATTGACGATACTAATGTATACCGGGTGACCATCCATAAGACTTTCGAAGGCAACTTGACCACAAAACCCATCAATGGTGCCATTTTTATCTTCAACCCTCGTACTGGCCAACTGTTTTTGAAGATCATCCACACCAGCGTATGGGCAGGCCAGAAGCGTCTGGGTCAGTTAGCAAAGTGGAAGACGGCAGAAGAGGTTGCCGCCCTCATCCGATCTCTGCCCATTGAGGAGCAGCCGAAAGAGCTCATCGTCACCAGGAAAGGTCTTTTAGATCCTCTAGAAGTTCATCTTCTTGATTTCCCTAATATTTCCATTCGGGCGTCAGAGCTTCAATTACCCTTCCAGGCTGCCATGAAAGTCGAAAAGCTTGGTGACATGATTCTCCGTGCTACCGAACCCCAGATGGTCCTTTTCAATTTGTACGACGAATGGTTGAAGAGCATATCATCCTACACCGCATTCTCGCGTCTTGTCTTAATTCTTCGTGCCCTCCACGTCAATCCTGACAAGACGAAGCTTATTCTGCGACCTGACAAGACCGTCATCACTCAAATGCACCATATTTGGCCCACACTGTCCGATGAGGATTGGATCAAAGTTGAAACACAGTTGCGAGATCTTATTTTGCATGACTATGGCAAAAAGAACAATGTCAACGTCTCTAGTTTGACCAGTAGTGAAGTTCGAGACATCATTCTGGGTATGGAGATCTCAGCACCCTCCATGCAGCGGCAACAAGCAGCCGAGATTGAGAAGCAGCAGCAAGAGCAGCAGCAGCTCACGGCCGTGACGACCAAAACACAGAATGTCCACGGCGAAGAGATTATCGTGACGACCACATCACAGTTTGAACAGCAGACTTTCGCTTCCAAAACGGAGTGGAGGACCCGGGCCATCGCAACATCTAATTTAAGGACTCGATCTAACAATGTCTACGTCTCGTCCGTGGATAACGATCTGGAAGATATCACATATGTCATGCCCAACAATATCCTGAAGAAATTCATTACGATTGCCGATCTTCGCGTGCAAGTGGCGGGCTATCTGTATGGTGTTTCGGCGCCGGACAATGACCAGGTGAAGGAGATCCGCTGCATTGCTATGGTCCCCCAAATAGGGGGTCTGCGTAACGTCCAGCTTCCTCAGCAGCTGCCACAACACGAGTATCTCGGGGATCTCGAGCCTTTGGGGGTTATCCACACAATGGCCGGCAACGAGCTACCGTATATGTCAGCAGCGGATGTGACAGAGCACTCCCGTCTCCTTGATGCCCATCCGAAATGGTCCAAGGAAAACACTATCACGGTCGATGTCGCTTTCACACCCGGCTCGGTGTCTCTGTCTGCCTGGGCCCTGACCCCCAACGGCTATCGGTGGGGCGCCGACAATAAGGATATCGGTAGTGACCAGCCACAGGGCTTCACGACATCGATGGGCATAAAACGCAAGCTGCTGCTGAGCCCGCGCTTCAAGGGCTACTTCCTGGTGCCGGAGAACGGCAAGTGGAACTACAGCTTCATGGGCAGCAGCTTCGCGGGCCTGGAGAAGAAAGCGGTGCACGTCAAGCTGGACACGCCGCTGCCGTTCTACAGCGACCAGCACCGTCCCCTGCACTTCCAGAATTTCGCGGAGCTCGAGGACATCGGCGTGGACCGGAACGACAACTTCGCGTAAAAACGACCTGAAGGGGGTGTATATCCGTCGAGAAAAGGGGGGAAAGAATATAGGGAGACAGCAATGAATGACGCGAAAAAGAAAAGAAAAAAAAGAGAGAGAAATCATTAATAATTTTTTGTAAAGCCATGGTGAGGCGTTCAGGGGAGGGAGGGATTGGTTTTCTGCGACTTCGGGGGAAGGGGAGTGAGTGACGATGATTTTTTATCTCGCGTGCGCCCCCTTTTTTGCGTCGAAAACAAAAAGGGGAAGGGGGAAGAGGGAGGGCGATTCAGTGTAAACATTCCACACACAAACACATGCGTTCTTTTGATTCTTGTTTTTTATCCCCCGACTTAACGTGTCGTGCCAACTGTAAGATCAGATCAAGAGCAAAAAGGCGAGGGAAGAAGAGTTATTTAAAAGAGAATGCCATAATACTAACTTTAACTGCTTTGGTTTTAAAACATCGTTTCCGGCCCCACGGGGAGGTTTTACTCGTAGTGATGACCGAAACAAAGACACGCGTGAATCAGTGGGATCAATGAAACAGGAATAAAACGTTCAATAATTCTACACTTCTTTTTTCCGTTGGGCCTTTTTTGTTTCCTCGGTTTTCGTAACAAGTCTCCGTTTTCATATCACGATAACCTGCCAACCGGTATGAAGCAAGGGACAAAAACAAAACCAATTAAAAAAGCGTACAGCAATAACCCATCCGTTCTGTTCTGGACATCGGCGAGGGGGAGGAGAGCACGGCAAAAGCACGCGGGTTATTCCGGGAGAGGGTGAACGCAATAAGAACCGGAAGCGCGGGAAAAGGGCCTCAAGCGGCTTGGAACCTAAACCCGGTCCAGCCTAGATAGTTCTCGTATTTTTCTTTTTTAAGAAACACAACTTCCTTGCTTTCTTCCGTCTGCTGTCTTCTGTCTTTGGGTACTTTTTGCAATTATCATCGTCGCCAGATCTCAGGAAAGGGGGAACATGGCGGGCGAAACGATACGGGGGCCCGTGAGTCGAGGGCAAGTGTGGCGGAGTTGTAGTTTGTATTCCGGCTACTTCAGCAGCGCGGTAGGAGACCCTTGCTGATGAGGTCGCCCTCGGCGATCCATTCCTCGAATTGCTTGCGCGTCATGGGGTACTCGGGTTGCGCGACGGGCCAGGTGGCCGGGTGTCCGTGGAGGCAGAGGCGGAGCGTCGGGGAGCCGAGCGTGGTGCTTCTCCCCTGGGCTCGCGGGTTGGGAGTTTGGTGCTGCTGACGCTGGGGTTGCTGGAACTCTTCTGGCTCTGGCTCTGGCTCTGGCTCTGGCACGGCTGCGGCGGCGGCGCCTTGCATCCGCATCCCGGTGCTGAAAGGGCGCTTCTGGACCTGGGAGAGTGGTGTTGGGCCTGCTCCCATCGCGCTGGAGGTCGGGTTTATCTTGGACGAGGCTGGCGCTTCTTGCGTCCCGGTGCCTGGCTTCGACGGCGCGGGTGAAGCTGCCACGGTGATCGGGGTGGGCGGCGCGCCGTCTGCGTCCTTAGTGGTCTCCGCATTGGCGAGCGGTCGCTTTGACTGGAGAGCTTGGGGTCGTTGGTAGAGGGCCGGGTCTGGCATCTCGAAGGGGATCCAGGAGATACGCCTGAGGTTCGTTGCCTGGAGGGGGGGACGTGAGGTTAGCGTTGCGATCGTGGATGGCTGATCAGAGTGCAGAGTCTTCATCTGCGTATCAGCGTATCGGCCATGGTTGGATCCTCTTTTCTCACCTGGATGCCAGGGGGCGATTTGCGTGAGAGCATGAAGCGGCTCAGACGAGCACCGGCGCGAGCGTGGAAACACATGATGGCGTTCCGTGCGATTCGGGGTGCAGTCTGGGAGGTGTCGGTATTTTGTCTGGATTATCTATTAAGGAATAGTATTACTCGTGGCCGCGAAGACGGGGCTGTCTGCGGTCGAGGCGAACCAAAAGCGCGAACAGCGGCTCGCTGCGGTAACAAAGATACGAGTGAGACTGGATCGGGACGGACGGAATGATGTTGGAGTTGAGGCGAACGCGAGCAGTGTGGGTGTCGCGTGGATGCCTTGGGGGGGTTGTTCGGGGAAGAGGGTGGAAGTTGAGAGAGTGGAAGTTGATAAGGATGTGCGCGTAGGTTGGAAAGAGGCAGTGACTCGAGGAACGGCCTCCGTTGGAAACGCGGGTGTTCCAACCTGGTATTTTAGGTGTTTTCCTTTTTCATTCCACGACTTCCCGTTTCTGACAGAACATAAATAAATAGCCTTTTTTTTGGATTTGGGAGTTGGTCGGGGTCGAGTTTGACGCGTGTGCTTTAAAAAGGGGGGGGACGACGACCCGGACGGGCGAGCACGCGCTGGCCGACAACACGCCTCGCGAAGTTGTGCCCCTATATATCGACATAACGGCATTCACGAGGGCAACCACGTTGTTTCTCTTTATACTGTCTTTTTACTCTCTCTATTACTATTGATGCATTCTACCGATACATCCCTCAACACCATATGTGATGGCCGTGATGATAGCCATGGCGGCCAGCCGAGTCCCCCTTTATCATCAAGTTATTCCGCTTCGCCAGGATTCACACTTCCATGCACGCGCTAATTTTACTATCATTACCAGATCTCAGAAACCAAGCATTCGAGAATCCAAAAAGTGTATCGCTCTTGATACGGACACAGGAGCATGCATCATCCCTCCGTCCTTTATACCACACCGTTCTCGTCCTCACCCGGCCACCTCGGAAAAGCAGATATACACCCGCCTCATCTCCGGCGTAAAATAGATTCGGTATACAGACTACTCTGCAACCCACGCCGAACAATCATAATAACCGTTGTCCTCTCTGCTACAGCACGCCAGGGCGGAAAACTGTAGACGATCGCTAAAGTCTAAATCACAGAACCAACACCAGCCAGACTCCCAACCCAGATGTTCAAATAAACCGGGAAAGCCAGAGTCCACCCAAACCTTTCTTGCATGCAAAATCAGCCACGCCGAGCCTACGGGCCAATATATGGGATAGACGCCCACGCTCAAGGAAACATACTCGTCTCTTGCATGTGGGAATCACTCGGGTGACTTGGCAACCGCCAAAGCCGAGGACGGCTCAGTGACGGGTATACACTCCTTGAACTCAGGAGGGAAGAACAGTTATAACCCTAACATCACACACGATTCTAGTATTCCCCGGCAGAGACAACCAATACACAGACTGAATCAGCAGAACCGCAGACCAGGAAGAACAGAGGATGCACCCGATCGCCGTGCAATCCTCATAGCATCAACAGCACCACGCTTACGGAGCAAAAGACACCCTACATAGAACACCCCGTCCCGCAAGCCTCAATGAAGTCCCGCCAAGACCCGGCAGTGGAGCCCGGAACGGACGGAGACAGCCGCAAGGACGATCAGATCGCCCGGGTGAGTAACACACCACAGCAGAAAAAAAAAAGAACAAGGGAAAACAGGGGGACCGGACCAACAGCAAGAGAAACCAGACTCAAATCCCGAAGCCAAGCCCTCGGAGGGGAATTCAAACCCATTATATCCCTCTCGACCCCAACAGACGGACCAAGCCGTCGCCCCCCCACACGATAACCCATCCCAAAGGCGCCAAGCCCGCTCGGCCCGGCCGTACCTGGCTGTAGACAAATGACGCCATCCCCAAACATAAATTCAAATCATTCCAAAAAAGAAAAGACCCGGCGGCTTATACAGTAACCGTCCTCACGTGCTTCACCCTCATTGTTCGACGCCATCCGGCGATCCCTAGTTCAATCAATCAATCAAACAACAGAGGAAAAAAAAGGCCCAAACAAAAAAAATAAAAAGCAAAATAATCACGCAAAGCAAATCCAAAAATCCAAATCCACAAATCCCCTCCTTTTTGTTCTGATTCCCTTTCTTCACTGCTTATCCCACCTGCCTCCGAAGGGCACGGCAGCAGTGCGAAAAGTCCCGTGGATTATTAGGTAGGTAGGTAGGTAGGTAAACAAATAAAGCAGGCAGGTAGGTAACCTACCTATCATCTACCTACCTACATACCCAACAAGAATTCAAGATAAGCAAAAAGAAAAGAACCCACAAGGGAAAAAAAACAGCGCAAACGCACAAGAATTCGAATCTAGGTTCTCTCTCCGTCCTTCTCCCGAACACCCGAACGTCCCTAGCGCTATGTATAATACCGCCGTCATATTACATTCGCGCAACGTAAATGCGGTGCGCAGTCGGTAGGCAGGATACAACGGAAACAAAACGCGCGATACAACGTTGAGAAAAGAAAAAACAGAAACCGAGATCCGAAGGAAACCGGTCGGTCGTGTGATCCGATCCACTCGTTCCCACCTGGCTCAGTAGGTAATTGACCTAGTCAGTGAGATCCGGAAATAAAGTGAAAAAGAGAATTGTACATAGATCATAGGGAAATACCTACGTTATGTTATGTACAGTATATAGTCTCGTAAATAAAATGTCCTACCTTTTCTCTGCGCTGAGTTGCATGCCCATTCGGCCCGGCTTCGTCCCTGCGGTAATTCCGGCGCAGCGCCAGCATAAGCTTACAAGTACTTTCCATAGTCATCATTATCTATCTACTCAGTTACGAGGCACGTGAGGATCACAAGCAGCAAGTTACTTAGGTATAGTACTGGGTATCATTCAAATGTATTGGATCTAGGAAAACCCCCTCTTCTTGCTCCAGCGAAAACAATTCAACTTATTTACAAAGTCGCGCCCAGTCAACGGGGTCGCCTTTTCGTTAGGGACAAGAGGGGGTTTCCTCGGATCCAGAAGCCTCGCCAAACCAGGGCTCCCAACAACAAATCAATTACTCATCAAAAATTCTTGCGCTTTCATTGCTTCTGGGAAATTACCACCTCGTTCTCGCTGATCGGCACCGGGGCGATCTCGTCCTCGCTCCCCACCATGTGCTTCGTACCCTCTGTCAGGGTGTCTTGGTTTTCACTGAGACTGTATTCTTCCTTGTCGATGTGGCGGAAGGTGAAGTAGAACACCACTGTGAGGATACCACCGGCAATCGCTGAACCGCCAAAGTCCCAAACCAAGTGGGGGTCAGTAATGACCGACGAAGCAGCCAGGCCGATAGCGTAAGCGATGGCAGTGTTAAACAGGTTGATGGCAGACACGAGACCTCTCATGTGGACCGGGGCACGCGCGTAGGCAATACCGTAAGCAGGGACGTTGATGAACAGCTCGGAGATACCTCCAATGCCGTACGGGATGGCCATCCACCAAATAGTGATCGGCGCGACACCATCGCCAACGGTGCAGTTGCTGGTGGCCATGTTGCCGCAAGGCGACAATTTGTAGGCGTAGTACTGGATAAGCGTGTAGCCGACGCCACCAATGGTGGACAGAGCGAGACCCGTGGTGATACGGGCAATGGGGCCATACCGAATACCGAGCTTCCGCAGTAGAGGGTAGAGGCCGTAGTTGAGAATGGGTGCGAAGGCAATGATACTGAGCGAGTTGAAGTTTTGGATGACGTCGTTAGGTACTCCGTTCGTCGTCAGAGCGGTGGTAAGGAAGTTGGCGGCGGACCCGATACCGTTGTCGTTGAGGTACTGGATGGGGAAGAAGCAGAAGATACCAGTAGCCTGGAACGTACGGCGGACGTCGTCAACAAAAGCGTCGTTCCACTGCGTCTTGATGTTCAAGCCGGCCTTTGCGATCTCGCTTGGCTTGGCCAACTCCCAGAATCCATGACGGCCAATTTTTATGATACCTCCACGTCGGAAAATGACTCCAAGCACACGGAAGACGTTGAGAAGATCACTGCCTCCGGGCGGGTGGAGAATAAGGCGGTTGTAAAGGAACCAGAGGAGGAATGGCAGAGGGATGTAGACGAGGAGGGGAAGGAGGAAAGCCAACCACCATCCGACGTACTTCTCAGCGTACGAAGTAGCAACTCCGAAAAAGCCTCCGATGTTGATGAGTAGGTAGAACCACAGCACCACGCGCTCAGTGGTGGACTCTGGGTCTTGGATGACGCGCTCACCGCTGGCGAGGGTCACCACCTTAGGGACGGTGTGGGTTATCTGATCAAGCAGCAACGGCGAGACATTTGGCTTGAACATAGCGGCACCAACACTGAGAATGTAAACAGAAAGGAAGTAGGGAGCCTTCGCAGTTCCATTCGCGAGAAGAGTCGGGGCACCAGAAGCTATCATCAGAACGTGGGCGATACCGAAGACACCCACACCGTAGCAGATAATCTTGAAGCGACCATACTTAGCGTCGGCCAGGTAACCGAAAATTAGAGGAAGGGCGTATGCCAGGAAGTTGAAGGATTGAGTCACAGCATTGGCCGTGACGGTTCCCATACCCAGGGCACCGGCGGTTTCCTGGGTACCACGTGGAGGAGCACCGAAGCCATTTCCACCCGCGGGTACTGGGCAAGCAGTAGTGTTAGCATCATGGGGTGAGAGACCTTGTGTGGTCTGCTTGCACACTTACGAGGTTGGTTCACAAAGTTAGGAATTAGCGGCTGGACACCGTAGAAAGAGGCACGCTCGCAAAACTCGACAATGCAAATCAGGTAGGCCACAATGGGCAGGTTGGTGGGGACTCGGCGCAGGGTTTGGAGTTCTTCCTCAGTTGGCTTTCCCTCATAGTCGACCTCCTTGGGACTGGCTTCAGTATAGGGCGGCGGGGTGCGAGAAATCTTCTCGTCGCCGTCGGAGACGCGCTCAACATCGCTCGAGTTAGCTGCGGACCAGTGTTAGTATAGCTCTGCACCGGGATCAGGTCGGTGTGGCCTACCCATGGCGAGATAACTTGCACAAGAACAGGCCTTGGCAAAGTCGTTGGGGCTACACCGCAGTGGGAGCGTGGCTGGAGAGGTGAAGGGGGCAACGGGGGGAGGAGAGGGAGAGGGGGAGAGAGAGGGGAGGGAAAGACAATAAGTAGTTGTTCAAAACAAGCTCAAGACGTTACGCTCATGCTACTCAGTATCTACTGAGTTAGTCCCTGCTATACCTGACTTCGCATGCGAGCAAGGGTATAGAGATCCCTACCTCTTGCTGGGCAGCCGAGATAAGCAGACGGAGCAGAGCAGGGTTGTCGAGTGGACGGACAAAGACCAACCTGGGGTAATGTCAGGTGACGGGGGGGGGGACAATGGCTGGTATGGAGGCGGAGAGGAGATACCGGTAGACGGTAGGTACGAAATACTAGATAAGTACTTCGCACATCGACATCGCATATGGGCCGGGATACATGCATCATACGCCGTACCGGTTGCGCGTGCATCTACCTCTCTAGACCCTATAGCACTCTATGGTGAATACGGTGTCTGCTGTACCCGGTATAACTGCATGCCTGCGATTCCCCGTCTCCTGCTTAACCGTGCTGTTGTGTGAATACATTGCATTACGTACAATGTCCTGCCCATCCCGCCTCTGTCCACTGTCCACACTCTCTACACTCTCTACACTCTCTACCTTACCTGCTGCCTCTCAGTCCACAGAGCCAACGCCGGGATGGTCGAACAGGGCACGCGCCCTCCGGCTACATGTCGTGCCTCGGCAACATGCTTTGACGTGTTACTGAGTAGGCACTTTGCGTTATCTCCATCGCCCGCGCCTCGCAGTTATCTAACGCTTACATACTGTGATCTGACCAAAGCCGGATTGATAGCCTAGCGCATGCAACGATCCCACGCGATTGGGGTGCTGAGCCGACTAGGCCCGGTTGGCCGCCGTTAGAGGTCTAGTCTTAGTGGGAAATGGAATAAGGCGCCGGTTCAGCTCGTGTTTCTTCTACGGTGTCTTGGCCACCCGACAATGGAGTGGCCGAGGTGGCACCGAGTATATTGTCAAGGGGGTCTCGTTGCCCAACTAGGGAGGTGTGGCCTGGCTTCACTGCGCTACACTTTGCGTGTCGAGTCTGTGACTGTCTGTCGACTACCTTTGTTCTAGCGCGCACTACCTTCTTTTACTGAGTTTCGAGTGCGCACTAGAATCTCAATCGAGGTAAATCGAGATAAATCGAGATAACTACAGATTGCCTAGCACCCATTCGCCACTCGCCAATTAACTTACGCCATGACTAATACCTAATGAGCGGCGTTCGTGGGCAGGAAGGGTATTTGGAAGCGATTTGCCAAGAGGCTGACCGATCAGCAGGGATACAATGAGCGCGTTGACGCCCACGTTGGCGGGATGTCTGTTAACCGTGTGCTTCGCCGATCGATTCTGGGTCGCGGGTTGCTTGATACAGCAGGTTGCCTCTGATGGCGAATTTTGCCATCATCCAACTATCCTGCCAAGGCGTGCCGTACCATGCTGTAAGTTTCTGCTGCTTTTCTGTCCCGATGCTTGGTGAAGGCTTACTTACGGAATACAGGTACCGGATATCAAAGGTGCAATTCACGTACTTAGTAACAAACGTTTGCAATTACTGCATAATGGAGTGGACACCATGGTCTTCACGGCCTACGCTATCTAGGGTCCAGCAGCCCATCCAATCGGACGACCCAAACAATGGTCAGAGAGATGCACCAGTGGTTGTTTAACAAGGGCAGACGCCTAGCGTGCGTTAGTTGGTGTGTCCAGTCATCTTGCACAAGAAGCCAATGCTCCTGCTAGGTACTGTACAAGTCCGAAGGCGACGGTGGCACTATACACGAAGTACCTCTGAGAGAATCACATGGTTGCAACTTGTCAACACTGATGTGCGATCAGATTGCAGTTGACAATTACATACAATTAAGTGACGAGCAGCCAGAACCAAGATCCCCCGTTGCCTGGATCTCGCCAAAAGTTACCACCTCAGCCGAGTCAAAATAATGCAAAATAACTACACATTCCGACTTCTCTCCGACGCCTATCTGTACTAACGGCGTTCGTTCGGAGAGCGGCGATAACAAGTTAGTTACGGACGTACCTACCCTATAGAAGACCTATCGAAACTAACAAATCGGCCTACGGCTAAGCAGCACACCACACCACACCAGCATGGTACCATGTATCCCTTAATCCAAGTGTTCAATACTACAATGGTACCCGGGCAGCACAGAATAAACTGAGTACGTCCGTACCATATACCAAGTATTGAGCGGTGATAGCTAGGTATGTCCTCAGTAGGATCGAGTAAGACAACTACACTAAAGTCTCACCGCCTACGGACGTACGTTCTACCTATACCTTCAAAGCTGACGGTAAACTGGGTAGTGTTACCTATTATGTACCTACACCACACGTCCACTTACCAAGTACTCGCGACAAGGTTCTTATTCCTTTCGCAATGGTGGGGTAACCAGCTGGTCGGGAAGATCCATCATGAACTCAGCAGTCCGAGTCGGTTACTGGAGGGCAAGAAGCAGTGGTGTGCTCACTAACGTCCGAATGACCACAATACATACCACCTATTAACCTGCTTCACTCTGTACATACCATACCGGTAGTGAGCACCAAACACCCCATTATCATCATCGCCAATCAACTCAGCGACCACAATTACGACCGCGATAGCCAACTACCGGTTGCCATCCACTACCCCTGCTGACAAGTAAAGTTGTTTCGCACTTAACCTCCAGCCGTTTGACGTACCTAGGTATATCGAACGCATGTTACCTACCTATCTCCCAGACACGCCCCTTCGAGCCAATTAACACATTAACACAACGTGTGCAAGCACCGGGTCGATGACTCGATCTGTCGCACCCACCGATAATCAGGCCCGGTCATGGTTATCTAAGCAAGAACTCCGTATGTCCGCACTCTGAACTGCCTACAATTATGCACCTAGCGTAGGTGCATGAACGTGTTCACCCTATTGTCGGCCTACCGGCTCACACGGCCATCCAAGGCGCCGCTTGTCTATGACTCCCCGTTGATACATACGGTATGTCCGGACCAGGTATTTCGCGGGCTAGACGGGTGACCTAGCAAGGCGGTGTAATTACGGAACAATACGGCACCGACGTCGACTGCCTAAGTTCATGGAGCTCGCTAGCTAGTTACATAGCTCAACTACCGATATAGCGTTGCTTGGTACGGACTTCATTCAGCAACAGGACACGCGAGCCCTATACATGGCGCCATCTGCGACCTATTTAGCGCGGAAAGGACTATATCATGCACACTAGGAATGAGGACGTGATGCGATCCAGTAGCACTTACATTAGTGTACGGTTGTTTCCGATATACCTATGAAGTACGTTGCGTACGTACCGAACCCAACGATGTGCGAATACCTACCTAGATAGGCGTTGAGAAAGGCTGGCACGAGGGTATGAGAAGCACGGATGCATTTACATTCACCTATGGCACGTATGTACCTGATAACAGCCCACAGAACATGGGCGACGGATACTGATACGGCGTAAGCACGGTAGATAGCTAGCTCCGCAACCTCGTGGCGAGGCTTTACTCATCGAAGAGGGTTTACTCACCGAACCCGGGTCTGCTTCCTATCATCCGGATCGTGCGGTCTTTTTTTTTTTTTTTAAACACGCGGAAGCGTTAAGAAGATAGCCTCGGGCGAATCGACTAGGCTGAGCTATTTATTTATCTACCTAGGTATACGCGTGTCCTTTGTACCTATGGGCATACGTAATTGCGTACACTAAATCGTTCTAGAAGATCTGTGTGGAATTGAGCATGCGCTGAAGAAAAAGGGCTGAGGCCGAGGTCTTCTGGCGGCGATCGGCGCAAGACATCCGGATGGTCGGGTACTCGAGTACTGCGGTACGCAGCTGCGAAGCGCCAAGACGTAGATGGGTATCTTGACACCCGGCGTGCCGAAGGCGTGGGTAGTGTATCTTCAAGGTCTCGATGCTCCCGGTGAGTATATAATGGACGGCGGGACTCACTCAGCGATGGTTATTTTGGGATATCTCCCCCCCCCCCCTTGCATCGCATATCTGTCTAGAGCCGGCCAATCTGAACAAACCGTCCCCTGGCAATGAGGTGTGAAGGGGCGCCTATCATAAAAGAGCATTCGGTGAGGGGTCGGGGAATCCGCAGGTTCTAGACACGGTCGGGTATTGGCCACGGTTTGATGCGTACTTGTTTTCGCATCTGTGGTTTAGTGTCGTGGCGAATCCGAGCAGCTGAATTGGAAGTGACCGTTGTTGGGTGGTGATTGGCGGGAATACGGCGTCCTTTACTGATTGATTACCTACGTCTGGGTAGATTGCGGCGGGATAGATAGATCTACCGGATAGATAGATACGTTCACGAGCCTGTGTGGATTTATGAGGACTTTGCGGGTAAAATTATATCATCTGGGACACTTGGTTGCGTTTGCCAACTCTTGCTAATTAACTGAAGTATTCCGGAGTCTGTACGGATGTGAGCGCGTGGGTTAACTATACTTAGTAGTAGTCGATATGTATCTAGTTTCTTATGAACTTGTGTGTATGCGCGACAGCTCCGATTGGATCTTTGTTGTTTAACTCGGCATCGCAATGAAGTTAGGCTTGTCGTGAGTATGCTCAGCTAGGTAGCTCAGTGAGGATTCAACACAACGCTTGCTAATTAATAGTACGTCCAGGTTATAATAATGTTATCGCAATCATCACTCACAACGTAGTCTAACAACAAACGATGAGTTAATTGATTCAGTTAGGACTCCGATACTAGGGAAACCTCCTGCTCAATTTTTTAAACAGGCCCGACAGCCGGCCGAATTCCTTAACTTCTTCGAGGGATCACGCGATTCCGCCGGTGGAATCCCAGATACCTAGACTCACGGGCCCCGTGGGTGTATATTGACGGAACGAGGTGGCAGCCATCCTTCCGCATTCATTCATTCTGCCCGACTCTGCGCCGCCGCACGTCGACAGCTAACGACGCGATGCCGAGTGGGTTAAAAACACGCAGAACGACCCCTTTTGAGCGAAAGTCCCGCGCCCCCCGTGTTGTATTTCGAGGGAGTGAGGGTGGATGCGACGTTACGTTTTTGGGGACTTGCTCATCTCACATGAGAGCCTCAATCTCTGGTCTGTGCCACGTCGAGCTTATCGGTGGTCAGGTCTTCGCTGCCCGGGCTGGCTACTTACTGTGGGAAGTTGTTGTTCTGGCGTTTGTACGGGAATACTCGTTCGGGTTTCATCGTCGGATTTCGTGATGACGCCATGATACTGTAGAGAGTGGCGTTTCGACCCAGCGGCATTGCCCGCCTCGAAGTTCTTTTTTTCTCTCGGCGTTTGTAAATTCTCGGCGCTCCATTCATTCGGCGTGTTGCCGTTTGGTTTCTTTATCTTTTCCCGTGGTCAAAGTAGTCTGTACGCTATGTACTCGTCTGATAACTGCCGTCCGTTCGGGATCTTGAGGGAATTTACACTGGCGACTACCTACCCATCGGCTAAGGCGTGGACTGGGTACCGAATAGCCTATATCCTATCTACTAACTGCCTATGTAAAGCACAAAGTGCTTATTAGTAGGTATCCCGCTCATGGTTGCCGATGCTAAGTACTCGCCTGGGCGCTGGCACCGGAGGCCCTTGGCGAATATACTATCTTATGGACCTCGTGCCCATCTACACTAGACAGGCCCTAGGGTGGAAATCCTTCGAAGCTTCAGAGCCCGCCCGAGTCATGCCACTGACGATGCCGCTAGTACCCGCATCCTTCAGAGGCCGTTCTACGCCAGGGAATGTAAACGACGAGATGCTTACGGGCTCTCCAGGGATAACCACCACGGAACAAATCGTGCCCATGGATCTGACTAGGGATGTTAGGTATACTTACCCGGTCGCACCATGCTTGTATCTACCTTGTCGGACTGTTTGTCTTATTGGAGATTGATAAGAGGGAAGCAATATCTTCACGCGAGGGATTCCAAATCCCTTCATCTAATAGGTAATCGAGCTGCCTACTAGATAGATAGGGCCTGGAGCGTGCAGAACCAACGACAAATACAAGTAGTTGGGGACGTAGCAGGCTTTTTGGGATAGGTAGGTGGGTATGACTGCTGCTAACCAGCATTAAGCCGTCGCTTTCACTCTGCGATAGCAATGGAAGCAACTATTCGTGTCGAGATGTTCTTCGCGTACGGTACCCAATCGCATACGCATTCTGAAGAGTGAAGCGGTCTGCGCAGTGTTCAGCTTCGTTCAGCTTGCGAGAGGTTTCGTTGGTTCGCAATCCAGACCAGGTGCTTTCAAACCGGCCCTACTCAGTAAATTCCAGGGCAGAGAACGCACCCCTATCTATCTACATAACAGCGATGTGTCCTGTTGGTCCTAGGATCCAGAAACAAACGCGCATGCATGAGGCAAAGCTGATCGGGGATCTCCTTAGAAACACGAGATTCTCGCGGCGGGTGATGGGAAACACGGGCGATCGCCAAATCGAGGTATGCCTCACTTTTACGGGCCGACAACAAGTTGGCAGGCCGAATCATGTCGAACTCTGCGCCGGCTGACGAAGCATCGGATATAGCTTGCTGTTGGGAAATACTCCGCGACTTATTACCCCGCGAATCGACTGCATGTGCCACGCCCAAACAACCTGTGCCGCTCTATCTAGGTCTTACGGTATACTGCCGATGATGTACCATGCCCCCGTCCTTAATGGCCTGATGCGGTACAGATGGTGGGCCTCTCAGCAGAGCAGGACGGGATAGATATGATTCCGTACAGCACGTAGGTGAGTTGGTAGAGTACTGGGTAATCCGTTTGTCTGACGAATACGGCGGGATGAGAGCGGCGGCGTAGTGCTGGATTAGCGGTGAATCACTGCCTACTTGGTAGATGACGGGGTGATCACACATAACGTAGGCACTTGCATACATATGCGAGGTTGGTGCGCGGTTACATGCTGCTGCTGCTGATACGTAGGGAAGAGGCACGATGGGTAGGTCCTTTCGTAGAGAGTGGACGATCGTCAACCTAGCCGTGTATGACACTTGTAGGAACAAGATGCCTAGATACTGCTGCTCTGCACGTACGGAGCCCAGCTCGATAGATCGTCAATTACCAACTGCTACTGAAAGGCAGAACAGGAATGAGCCCGGTGGTGTACGGCTTCTTACGGCCCTAGCTATCCGCACGATCGTCAGCTTGGGCGTCGACATGCGCCCGGAGAGGCTAGTTGTGTACTGCCATCGACTCGTAGACACGGCTTACTTTCACCATGGATTTGTGATCTTAAACCCACGAGAAGCATAGGTAGTATGCTATGGTTGTAAGCACCTTATCACAGACAAGTCGATGAATGACCGTTGGATCAATTATGCGTGAATTCTCTCGCATGCTCGCCTAACATACCCGAGAGCTTAGCTCGCGCCGTGCGGTGACGAGTTCGTCGGGCCGTGCTATCGTGCAGATGCGTGGCGCATTAGCTGTGTTTGCTTGACGCACGTCAGCTCTCGATTTGTGTTTTCAAGACAAGTCCCATTCTTCGAGACATCAACCGTGTCCTGGCCTCATGTAACGGTTGAGATTCGACACATGCTCAGTCTTCCGCGTTTGCGGCTATAACAGACTTGCCAACCGTGGCTATCTGCGAAGCAGACTAGACACAGAATGGTATCACCCAGGTTGATTATAGGCTGTGCTGTTCGAGGCGTTGCCTGGCAACTGGGTTGCACGGGGATTCGATTGATGCCGTGGGGAGTCCATCGCCATCAACAACTGCCTACATCTCCACTCGTTTTGCAGTACATACACCCGGTACCGATCTATTACGTACAGGGTGGCATCGCGGCATTGTTTGCATTTTACACGTCCCATGCTATATGAAATGCGGGGGAGCTGGTGATACTTTGTCTTGGGCGTGCCGCGTCGTTCCGCGTGTTTACTGGTGCTCCGTGTTCACGACTGGATACTCTTCGAGAGGGAGTCTTGACGGGAATTGGATGCTTTTAGGCGCTTCCTGTGATTATTCCGCGAATGTCACGCGGGGAAAAGGGGGGGGCTTTTCCCATAGGTGCTGGTGCTCAATCACAAGTGCGACGGCGGTTTGCGCTCGAGTGCAACTTGTTTGGATAGCATTGGCCCCCCACGATGGATGGGTTCCCACCCTCACTGCGTGGTGAGCTACGGAAATCCGACTTCCGTACGTCTTAGACTGATAAGTTATGCTTCGTAAGTCGCGTATCCCTGACGTGGATTGTTTATTTAACCCACCTCCCGCACCAATTCGCGATGGCTTCTCACTCTGAATAGCAGTAATAGTGGTTCAGAAACTAAACGAGCCCGAAGTTGTATGTTTACAAATCGCAAGTTGCGGATGAATTGGCATTCTCGTTATGCTCTTATACAAGCCGGCTGTTCCCTATAAGTACATACAACTCGATTGGTGCCTAAAGTGCCGAATTGCTTATGCCGGTCGCGGCCTCTCTGGCACATGCCGTGCGAAGCCTATTGGCTGGGAGGGGGGCTTGCAAGCGCCAGAGCTCCTCAATTCCACTTTTATTTTGGGATTATTTTTCGTCGAAAGTAAACGTAAACATGCCATCTCTCCAGAGCCCGAAACAGACACACACACACACACCGCATCGCTGCCTGGTTGGCTACCGCTGGAGACCGCGCACACACACGGATGCCCGTGTTGATCTGTTTTGATCCAATTGACTCCTGAATGCATGGTCCAATCCGCCGGCATCAGCCACCTGTCCAGTCAATTTTGTGCAAGCATCTTCCCCGTCGAGCAACCAAGGCTGCCGGCCTCTCCAGACGGAATATCGTCGCACTCAAGAGAGAAGAGACGGAGAGAGCTTCAATGCCTTAGCTGCTGGCGGTGACGGATTTGTGCTTTTACGTCCTTTCTTGCATTTGGCATCATTTGGCATCATTTGGCATTTGCTGGGTTTGCCTGCATACGGTCCGGCGTTTTCCCGCTACATTGCCGGGAATTGCGGTTTGCAGTACGGAATACTTCCTCCTCTGCGCTCCGGGCAAGCCATTCCCAGTCGGCCTCACAGCACGGGGAAGCCAGCTCTTGTAATTCTGTTTGCACCCTTGCACGATTGGCCTTTCTCCAATCTGGTCCCGCAGGGACAGAAACAGCTCCTTTGACGACGTTACGGTTCCTCATGGCTTCTTGATGATACCCTGTTTTCCGTTGTACCCCTACCCATCACCTTCGTCGAGATTCGTTTGTCTCGCCGTCAGTATACGCCGTTCTGAGTTTTAGATACACAATTCAATCAAGCCTACACATAGGTAAGTCTCCGCCAGGAGCCCATTGCCATCATGGGCGATCGACCGCCGCCACCGCCGCCTCCGCACGGCACAAATCCGCGGAGATCCAGCCCGAATCTCCCGCCGGGGAAGTACGACATCTTCATAATACCCCCGCATTCCTCCGGCGCGGGCTTTCTCTATCTCCCATCGTTGAAGCCAAATGTAAATAGCTTCGCGGCGGGTTTCGCATCAGCCTTGCTGCTGGTCCTTTTCTGTCAGATCATGGCGCCCGCTTTCAGGCTCTGGTATAGCGGATTCCAGGGCACGGGGAATGTGGGCATTCTGCTCTTGGTCGCCGCCGTCGGCGCTGGAGCGTGGGCCTTGGGTAGAACTCAGAAGGAAGGCAGCTCATCAACGAATGGAGATGATTCCAGATACTCCTGGAGCTATAACCCAGGCGATAATGGACAAGGGGGCGGCTCGTACTCAGGTACGGGTACGCCGCCAAATTCCAGAGCTCCTGATCCTGACGGGCCACCGCCTCCACCACCACCCCATGGCGCTCCACCAAATGGCGCGCCACCACCCCCTCGCCCTACCCCCTCGCCAAATAATGCTGGGGCCGAGCCGCCAAAATCATCTTGGCAGGGGCAAGAGCGCCCCCAGCCTGAGAATACGAAAGGCTCTTGGGAGAAGGCCAGGGAGGAGACTCGACGGAAGGAGGAGGATCGAAAAGCCAAGGAGGCCGAGCAACGCAAGAAAGAGGAAATAGCTAGGCGCCTCAAGGAACTACGTGAAAAGGAAGCAAGAGAGAGGGCCAAGCGCGAACGAGAAGCCCAAGAGAAACGAGAAAAGGAAGCACGCGAGAGAGAAGATCGCGAGCGAGAAGCCCAAGCAAAGCGAGACCGAGAGGCGAAAGAAAAAGAAGATCGCGAGCGCGAGGCCCGAACAAAGCGCGAAAAGGAAGCGCGCGAGAAAGAAGAGCGTGAGCGAGAGGCCCAGGCGAAGCGAGATCGGGAAGCGCGCGAGAAAGAAGCGCGTGAGCGAGAAGCCCAGGCGAAACGAGATAAGGAAGCACGCGAAAGGGAAGATCGCGAGCGAGAAAAGAAGGAGAAATTAGAAAGGGAATCGCGCATAAGGGAGGCTCGTGAGCGAGACATCAGGGAGAAGATAGAAAGAGAAGCACGTATAAGAGAGACGCGCGAGCGTGAAGTCAAGCAGAAACTAGAAACAGAAGCACGGGAAGCCAAGGAAAGACAGGAGATGAGGGAAGCTAAGGAGAGACAGGAGAGAGAGCTACGCGAAGCCAGGGAAAGGCAGGAAAGAGAGATGCGCGAAGCCAAGGCAAAGCAAGAAAAAGAGATCCGCGAAACCAAAGCCAAGCAAGAAAAAGAGATCCGTGAGGCCAAGGAGAGGCAAGAAAAGGAGATGCGCGAAGCCAAGGCAAAGCAAGAAAATGAGATTCGCGAAGCCAAGGAGAAACAGGAGAAAGAAGCTCGTGAGAAGGAGCAGCGAGAAAAGGAGCAACGTGAACAAGAAAAGGAAAAGGCGCGGAGAGAACAAGAGCTCAGAGACAAGAGAATACAAGAGGCTCGGGAAAGGGAACTACGCGACCGACTCGAACACGAGAAGGCTCTTCGAGAAAAGTTAGAACATGAGGCTAGAGAACGGGAGGCCAAAGAACGGGAAGCCAAGGAGCGAGCAGCCGCTCTACTCAGAGAAGCAGCAGCAGCAGCTAAACTAGCTGAGGAAGCAAAGGCAAAAGAAGCGGAGACCACACGAAGAAGCACATATGCGTTCTCATCTGTAGGTGAAAAGACGAATCCTTGGCCGAACGGGAAGCCGCCTGCACAAGCACCCTCTCCGACCAAGTCCACGAAGGCTCCAAGTGTCGCTCCAACCGCCTCTCCAAGTGTGGCTCCCAGCAGCGCCAGGCAACCGCCACCGTCAACGGCCCAGCAATCCCGTGGTATGGCTGACGACGCATATTCCTATCGTCCATACGACCAGCCCAAAGCCCATGCCCGAAGAAAATCTGGCGAGACGGTCTTCACGGAGTCATCATACGCACCATCCCAATACACTTCCAGAACAACGCCGCCACCCTCGATGCGTGGGCCGTACACCACAAAAGACCCAGATAAAATCGTCATCAAGGCTGTTTATGGATTTCTTAATCAGTTCTCCAAGACACCGGCCTCCACGCTTATGTCTGGCGTAGGCCCTGTCACGGATGGGCTCATACTACGCATCACGACCGAAGGTCTCTTCATCGACGACGATATTCGAGGCGTCCCGCAGCGAGAGTGGGATGTCAAGGCATGGACTCTCAAACTCATGGAGGTCTGGTGTCCCGCGCATAACTCTGCCGATGCCAACGCATCTCGGCGCCCGGGGGGCAAACAGGCGCCACCTCGCTTCAAATACTCGGCTCGAGGCCAGCAGAAGACGCTCATGGGAGACGAGGCCGACGCGTACCTGACCGAATTGCTGCATGCGTGCAAAGACGATTGTCGCATGGGCCCTCACGGCGAATCTCGCGATGCGTCGCAGAGCAGCCAATGGGAACACCGAGGCTTGCATGTGCTACGTGCGACCATCCGAGACCAGGAGGGCAAGCGCTTCTTATTCGTCCTCAGCGAGGAAGAGGGCTGGAAGGTCGCCGTTGGCCTGCAGCGGTTGCGAAAAGGGACCCAGGTTCGGCAACTTGGCGTTCAACCCATGTCCCTTGCCGAGACACGCAGCGCCGTCGAGACGCTCGGCTGGTAAACCGCTCACGGGTCTGATCACGGATTTGGTTCCTAGTTTTTAAGGGAAGGAAATAAAAGTCCTGGGGCGGGAGATTTCACCCGGGGGAGTTTTTTTTTTAAAAAAAAAAACAGAAAATACCTCACGACGCTGGAATGCCGCGCGACTGCGATCCAAACATTCCAGTTCCAAGATTTGGCTAATTCAGTCCTTATTTTTTTCACTGCTTTGTTTGTTTTTATTTTTTCCCCAATGCATTGCGAGCGAGGTGGTTGGGGAAAAGGGGGGGGGGGGGGGGAGGCGCAGTGTGGAGTCGATTCGGATACCAGCATGAATCGGTCGGGGTGGTTGTGGCCATCATTAGGGGGAGAGGGGGGGTTTGGAGATTACGGTAGAGAGAGTGTCACCGCGATGCTAGCGGGTGTTGTTGTGAATAAGGTAGCTACGAAGAGCGGACTTCAGAAAAAGAAAAAAAATATATATAACTGAAATACCTACTCAACTTGAAACCCCCCTTTTCGCGGGCGTTGTCTGTGATTTGTTCGTGAACGAATTGGTTATCTCCGTGGCGAGGGATGGGGTGGGATGGGATGGGATGGATGGTGTTTGTATGTGAGTGACTACGGGTAAGTTATGCATTGTCTATATACGAGTACGCAAGTGCGTCCAGCTCGGCTCTCACGTAAGAGTAGATAGATGGCTTGCCATACAGGGATAGGGCATGGACCGGCTTATTCGAACGCTGGATTGCTATGGAATGTACCTTAATCTCGTTACCATTTCTCCGCGTTCCACGGACTCAACAACATGTCATCAATCAACGGATTCAAGCACAAAAGAAAAGCCAGACATGGATTAGATGCACAAGCAGGGACGAAGTAAGAGCTGAGATGTGCATGCCACGTGATCCCGTCGCCCTGGAAAGGAGGGGGGGATTTGAATGAATGAATGATTGAATGAACTCTACCGGGTTTGCGCGTTGCGTATTGTTTGCTGGCTACCTTATGTACCTGCCTACTATCTAGTACCTTCGGGAACGAAGGGGAAGTCCGGCGGTTGCTGACATTTGCTTGTTTACATATCCTGCCTGTCTCGGGGCCTATCCCCAACGGAACGTATTCGTTATCTAGGTAGTCTTTCTCGTTTCGTTGAGCTGGCGGGTGTTTCATTACTGCGTGGGTATACATATATATTATAATCGTCACTAGCCCCGTAGATGCCGTCCCGGCTTCAATCTCCCCAACCCCGCGCCCTATCGGCCGGGATCGTCGGCGCCGGCATCGCGGGCCTCAGCGCTGCGATCGCGCTGCGCCGCGCCGGGTTCCGCGTCCAGGTGTACGAGCGCTCCGGGTTCGCGAACGAGATCGGCGCCGCGATCTCGGCGCCGCCTAACGCGACGGCCGTGCTGCGGGAATGGGGCTTTGACTTCGCGGCCGCGGGCGCCGTGCCTAATATCTGTACGCGGTACGCGGCTGCGCGGAACCTCGAGACGGTGTTCGAGTCTAGGTATGAGGATATTGAGGCCGTGATGGGGGCCCCGAGTTGCAGTTTTCATCGGGTTGATTTGCATCGTGGGTTGCGGGCCATCGCTACGGGCGATGGGATATGTGGGGGGATACCGGTGGCGATCCGTTTGGGATGCGAAGTCCGGGCCGTTGACTGCGAGAACGGCGTCTTGACCCTGGCGGATGGGAGCACGGTACAAAAGGATCTCGTCATAATAGCCGACGGCGCGCATGTGAGTCGATTCGTGTTTGTGTTTGGGGAGTAGACGAGGTTTTATTGACACGGCTCAAAGAGTAACTTATTGACCGACTTCCTCGGTCGTCCTGCTCCCGCACAGCCTACAGGCCGCTCGATCTACCGCTGGCTTGTTTCCATGGATGACGTGATGGCTGATCCTGAGCTCGCACGATTGTACCGCGGTGCGCCGCCGGGTTTTCTTGGTTGGTCCGACGCTGAAAAGCACATTCTCTGGGTCAACTACACCTGTCGCGGGGGAACGATGCTGAATAATGCTGTGGTGCATGAGACCGTGGACCACTCCTCTTCCGTACCATCGTCCGATAACAACTGTGAACCAGGTCATGGCGACCAGAGTGAGCAGACACAGAATGAACAGCATGAAGAGCGAGATATGTTATGGCACGCTTCGGCAGCGAAGATATCCGTGCTTGAGACTTTGAGTAACTTCCACCCAGCTGCCCAACGCATTGTGTCGATGGCATCCGAAGATGGGATTAGGGTACATCAACTATTCAAACGCCCACCACTCGAGAGTTTCGTGCGGGGAAGAACTGCGATCATTGGCGACGCCGCACATGTGATGCTGCCGACACATGCGGCAGGAGGTGCAGTGGCTATCGAGAGTGCGGGCGTGCTGGAGGTATTATTCCAGGACTCGGCGGAGAATCTAGCTAGCGGCGCCGACGGTTGTGACGGGGGTTTGGATACGGGCAATAGCCCTGAGCGGCGCGAGCAAGGCATAGATCGGAGAGCACATTTCATTAAGCGACGGCTTCAGCTCTTTGACAAACTTCGGATACCAAGGTGTAATCTCACCATGTTAGTGTCGAACGCAGGCCCAGAGGGATTGTGCGTCCCGGGTGTCGAGGAGGAAATCCGACGGTTTTACCAGGGCCCTCTGCCGCCAAAAGACGCTCTGCCTTGGTCGGACGAGTTTCGCGAAGTCTTGTTCCGCTACAATGCTTTCCATGAGGCAAGGCAGGCGTTGAAAGGTGAACGATGATGTCTAGCCGGTAGCTAGAAATGGGTATAGGAGTAGAAGTTTATAAGAGGCTTATCTCAACTACCCGCCAAGTTTGAAGAGCGTCTTCCGACTTGATTTCCTCGCCCAGGGTCAAGGTAGTGCGGCATAGGTGGTTGGGACCAGGAATCCAGAGATGGCCGGCGCGATGCTTGTGTTCCCATTTCCCGTCTTCTAGCTGCCATCTCTCGGCAGCAAAGGCATCGCCTTCCCTCACGACGCCTTGGCAATATCGGCCGAGTAGGACCACCATGCCGCGCTGCTCGCGCTCTTCGTCGAGCAGTTCTAGCACGACACACTGCGGTTGCGTCTGGTTTTCTGGTTTCTCATGGGCCTCGGCTCCGTTAACTTCGAGATCAATCCAGATTTCTTCGTAATTAGTCATAACCCCCGTGGCCGGGTTCGTCATCCGTCCCGTCTCCAGCGTGCGCCCATTAACCAAGGGAAATATACGCCCCTGGTCCACTACGGTTTCCGGCGTACGCGTTCGCGAGTCCACAACGTGCCGCCAGGTGGAGTGCTGTAGACCATTTCGGAACTCCGAGGACGATACCCCTGCGAATGCCCAGTCGAGGGAGTCCTTGTTGGAGTCCTTGTTGGTGTCCTTGAGCACGCGGATGTCGACGAAGCGGTGTTCCGGCGATGTCAAGACGATGGTGGTGGTAGGCTCCGATGAAATATCGGGCAACCAGCGGATTGACTCCCGGATTGAAACCGACATGTTGTTCTTTTCCGGGTTGAGGGTTGTGAGATGAACGGAATGCCCATGAGATGTAAATGTGTGACCAGGGGATAGCGAATCGTGACGCGCGAAAGTCGGAGGTACGTACCCTCTTTCTGGATAGTTTCATAATCATGGTTAGATACAATATCAATTTATGCAAATTATGCTTATATCGTATATTTTATGAATCAATATGCACCTAAAGCATCAATACACGGATCGCGACACCGGAGCGTCAACTCGATGGCGACGGCGCAAGATATCTGTAGTCACATCGCGCGATGCCGGGCGCGATATTGTAGCATGTAGTTTTATCTTTTGGAATAAACTACGGTTGACTTGGCCTTCAGTACATCTCTTGCCGCGTTGATATCGGGTCGTGAGAGCGTACGGCGCATGAGAGGAATAGACACAGACCCTTATGTCCACGGAACGAGATCCCAAGTCGTGGTCCGGGTAAGCATAGATCGTCTGGTTTTAACGGACTTATTCTAATGAGAAGGGAATACCCCTTCATATCTCGCCGATGCGTTAGCTAAGCCGTTGCCTCGAAATCGATGATGACTTATAGAACCACCACGGCAGTTGGGGCTCCCTCCATATCGGTCATGCTTCGAATGCTATCAAATCATCCAGAACCCATTCAATCGCCTTCATCGTCTCTTATGAGTCACCCTCACAAGAGCTTGAATCGTGGCCATGCTTCACAGACAATTGATGAGAAATTCTGTCAGTTTCAAACCCTGGGCTCCGGCTCCGCATCGCGCTGGGATCAATGTCCGGGAGTATTTGCGGCATTCATGTTCAGGGTATGTCGGAGGCTGTTCTGTGCAACTCTGCTCTCACTTTCGGCTTTGGTGCTATCCTCTTAGAACCATTGTTGGATCTGTATATGTTCCTGGGCGGTCAGGACCCCTGCCATGTAACCATGTTTCTCATGACTGTCAGTAGCTATAAAACGCGAAGCATCTTGAGTAAGTCTCGGCTTCATGCCCACACCCCCAATAGCAGTACCACACAAACACGCAATGATAAAAGCCACAAGAATCAGGGTATATAGCAAAACCAACCAACAATCTCTACCTAAACAGAAAACAAAACCCCACCGTCCCACAACACCCTAAAAGCGCAATCCTCACCGCCGCCGCTTCCGGGTAAACCCGCCCCCTTTCCGAGACCCGCCCTCAATATCCGAAATATCCTTCCGACTAAGCCGAAGCATGCCATTCCTCATCCGACCAACAGCAGGGGCGTCGATATCCCGAGAAGAACCCGAACCCCCGCGGCGCCCCCTCGTCTTAGTAGAAGCGGCGCCAAAGCGCTCAAGCACAACGCCGTTCTCCCGCGCCTCGCGCCGCCTCTTCACCTCGCGGCCCTCGGCGGCCGCCTGGATGCCCTTCCGGAACGCCATGGGCATCTTCGCCTGCTTGTGGATCGACGATTTCGACCCCAGCGCCACGAGCCGCAGGTCCGTCGCCAAATGCCGGTTGCGGCCCACGTGCTCCGTCGCGTCGCCGCCGTCGCCGCCGCCGTTCCGGGCCGCCGCGGCGGAGAACAGGTGGCTTTC
Source organism: Xylaria intraflava (assembly GCA_022385655.1). Lineage (NCBI taxonomy): Eukaryota > Fungi > Ascomycota > Sordariomycetes > Xylariales > Xylariaceae > Xylaria > Xylaria intraflava. The sequence continues at coordinate 181,931 of MU279765.1, forward strand.
CGCCAGGAGTCGCTGGAGGGCTAGGTCGTTCTTCAGCAGCGACGGCGCGTCTTCTTCATCCGTCGTCGACGTCTTTCCCTTTTTATTCTTGGAGGAGCTCGGATCTGTTTCCGCGGGGAGCGGCGGTCGCGAGGACAGCCAGGCACGGCTTTCGCGTTTATCGAGGGTGTTGGTGGATCTTGAGTATGCGTCGGTGTGGGAGACTACTTCGACGACGGGGGGCGGGGACTCATCCTCCTCCTCATCTTCCTCCGCTTCATCTTCCGAGAAGCCGCCCCATGACTCATCATCCGACCCGTCGGAGCTGGGAACGACCTCCTCTTCCGGTTTAGGTGTCTGTGCTGGCTGCGCGGTTGGGAATAGCGGCTTGAACGACGCCTCGAAGAACTTGGCTAGTTTCGCCTGTGCCTCTTCTTGGGATATGGACGGGTCTGCCTTCTGCAGACGCGATTTACGCTTCCCCAGTACAGTCGCCATTGTGTCTATTCCGCTTCGTTTCCTGCTGAGGAAGATGAGTTGTTGAATTGGTTCCGATACGGAAAGAGGGAAGATAGATTCGACGCTTCGTCAGTTTAGATATGCATCTTCTGAAAATTAATGTGGAGAAATTCAAGCCTGTGAAGATTACATAAGCAGAAAGAATGGGGACGAGGAAGCCAATGAAATTGCCCAGTCCCGCTCCATCGCGAGAACGGCCCCACCATGGTTCTCGTTCTGCGCGGTGGCCCGGCGATTTCGGGGCATCCCTCGTCATCGGACTATTTTTAGCTTGGCCGTCAGATATATCGAGTCGCATGTCCTTCCAGCCATACGACGCCATTCTCTTGCCTTCGCTTTATTTTATTTTTATTTTATTTTTTAAAAAAGAGAGATAATAAAGATATTAACGAAATAAAAAAAAGGGGGTAATAAACATGACGCGCTTCAGGCCCTGCATAGACCTCCACGCGGGCCAAGTGAAGCAGATAGTAGGCGGCACGCTGGACAGCAGCACGGCGGAGCTCAAGACGAACTACGTATCGAAACATCCCGCGGGGTACTTTGCGGAGCTATACCGCGACAATGCGGTCGAGGGCGCGCACGTCATCATGTTAGGGCCCGGGAACGACGGCCCCGCGCAGGATGCCCTGGCCGCGTGGCCGGGCCACCTCCAAGTCGGGGGCGGCATAACCGACAAGAACGCCGCGCTGTGGATTGATCGGGGGGCCAGCCAGGTGAGTATCACTCCCATACCCCGACCGTCCGCTGCACTACTGCCTTATCACGGTTGCGTCGTCAAACGGATATTAAGACCCGTTCCGTCGGTAGGTCATCATCACGTCGTATCTGTTTCCCGAGGGGAAGTTCAGCCAGGGGCGTCTCGACGCCGTGCTAGCAGCACTAGGCGGTGACAAGAACAAGCTCGTCATCGACCTCAGCTGTAGGCGTCGAGGCGACGATAGGTGGTTCGTGGCCATGAACAAGTGGCAGACGATAACCGAGGTGGAAATTACCCAAGGTGCGTTCTCATACCGGGGACTTCAATCGATCTTGTAAGCTGACGATATGCGTTCAAGAACTTATCAGGGGCTTGGAGCCGTACTGCTCTGAATTCCTCATTCACGCTGCGGATAATGAGGGGTTGCAAAAGGGGATTGACGAGAAGCTTGTTGAGAGGCTTGCTGCTTGGTGCAGCATACCCGTCACATATGCTGGTGGTGGGCGGAACTTGGACGACCTCGAACTCGTCAAGAAACTAAGTAATGGTCGAGTAGATCTAACGATTGGGAGCGCATTGGATTGCTTCGGTGGCACCGGCGTCAAATTCGAGGAATGCGTCAAGTGGAATACAGAACAAACGTCATAATCATTTTTGAACATACATACTCTGCAGCTTACAGTGCTTTGGAGAAAACAAAGGTTGCTACATGTACCTAAACCGCGTAGTTTTTTGTGAGCAGCACCGACCGAATCCGATATACATACATACACGCTTCGTGGAATTACCACCCCTCTCAAGTGGGTTAGCCACGCGCCCTAAGCAAACAACGATTCTCTCGTATCCTATCGGACTTCTTTGTAAGACCAAGACAGGCTACGATCTCAGCTGTTCCAATTCTAACTCTAATTGTCGAATTCGTTCATTTTGGTCCGGGGACCCTGATCCTACTCGCTTCTTCAGCGCGTCAACCTCAGCGGTTAACCGCTCAATATGTTGACTTTGTGTGCTCAGCATCTTAGTCTGCGTTTCCAGCAGTTCTTTGATTTGGTCTAGAGCTGACTCCATGGGTCCCGACGAGATAGTCGGGGATACCGACGAAGCTGGAGTAGCAGCCGCTTGCGGAACCTCCAACGTTGGTGGCTTGATAGGTAGTGCGGCCTTTGGCAGTGGTGCGGAGGTGGTTTTGGTCGGAGAGGGCGGTCTAGCCTCAAACTGCGCCGGCATTGCCCGCCGCTGCACTGGTTTAGAAATCTCATCGAAGCTTGAGGTTTCTTCTACGTCATCGTTCTTGTCATCTTCATATTTGGAAGCCAATGCCGCCATAGAGCCTTGCTGATCCTTCATGGAGTGAGAAGAGCGGGTAATAGCCGATGGGGGGGTAGGGTCCGGAGCTTTGTGAGCTGGTATCGAGATTGGAGCCGGAGCCGGGGCCGGGGCGGAAACGGGAGGTTTATAGTCGGCGGGAACTTCAACAGGCGCAGTCCCCTCGTAGATGCTCTCAAAGTCAATTTTAGACGGAACTGCACTCTTCCCTGCTACCCACTCCTCAGCGCTGACGGCAGGTTTGACACCTACACACGGCGGATAAATGTCGGATTGGAAAGTCTCGGCTCGCCGGGGAACTGTGAAAGAGATGGGTTCGATGTACGAGTCATTGACTGTCTTGTACACCCTCATTACCTCATTTTCATGAACCTATGGGTAGTCAGAATTAGGATCAGGCTCGGCTAGTTCAAATTGAAAACGACTCACATTGACGCCGCGCTTAGGCAGGAACGCAATACCACGTTGGGGTTCTGGTGATTTATATTCCGACAAGTATTCAAATTTGTCGTTCTCGTATTCGTAGTATCGGATATTGCCATCACTAGACACAGGGTTAGATATGATCAGCTCAGCCGATCGAATAAATGAGAAACTCACCCCTTTCCAGCAAGGTAAAGACAGTTGCAGCCATCATCTTAGAAACAATCAGTATCACACGCAATCTGACGCATAAAGGCGCACACATACCCCAGAAAGGCATGCAGACACCGGAAATGCTGTCAAGCACTGTAAAGCCCCCAATGGGGTTAGGGTTGCCTGGCTCCCAGAGAGCAAGCTGCCGGTCGCTCATCTTGGAGAAGCCGGTGGTAGCAACGCGGTTATTCTCTCCGAGCCAGACGGCTCGGCTGTTCTTCGCTCCCTCATGTCCTGGGCTTTCGTGGACGGGTCTCTCCTGACGAACGTCCCACATCCGAAGCTTCTTATCCCGGGAAGTTGTGGCCAGCATAGTTCCATCAGCATTCCAAGTCAAGCTCTGGACGATGTCGGGGTGCTTGAGAGTATGGACAGCAGACCCGGAACCAATATCCCATAGCTTGATGGTAAGGTCTCCAGAGGCCGAAGCGAGAATGTTCTCGGCGGCGGGGTTAAAGAGCACTTGTCCGACCTTTCGGGAATGACCTGTCAATTTAGCAATCGGAGCAACGTCGGCGGGCTCTTCGGCATCGGTGAGCAGGCTGAAGCCCTGGGGCACCTGCCATATCATGACTTTGGCATCATCTGAGGCGGATGCGATCACACGGTCGTTAAAGGGGTTCCTTGCACGGGGTTAGACGTATGCTAGAATCATCAATCGAGGAGGACGGCGGCGTGCGCACCAATCGGTATCGAGGACGGCCGCCGTGTGGCCGCGGAACAAAGGAATCACATCCGGGGCCTTTCCACGTTCATTCAGGGGAATAACCGCGAACGCGCCTCCGCCGCTGGCTTCCCAATTGACTGCGAGGTACTCCGGATTGGCCTATCGCGACAGTCAGGTCAGCAAATGCCCGTCGCGGGCCACACACGTGAGGGTGGCGCGGGAGACAAGAACAGAGCCAATGGGGCCGACCTTGATCAAATTGGTATCCCAGGCATTCCTGCTGATGCGGAGATTGTCATAGCAAAACTCTTTCCGCGTGGATTTGCCGAACACATGCCCTGGATTGGAAGGTCAGAGGAGTCGTGACGGAACGGGACTAAGCATCGGCATACGGTACTTGGAGGCGCGAACAAAGCGACCGGCCATGTTCAAAGAACTGTTGGGAGTAAGGAGATGGCAGTGGCTCTATGGGCTATTCATTCGCGGAATCGGATGGTGAGTGAACACGAGTGCACGAGTGCGAAAAGGCGCTGAGATCCGGGAATCAACGTCGGTCGTCAGCAGCGATTCGATAAGCTAACGGAAAGTGGGGGGCGCAGCACAACCCCTGAACCCGGCAGGGGGCTTGGTTGCCCAGGTTACCTGCCAGACACCGTAACGATAGCGGGGTTCCGGGGCCACGATAGCGAACTGGCCGCTAAACTTGAGGTACTAACTCAGGCTAACTTAGGCTTACCTAGGCTTACCTAGGCTAACTTAATGCCTAAAGTAGACGCCATGACTCGGCCCATTGTGCATCCCGGCCGGCTGCCCTGTTTGCACACACCTTCCAGGGGAGCCTGTACCCTTGATGGCCGGCCGTGTCCGTTTGGCCGAGCTAGGTTATGCAATTTTGCATAAGCTACATACGCGGCATTGTACCCACACGGCTAGCGACGCCTGTTGTTTTGGCCCGAATCCGCGATGACGAATCGTGCCTCTTATCGTCGCTCCCCCTTTTCCTATAATTACAATGCAGAATTTGGTATGATATTGATTGTGCAGAGGCTGTTTGTGTTCGGATGGAAATTTTCACGCACTCCCTCGGGGCTGTTGCTAGTAATTTGTTATTTCGGCTATGATTTACGCTGTTTCCCCCTTTCTCTCTTTGTAATAACGCCATGGTATCAGTTAAGCTAGGTATTAGGAGAAGCGTGTGCAGTTTCCGATACGTGATGTGAAATCCAGAATATCCGATCACGAGGCCGAGTGCACATGGCATCACCAAAACGGCAAATCTAGTATATAGAAGCCAACCGAGACTTAAGGAGCAGGTCCTCTTCAGTATTTATAATTGAACTGATGGACTGGCCTGTTGGATTGGCTAGATGAGCGTTTGCGTCGCGCTTACACACATACATCAATTGAGTAGGCCAACGCCGTCTATGGCCTTCCATGCCCACGAATAAGAGTGACATACACTCTATATATTAAAATGGGACTCCAACGCCGCAAAATCAAGACAGTCGACCTACCAGCAAATTCAGATCCGGGTTGACTGCGTAGGAGGCTTTCGATATTCTCGACGAGTCGATGATACCGCCGGAAGAGACAACAGACACCTCAAGGCCTATCATCAAGGCGGTCCTGACCACCGGCATCATCAGCAATGCGGAGCCGGGGAATCCAGCGCCCCAGCAGCTAGCGGCCGATGGCTATCAAATGGCTGTCAGCATTGGAATCCCGTACCTCGGCCGTTGGTATAACAGAAAATATACAAACTCACCGCTCGGGTTATATAACAGTTTACGAACCAAATAACCACAGATATCGACAGGAAGTTTCAGCGCATATTTGCTGTCCAGTGTGCAAGATGACTGCAGCGCTTGTTGCGAGTTCTCCCTCCCGCGCAACGTCTCTAGACCGTTGTTGCGACGTCTATCTTTTGCGCGGCAATCCAAAATCATGTTCACGCAATCTAACCGCGTATGCCTATCATCCTTGGGCTGCGTATATATAGTCTCTTTGCATCCTTTTGCCTCCCCTTCTTCTCCCTTCAGAATGGGAAAATCGGTCGCCTTTCAACCACACACCTTGTTCGTTCTTCGTTGCGTACCGTACGCCCAACAGTGCCATTGCAGGATATGACAAATTCTGCGCAAATTCTAGGCCGGCATGGCGAAGAGCTGTCACTCCACAACGGGGCGGACGTGATGTCGACAAACTGCTGGTACTCCATTGTCACTTTATTCGGTGAGGGGAGGTTAAGGGGCTTGTCTCTCTTTTCTTCGACTGTTCTGTGATCCGTATCATCCCGTCACAAGTACGTTATAGGAGATATAAGCCTCCAAATCGTCGTGCTTCTCGACCGAGACCTAATACAAACCACGCGCCGCCTTCACGCTCTATAACAAGCTTTTGCGTTTATCTCGCGTGCCACTAACATGTCGTGCAAGTCCCCAAATCCTCAGTCGCCAGTGTTAAACATCCAGTTTGCTACAATTTGCGATGCCTCGATCCTCAGGATTGTGGGTTGCCAGATAGAAATCGATGCGTAGCCGAAGCTGAGAGGGTGCCAGAGTTGCCACCGCTTGCGGCGCTGATCTATGAGCACGCCGCAATGAAGTACGTGTTCTGGCGAATCTTTCCCTTCAGCAGATACGCTGATAGGGGTCGGCTTCCTAGACATGTGCCGCTCGGTATCTACCCCTTTTTGGTTCTTAGCCATTGCTCAAGCTATACTTTGACTGAAAAAGTAAATATAGGATGACAAAACAACGACGGAGACTGCCTAATTTAAAACATATCGTTACCAGTAGTGCTCACCATTGTCGCCCGACGGCAGGATAGGACAGCCTAGCTGCTAGAGTATGGAGGTATAGACAGCCACTTCCAGTAGTCCGACTTAAGATGGATAGGTAGTTCTTGATAAGGTATGTAGCTGTGTTTAGGGCGAAGCATCTCATAGCCCGGGTTTAATAAGATGCGATATCTCTTGCTGCCCGTTCTCAATAGCCCATGATAAGAGTGTTCGACCAAACTGGTCCTTCGATTCAGTGTCGGCACCTTTCTTCATGACTGACTGCATAACCTCTTGATGCCCATTTTCCGCAGCCTGCCACAATGCTATGTGGCCATATATATTGGGAATTGATACAGAGGCATGAATCTCCTATTGTGTACCACCCTTCTATATACGGCCGCGATGCCTGACATGGTATGAGAACTACTAGATATATGTATTGGCTATGTTGTTTACCTTACCTACGATAGAGATTTCCAACACTCATAATTAAGGTATGTAGATATGGCTGAATGTCACTACTATTGTACTTATTATTATTAGAGCCAATAGGCGGCCCGGAAAAACCATGCTTCTATATCAATTGCCTATAATTCCTCAAATCGATGTTGGCATCTTTCTCAACCAGAAGCTGTACCATTTCTTGATCCTCATTTTGGGCAGCCCATAACAGCGCCGTCTGGCCCCAATCGCCCGCCCGATCGACGTCAGCACCTAGTTCGATCAGTAGCTACTGTCACGACCATAGGGTCGGAAATATAAGGTGGAAAAGGCTTATCTAGTCAATTCGTACGGAGGTCTACGGCGACTACGGGCTATATAGTGTGGATCCTGTCGGACGACTTGGTCCTACATTAGTCCGTCGCCGTGCCGGTCCTCCGGTCCTACCGATGACTGTGTAACAACTGCACAATCTCTCGATGCCCGCCTCGGGCAGCCTCCAGCAGCGCCGTCTCGCCACCGCTCGTCCGTTCGATGTCGGCACCTCGTTCAATCAGTAGCTGCACAATCTCTTGATGCCCGCCTTTGGTAGCCAGCAGCAGCGCCGTCTGGCCAAACCTGCTCGTCCGTTCGATGTCGGCACCTCGTTCGATCAGTAACTGCACAATCTCTCGGTGCCCGTCTTGGACAGCCTCCAGCAGCGCCGTCTCGCCAAACCTGCTCGTCCGTTCGATGTCGGCACCTCGTTCGATCAGTAACTGCACAATCTCTCGGTGCCCGCCTTGGACAGCCTCCAGCAGCGCCGTCTGGCCACCGCTCGTCCGTTCGATGTCGGCACCTCGTTCGATCAGTAATTGCACAATCTCTCGGTGCCCGCCTTGGACAGCCTCCAGCAGCGCCGTCTCACCAAAGCTGCTCGTCCATTCGATGTCGGCACCTCGTTCGATCAGTAGCTGCACAATCTCTTGATGCCCGTTTTGGGCAGCCAGCAGCAGCGCCGTCTGGCCACCGCTCGTCCATTCGATGTCGGCACCTCGTTCGATCAGTAACTGCACACTCTCTCGGTGCCCGCCTTGGACAGCCAGCAGCAGCGCCGTCTGGCCAAACCCGCTCGTCCGTTCGATGTCGGCACCTCGTTCGATCAGTAGCTGCGCAATCTCTCGGTACCCGCTTTGGGCAGCCAGCAGCAGCGTTGGCGTAAGCTCGCTTACCGAAGCACCTTTTTCGATCAGTAGCCGCGCCAGATTTTGGTGTCCTTTATTCATGGCCAACCACAATGGTGTGGAACCGAAATTGTCCTTCAATTCACAGTTGGCACCTTTCTCAACCAGTAGCTGCACAATATCTCGGTGTCCGTTCGTGATGGCCCTGAAGAGTAGTGTCCGACCAGAATTGTCTGCTGATTCGATGTCTGCACCGTTTTCAACTAGTAGCAGCACGAGCGCTCGATGGCCATTTTCGACAGCCCATGTAATTGGTGACAGTCCTTTCTCAAACTTTAAATCCTTTCCAAAGGGTAACGTGGCAATAACATTGTCCGGAATCCCCGAGCCGTTTGGCGGCTGTAGCAGAACTCTCACCACTTCTCGGTGGCCATTCGCTAACGCAGCAAAAAGGGGATACTTGTATCGTTCCCTACCACTATATGCCTGAATATCACTCCCAGATATGGCATCAATAAGCCTAGCAAATCCATTTTCAGCAAGAATATACGATAAACTTGCAGCTAATGTATGACGACGTGTTCCAAACTTTTCGAAAAGATTGTCTAAGTGGATCCAAGCTCCAAGATCGAATGACTTTAGAAAATCGTGCTGAGATAGCTCGATCGCTGCAATATTGGCATGGTAGAGGACTCCGTGTGTCGCATATTCAAGAAAGGGGAATTTTTCTGATACCTGTTGCCGTAAAAGTTTTGCTTTATCAGAAGAGGCTTTTGGGAGGTGGTCTTGGTTATCTATAACGCAATTTGGACTGTTCGTCAGGAGGTATGTGTGGCAGCATCGTTTTAGCTGATCATGGCTCGAGCTTTCGAAATTTGCCTCGAGATCAGGCCATAAGTCATGAACCCCTCCATCTTTCAAAAGGAAATCTCGCACGGATTCGTGGATGAACTGAACAGTCCGCGCCCTTGATTTAGTGACCTCCGCAAGCCCCTTAGAAGAACTACAGACGAATGTGTTCATATCGTCTAATGTGATGTGGTTGGGATCCCATTGAGCTAGATTCTCCTGTGTCGGATCCAGTCCAGCTACTACGGCGTAGTAAAACTCTTCAGGTTTCATGGGCCGCTTTGCATAAAGTATCCATTGAATACTAAGTAAGAGGTCGGCCATGTTTTTGTTGTCTCGCCTCAGAATGTCCTTGAACAATTCGCTGAGTTCAGCAGGTATTTCTTGAAGCCTTTTCTTAACTGCAAAGATACGGCCGCGTTGAAATTCTTCGTTGAGGATGTTAACAACTAGAACAACCCACATGAAAACGCCAGCTGCTTTCTCGAGAAGCTCGGTTCTGATCGACCCGACATCTTTACCCTTCCCCGCTTGAAGCTTGCTTCGAACGTACTTTTCTAGGTCTTGGCTATGCCCAGATTGGTCTTCCAAGGTTATTGTCTGGCCATACTGGATGGAAATCGTCGGATAATGACGGCTTGAGAAGCAGATATATAGTTTCCCTTCGATGTCCAGAGCGGATTGTCCAAGTTGCTCAAAGTATTCAATCATGTCCCGAACTTGAGTCTCGCCACATTCGTCTAGGGCGTCAACGAAGCACGTTACTTGTCGTTGTCCAAGTTTGGCTATGGCTGCGGAGAAAAGGCTCTGGAGGACGTCAATCTCCCATGAACCATGATCGCTCCGATCCCGACCAAGGGAGCCAGGCGAATCAAGCACTTCTTGAAGATCCGGCAGTTTCTCTAGCAGCTGAAGCAACAGTGAACGGTACATTCCTTCTGTCGACTTCTCCAAGTCATCACCTCTGGCATTGAAGAAAAAGGAGATAACCGTGTTACTATTCTTATATTTGTTCTCCAGTGCGCGTGTGTATATAAATTTCATTATCGTTGACTTTCCAGCGCCGGGCTTTCCATGGATCCATAGAAGACCATAATGCTGAGGGAATTCGGTGGGTGTTAACCATTTTATATAGTCGGGATGGCTCAGGAGCCATGTACATGTCTTACCGAAGGCGGGTTTAATATTCGAATGTCGGGCGTCAATCTTGTCAAATGACAATGAATCCATTAGAAGCTGCCGCCGCTCTCGGAACCGTTCTTCTATCGGTATGTAAGATAAGCCGCGATTTAATTTATGATGTGATATACGTACTATTTGGAGTTGCTTCAATTCCTGTGACAGGTATGACGGAGAGAAGCTCCTTCGCGTATGCCGCAGCGGTGGTCGATGCATATTTCTGCCATTGTTTGTTCTTGTGAGAATCCGAGTAGTCACAAATGCCACGGATGACTAGGCATTGAAGGTTGTCCATCAGGCCAGCTGCCTCCATCTCAAAACATATGGCGTCGAATCTTTGTGCCAGCCTGTCTCTCGTTTCAGCATGCTTCATGACTTGGTTGCCAGACGCAATTATTCCGTAGTGGATCATCGGGTTATCGCTACTTCGGGGAGATCGCTTTACTAATTCGCAGCTATGCTGGCTTTGAGCTGATTCAGGGTGATTGCAATTGCCACTGAACAATAGGTCTAGGAGTGGTTCGCGGTCGGCGTACTCTTTCATGAGTGGGCCACCCTCCAGCATTTTGGCAAGAATATGGGGGATCCTCGAGCATTCGGTTTCATGATGTGCCCGTAAAGCTGAAACCGCCGTCATGAGTACTGGTAACGGCTGGCGTGTGATAGCTGTTGGTTGAAAATGACCCCCCTGGGTTGTCTTGCCTAGGTCGTACTGTATCACGCCTGTGCCGACCACCACGTCCCCAAGCCGTATGTCAACTTTCCCAGGGGCGCCGCCGCCAATCCCAACCATCAGAAACATACGTATAGAGGGAAAGGTCCGGCGCATGTCGTTCGCCACGATGGCTGCATCGTTCGTGCCATACTTCGGCAGACACGCCATGACGACGTTGTGGCGGTGAAGGCTGCCAAGGATATATGTGTTATTGTCGTTTGAGTTCCTATCCAGACCAGCGTGAATATCGTCGAGCATATACTTTGCGGCGGCCATCTCAATGGGAAGAGCGCAGACCCAACCAATAGTATAGTCATCGGCTGTATAGCCCGTTCGACTTGAGCCCTTATCGTACGTTTCGCCATTGTGCTTTCTTCGTTTTGGCTCGTTTGGCGCTGGATTCTCTTCATCGGCGGGACGTTTCTGCGATGCAAATGAGTGGTTTTCTTGGCCACTTTCAGAAATCATATTTGATATGGATTGAGTCTAATGACACCGTAGCTGAAGGCTAGCCTTGCTGACCGAAGAGACGTCGGAACAGGAGAACGACTATCGAAATCAACGCCGAGTCCTTGACTGATCGGATGCACATAGTTAATCATAGCAAGGAACTGACCCTTCAGAGAGAAGAAAATCTCATCGTAAGGATAATGAAAGCGGATGGACTCGTTCGCTAGCTTTTCAGCCTGTTGGGGCGCATGGACGGCAAAGCCACCACACGTCATGTGAAGCGTAGACACATACCTGACACTACATAGTCAGGCAACGAGACCACCTCCAGTAAGATAAGATTCGGCTTTTCCTGTAGACACCATACTGACCCTGTTTGCCGTGCCTATTAAGCCGGTCCAGCCTACCGAAACGCTCAGCCATCCGGAGGCACCGCCCATGTAACTTTTACGCCCCGCTCATGTGGTAGCGTTACATGGTCGAGCGATGAGATGGGCCGGCTACCTGTTGGGTAAAGATGTTATATAAGTATATTCAGAGAACAGCTACTTATGTTGGGCTTAGACGGTAGAAGAAAGCAGGCATTCATCTCGATAGGTGGTATGTCCCGTAGGTGGTAGATGGTAAATGGTAGTTATTATCCTTCAGTTCTGAATACAGGCGTGGGATAAGACGTTACCAGCACTGGTCGGCCATTAATTGGTGTCGGCCACCCCACCGAACCAACCGCCCAGAAGGGTCACGGTAATCGCTAAATTCCCTAACCATTGGCCGAACGATGTTAATGGCCTAATTGTCGGGATTGATAACGCATCACTACCCAAAGGGTAGGTAGCAACTTTGACGTTCGAGCACCAGATTATTCGTCGGATACTCTGAACTTGTACCAAAGCTCTTCAATCTCTAAATCGTCATTAGAGCCTGCGCGATTCGTAGATTGGGGGATAATTTGTAAGATACCTCCGGCCAGGTTCACCAACTGCCGTTAACTACCTAGGTGGACACCACCCGGTACCTCTGGATGGGTAGGTACTAAGGTAGAGACGCCTAGAGCAGGCGCGAAGAGCACTGGCAGCGCTTCCCCGTTCATAGGTACCTAATTACCAGCAAGAAACCAGGTCAATACAAAAGCTCGTGTCGCTACGAAGATTAACCAACCCTCAACATCAATACCGCAGCTCATTCAAACAACAGCACAACCACCATTTCAACCCTTTCCCATTGATTTTTCCCTATCCTTGTAACATGAATGGATGTTACATGTGACCCATGAAGGCACATAACTGCCTACAGCGTCTAGGGACCTTCTGAGTGGGCCAACTGGAACTGAGTCCGAGTCCGGTTAGCGGTTAGCGGTGGCGGTGGGGAGCGGGCCGACGGTTGCTACCGCAACGGAAGCTCAGCTAAGAAAACAATACAAACTAACTTCGAGCCGCTGCGATTTGCCAACTTACCTCTACCTACGTTCTTCATTCCTGACTACCCATCTTCTCATCCATCTCAAAAACCAACACCCGAACTGAGATTCGCAATTCAACCTCACTCACCAACCAATTCATACTATTGCATTGACGCTTCAACATTAAATACCGGGAGGTATCTATCTGACAATGGCGACTCGAACGCTCGAATCCCGCTTCGAGCGCATGTCCGTGAACGATGAAAACGATGAGAACAAATACCCAAAGCCCAAGGTAAGCTGGTAACAGGCCGGGTTTGATTTACGTGGTCGTCAATAACCCAGGCTGACGATCGAGCAACAGGCCATCACAAACACAACACAGGGTACACATGGCTCGACTCGGCCAAATGTCTACAAGGTTGCTCTCCAAGCTCAGAGCGCCAACGCTAATGCCGTCACCGCTGCTGTCACTCTCCCCTCACAAGCCGTTCAGAGGAAAGCCGCTCCACCTCCTTCTCCTACAAGAAAACCCCTACCCACAGCCGCGCCACGGGCCTCAGGCGAGGCCGCACAAGCGGAGCAGAAGACCCCAGTCTTGATAGAACAGCCAACCATCAAGCAGTTCCATCTAGGAATGTTTGAGATCGGCCGGCCGCTTGGCAAGGGGAAGTTTGGCCGCGTGTACCTGGCACGGGAGCGGACGAGCGGCTTCATCTGCGCTCTGAAAGTGCTGCACAAGAGCGAGCTGTCCCAGGGGCGGGTGGAGAAGCAGGTGCGGCGTGAGATTGAGATCCAGAGCAACCTGCGGCATCCCAACATCCTGCAACTGTTTGGTCACTTCCACGACAGCAAGCGCGTCTTCCTGATCCTCGAGTTTGCCGCCAAGGGCGAGCTGTACAAGCACCTGCGGCGCGAGCAGCGCTTCCCCGAGTGGAAGGCGTCGCAGTACATCGCCCAGATGGCTAGTGCCCTCCGCTACCTGCACCGCAAGCACGTCATCCACCGCGACATCAAGCCCGAGAACATCCTCATGGGCATCCACGGCGAGATCAAGATCTCCGACTTCGGCTGGAGCGTCCACGCCCCCAACAGCCGCCGCGCCACCATGTGCGGCACCCTGGACTACCTCCCGCCCGAGATGATCAAGCCCGGCACCTCGGAGAACTACTACAACGAGAAGGTCGACCTGTGGAGCCTGGGCGTCCTGACGTACGAGTTCCTGGTTGGCGAGGCGCCCTTTGAGGACACGATTGTTATGACGCACAGACGGATAGCGAGGGCGGATATGACGATCCCCTCCTTCGTCAGCGCAGAGGCACGAGATCTCATCAAGAAGGTAAGCGTGGACTCTCTAGTTGTTCACTTATCCTAATGAACTATGGTACTCGAAGAACCTCATGTGCTAACGCCCCAGATTAGCTCCTCGTCCTCGACCCCGAGAAGCGGATACCGCTGGACCAGGTGCAGGTGCACCCATGGATCGTCAAGCATTGCGTCAAGGGAACGACTCGGGACAAGTCGTATTAATGAGACTTACGAGATCATGGAAACGAGAACTACGTGGAGAGGGGGGGGGGAGTGGAGACGAGGTCGTTGGTCGGTCGTCAGGTTGGGGAGGTTACTTTGCATCGTCAACAGCGCGGGCGTCTGGAATCGGGGCATGATTGACAAGAAGTGGATCTGGAAATCGAGAAAGGCTTGCTTTATTTTAGCTACCGTCGTGCTTTTCTATTTTCGTTTTTTTTCCCTCTTCTTTTTATTTTCCTTATCATCATCCATGGCGATTGATTGTTACAGAATACATAACGTATGCAACCCAAGGCTTGCCTCTCTCTCTCGCTTCTCGTGACTTTCGTGATGTTCTGAGTCGTGATCCTGATTATTGTTGGTACAGGCTATGTTCGGACGCAGCCCCTAGCATAGCATCCTATAAATCCTCACCCTGTCTCTTCAACCCCCCCTTTTGCATCTCACTATCTGTATACCTCGTCGAAAGGCCGTGTGTCTGAGAAACACGAATCCCATACTTGATTTACTACCCTGACAGCATGGGCGTCGTCCCGACACCGCGGCCGCGCCATCAGGGACTGCACGGCCCGCTTGCGCACGCAGTCCTGGAACTGCTGTGTGAGGGTCCAGTTCCGTCTCCCAAAGGACTCCTTTGTCCACCTGCACTCGCCGCTCAGCATTGAAGCTCTGATCTGTATTTCGCGCGTTAGCGTTGACGGTTCTCTTTGTCGCCGGGATTACGAGGCGGGGAAGCGGTAAAGGAACACGGGAGAGAAAGCAAGAAGATATAGCGTAGTAGCGACTGAATATTGAAGAACAAGCGACCCTACCTCCGTACACGCAGCATGCTTCAAGTCCTTGTCCCCGACCCAGTCCACCTTCCACCGCAGGTGGTCCCAGGCATGCACCATCTCGTGGGCAAGCGTGTCCTCCAGGTGCGAGCGGCTGGAGACCTGGTTCGAGCAGATCAGGATGCCGGTGTTGGGGTCGAAGCCGCCGCTCTGGAGATGGACCTGGCCGTCCTCGGTGAGGCGGGTGGGGCAGCGGGCGCAGACGACGTTGGAGGCGTCGATCCGGCCGTTCAGGGCCTCGATCTTCTGGCGCAGGAAGACGACGGTCGGCGAGTGCTGTAGCACGTAGTCGCGCCACTTCTCGCAGGTCCGGCAGTCCCGCTCCTCGTTCGCCACGTACCGCGACTCGCGGTAGTGGAAGGCCCCCTCGGGCGTTATGGAGCCGGTTAGGATCTTGAAGTAGTTCACCCACCACTGCTTC
This sequence comes from Xylaria intraflava, assembly GCA_022385655.1. Taxonomy (NCBI): domain Eukaryota; kingdom Fungi; phylum Ascomycota; class Sordariomycetes; order Xylariales; family Xylariaceae; genus Xylaria; species Xylaria intraflava. Next base: position 197,520 of record MU279765.1, read on the forward strand.
TGCGGGTCGAATCCGGTGCGTTTTGGGTCGTTTGTCATTATGCGGGGGAAGCCGGATGCGTCTGGTTTGCTTGGCGGTGTTGTGGTTGTGGACGATGGTGATGAAGGTGGTTGTGTTTGGGAGGGCGCCTCGGGGGACGGTATCGTCGGCTTAGCTGACGACATTGTTCCGCTACTATTTCGTGTTTCAATTACGGAAAGTAGAGATAGTGCGATGATATAGGGTGAATTGGGTTTCGAATAGGAGGAGCAGATTGTTGTTCCCCGGTGGTGTTGTAAAGTTGACTTGATGTTGATGCTGTGGGTAGCGCAGCGAACTGCTACTGGTACTAGTAAGTACACGGTGATGCGTCGGCCGGACTAAGCGCTCGGCCACTCTACGTACCCAAACATGCCGACAGTGGTTTACAGGTGTGTGGCGCCCCTGGATGGTCGAGAAATGCGGCCGGCCGGACAGCACGGCTGCGACGTTAGCGCAATTGCTGCTTTTTCTTCGTTTTTATTTATGCGCCAGTTGTGCACAAGGAACCGGTCCTTCAAGTTTAACCCGTTAACTTACAGCCAACTTCTTGGTTATTCCGTACCTACAATTTTCACGGGATACGAAGGGACCCTAGGAAGTAGTAGCTCACTTATATTATCCTATTGCCTCCTCATTATTCAAACGAAATTATGCTGTTTTTGCCTGATTCGCGACGATGAGTTCCAACAACATGTATAGGTATGGATACCTCTTAGCTAGGAGACCTCCCTTCTTCAAGCCTCATGGTTCAATCCCCCCTCCTTTATTCGGCTCTATTCCAATTCTTGGACTGCCTTGCCGCAGTCATGTATTCCGTACATTTCACCAGGTGGGCTACCCAGGATGTAGGCTGGACAGTGTTAGAATACCTAGAGTAGAAAGGTTAGAAGAAATCCGTCCTATTTCCTCTGACCGAGGAAACGGTTGCGCTCACCTAAAGAGCCATGAGGCTCAATATATGAACCAGCATAATGAAAGAACAGACGAGAAATGGTAACCCATATAACCATCCACGAATCTCAAGCCCCCTGGTAAAAAGAAAGGCTAACAATGGGTTTCCCACCGTATGTCCAACGGCCTCTATTACGGCAACAAGAGTATATAATCTTGCAACGCTGTGTGCTTCCGCAAGGCTACTCAATAAGCTCCTTAGAAAGGACCAAAATCCCCAGCCAAATGAGCTGAGTAGTAGGGCGGAAGCTAGAAGCAGCAGATTAGGGGCCAAGGCCACTCCGAGAAAAGTTAGAAATATGACCCCGGCACTGATTCGTGAAAATAGTAGGTCGTGTCGCTGTACTACAATTTTATCTCGGTGTCGTCGGTTGACTGACGGTATGATCACAATACAGAGAATTACAACGAGACCAGATTGAACTGCTGTCAACGCTGTAGCTGACGAGAGCGAGATACTGTAACGAGTTGAAATATATTGGGGTATGAGCTGCTCGTGTTGCAGGGGCACGCGGCTCAAGAAAATAGAAATGATCAAGCCGACCCGGTAGTTGGGCACTGGAAACGACGAGAAGGTGTCGCCGCACCAAAATATAGTCCTTCGTTGAGGAGTGTTGTTGTTATTCAAAGCAGTCCTTGAAGCATTGGAGGATCGACGGACGTGCGGTTCTGAGCTGATTTTATAGTTGAGGGTCTCTGGTGTGAGTACGGCTATTGCGAGGCCGATTGCTTCGACAGCAAGAGCAATAAGCATCGGCAACCAAGGGTTCCATCTCATCAAAGCGGCACTGGATAGTAAGCCCAGGAATTTTGGAACCATGGAAGCACCCATGACTTGAAAGAACGTAGCTGCCCTAAGATTCTTCGTCAGTACCAAAACATGTGATCGGTGAGAATAGTTCCTATCAATACCTTTCAGATTCAGTGATTACATCAGAGATAATTATATATATCATCGCATTTGTGACGGCAGGACTAGTACCAAACGCAACAAACAAAGCAGACAACCAGGTCCATTTCAAAGATACAGCCCCTCCAAAAGAGCATATTAGCTGAATATAGGCAATTCTGGCGAATTTGGCGATGGCCAGGGCCAGAAAAACCGGTTTGCGACCGTATTTGTCTGCGGCATAGCTCCATGGCACGGAGGTGACCAACACTGGAATATAATTCTGTCAGTGCGACGGGATTCAAGGTAACAGCTAATGGAAATGTCTTTCTAGGCGGACCGCATGAAGACATCAACAAATCTGGAACTTACTTGCGATGTTACCAAATGATGTCTGCCAGCTTCTCAACATTGCTACATTACTTTGAACAGGAGTGACTTTGCACCACCTCTCGTCAATACCGCCATTTCCATCGCTTCCGATCAAGCTGGGATCAAAGTGTCTGTAGTATTGCGTACAGTAAATTTGTTCAAGGACTCTGGTTTCAGCTGGAATAAAAAGCTCGATTGCAAAGTTAAAGGCGACAACGTATAGCAGAATTAATCTCACGATTCTGGCCGGTGAGGTTTTCCGCGGGAAGAGCTTCGCAGCTTCGACTTCTGGCTGGGCGGCATTCGCTGAAGGGCTCAGGAGAGGGGAGTCTTCGGAAGATACCATGGTATCCGACCTTGCCTAGTCCTCCCTAACAGCTATAATAGTAGCAGCTAGGTATTGTCGTGACTTTCCTCTGACTCCGATCGGTGACTATCAATGTAGGTAACGAGTTACCAAACCTGTTAGGTCGACTGTCGCTTTTTTTTCGGTCGCCCAAGCTCACTGCTACATATGGAAGATCGATTTATTCAAAGGTGATGATCATCAACGGCGATTTGCCGCGGGCCTTAGCGGTCTTGTACTTTGGTGGCTGCAGCAGGTTGGGACATTTAGCGATAAACCCGGTTTCTGCACATGTGGTGGTCATTCGCTCAATCCTGCTATTAATCGCTCAAAGCTGGTGCCCTATCATAGTTGGTACCACGTTAAATGTTCCATTCCTTATTGCAATCCGATATTGAGAGGTAATATCTGACGGAGGCCAGAGCTGCCGGCAGGACGATCGGCAAAAGCGAAGATGTCACACAAATAGCTTCGGTAGATCAGCTAGCAGAGAGGCAGGAGATCCATCTAGTGAGTCCATCTATCCAGAGAAAAAGAACTAATTTCAATACTGAAAGGCAAGGGGGCTTATTATATAGGTAGATGTAGCAGGTATACGCCGCCCCGAGCGTCCTATAAGGGAGGAACCTCCTGTGACGGTGGTGTCACGGCAGATTGATCGTGGAGGGAAAGATATCGGAAAATGGGTCGTCGAGGCATCGTAGAGAGGCGGAGATGCGCAAAATCTAGGTGGTAGAAGAGATGAACTTGAGAATTTCTCAGCTAGGTTTTATCTGAAGGAAGCTCTCTTGGAAGAACGGCTTCTTACCGACTGGGAGGTAGATACAGTATTCCGTACGGACGTACAGACTGTACGTAGGTGGACGAATAGGTAGATGCGCACGGGCCACAATGTCTACAGAGCTTTACAGGGTATGGTTAGAGCGGTCAGTAGGTAGGGAATATTGTTCGGCATATTATTCCGGCCACCTAACCCGCTCTAACATGGTACCATTGGCGGGGTTTACAGGGGTATGGCACCCCTGAGTGGCCGGCAAGCACTGTAGGCCGAGTAACACTGAGAAGGGTGAAGTTACATAATCACCATTAAACGAGCAGCGAGGAATGAAAACGGCAAGCGGTAAGAAAGCTCGCCGGTTTCTGCCGGTCCGATTTAAGCTCCGACTGCCTTCACTTCGTGGTATCGAGTCAACCCAACGCTGCCAGTGCTAATAAGGCTCTTCAATTCGGGGGCTTACCGGAAATATGTAAACAGTGTGCCGTTCCTGCCTATTCGGTACACGGCCAATTGAGCCCTCCCCATGGCAGATCTTGGCACGCCCACGCCCTGTATGTTGCCCTGTTCTTCTCATTCACGTTCCTGAATTCATCGTCTGGCTCTCCCTGATGAGATCACCTGTTTTTGGTCGCATGTTTTGCGTTTGCTCAGCTTTGCGTGTTACGTCAGATGATGAGTTTTGATATTCTTGCGAGCATACTAATGTGAGCATTGTTCCTTTCCAGACATGAAGGGCACAAAGTCGCTTACGGTGGTCATAAAATTGGGTATGTAAAAGTCTTGAGTATCCCCCATCTTATTAAGCACCAAAAGGCACACAAACAGATGTGTACGTACGCGTGTACATATTTGACTGACCCGACCTAGGAACCAGCTCCATTGTTGATGAAAAGACACATGAGCCCCTACTCTCCATATTGAGTCTCATCGTCGAAACAGCCGTGCGACTGCGCAAGGATGGCCATAAAGTCATCATCGTGTCATCTGGAGCCATTGGTGTCGGTTTACGACGCATGAACGTCGATAGACGACCCAAACATCTGTCTAAACTTCAGGCGCTGGCAGCCATCGGGCAATGTCGCCTCATCAGTCTTTGGGACAGTTTATTCGCCCATCTCCAGCAGCCTGTCTCTCAGATATTGCTTACTCGAAACGATATAGCAGATGTAAGATTATATACCTTCTTCCCTTATTTGCCCTCCTTAGACTATCGATCATGGACATATCTTCTGATAATACCCACTCCATAGCGTTCGAGATATCTCAATGCTCAGAACACCATCGCCGAGTTACTAGACATGGGTGTCATACCCATCGTCAACGAGAACGACACGTTGGCCGTGGCTGAGATCAAGTTCGGCGATAATGACACGCTGTCTGCCATCACTGCTGCCATGGTACATGCCGACTTTCTCTTTTTGATGACAGACGTGGACTGTTTGTACGATAAGAATCCGCGCACAAATCCAGACGCGCGCCCAATAGAAGAGGTTGAGGATATAGGAGCCATACAAGCAGACGGTAGGTCATGCTGAAAGCTTATGCCCCCCCTATTATAGTTGGGGTTTCTAAACGGGAAATTATAGTCTCATCCGCGGGATCGTCACTCGGCACAGGAGGTATGGGCACCAAGATTGTCGCAGCACGGCTCGCGACGTCAGTGGGCGTGACAACCGTCATCACGCGCTCCTCTAGCCCGGGCAATATTGTCAAGATTGTGCGGTATCTACAGGCCTCGAAAGCCATCACAGGCAGCCCTTCATCACCACCACAAGCAGCAGAAAGTAACACGTCAGCTGTACTCGCACCAATAGACACGCTATCCAGCTCAGCGGCATCCCCAACCCCCGATGTGCTGGAGAAGCCACCATTGCACACGCGCTTCCTCCCGCTCTCGACGCCGATCCGTGACCGCTATTTCTGGATCCTACACGGCCTCGCCCCCCACGGAACCCTCTACATCGACCATGGAGCATGGGCTGCGCTTTCCGGTAAAGCCGGCCTACTACCCGCAGGTGTGTTAGATGTAGAAGGGAATTTCGCGCAGCATGAAGCGGTGCGTCTCATCGTCGTAGATCGACCGTCCAGCGACTTGAGCACCCCCTTCTCCCCCTTCCCATCTAGATCCGCCACACCCATACCTGTAGCATCGAAGTGGGATTGTTACAACCCCATCGAAATTGGGCGTGCACTCGTCAACTACGCTGCTCCGGAGATCGCCCGCATCAAGGGCCACCGTAGCAGCAAGATTGGTGAGTTGCTAGGCTACGCCGACAGCGAATACGTTGCGCATCGCGAGAATATCAGCTTGTATCGGAGGGAGAGCCGCCCTGTCTCGCCTGCGCCAGACGCTGCTGCTAATATAGGCGGTGTCGCGGGGTATGAGGCGGGCAGCACGGTGTAGATGGTATTAATGTAAGCAAGGGAAAGCCATGTTATGTTGCCGAGTACCTATATGAAGATGTTGTATCATACATGGTGCGGTAGGATACACATGAAATTCAGGGGTCAACTAGCTGGCACTTGCTAGGATGGTGAGAGATGTATAATACCTAGATGCAACGGCAGGATGTGAACAAAAAACCAAAGAGGGGCGGGAATACCCTATAGGACGATCACGGCAGTTCACGGATTCGAGGACAAAAACATTAAGTCATAGAAGCGATAAAGTGAATTAAGACGCAAACCGAATTTGTGGGAATGTGAAATCCTGAAAAAAAGAAACGCCTTCTATGCTTTTTGGTGTTTTCTTCTCTCCCCTACCAGGAAAGACAAAATCACCCCGAACGCCAACCATGACAAATTCTTTTCCCGCGCAAGGTTAACATTCCTTGCTAACCCGCAAATAGGGTATCTTCATCACGCAGGTACTCTCCGCAATCAGCCTGTCTGAAAACTACGATTCCCGTCGGGTCTAGTCTACGTGCTCTGGAGGGCGTCGGGGTTAGCTGGGGGTCTTATAAAGGGATCAGTCCCCTTTTGTAGAGGATATGGGTTTGTAGATATCGGGCTGGTCACTTACTCGGCCGTACTTCTCGCTGATACACCGACTGATATGACATGTCAGCACCACTTTGTCGAGCTCCACGGGGTGAAAGCGGAAGCAACTCACAGCCGAGAGGGTTATCCGCCATGTCGTAGACCTATGCAAGCCGGTTATTCAATGGTTTCTCGTGAATCTCGCCGGTATGCCCATCACTCACTATCACGCCCACGTTGGACGGGCAGTCCTCGGTCCAACGGCCCACGTGGGCCTTGGATATATGGCTGCCGTACAGGAAGGGCATGACGCCGTTGGCTGCATTATGCGCTTAGTTATCGAGGCTTGAATGAGCGGTGCGTTGATTCGGGTCTTACGTTTGATCCAGATCTTGTATCTTGCGTGGCTGAGGTCTTGGGTTAGTTGGACCGTGGTGGTTTGAGAGGTCTTGTGGCGCTTACGCGGCTAGAATTGGCAACGCTGTGATGTGTAGCCGGAATTTCAATGTCTGGGGCCGGGCGTTAGCGGGATCGACTTCCACTTGGCTTTGGAAATGCTGTGGATTGTTTCGATCGCACCTTGGTAAATTTGCCTGTATGCGAGACCGAATGGGTCAGTTCGTCCCTCTTCCCAAAGCTTGACTGGGGGCTCGTACCTAGGCAAATGCCCACCGAAGCCAAGTTATCTCGCGCAACCGAGGTGGCGACTATAGAGTTCACGTATAAGCCATTGGGTTTTCAGGGCGGGGAATTCGAATGGCTTGGGGGACACCGCACAATTTGCTATTGAGAGAAGAACATAGTAGACCTGGTCGCATCGTCGGGGTTAGTTGGCATATCGAAGGGGAAGCTGCAGCAGCCATACGCGGTCTTTGATGAGTCGGAATACGTATCGGTCGGCATCGGCGTCGTCGTTCAGAGGGGCGATCAGTGGTTTCAGATCCGTCGTGTAATTGGCGAGTTTTTCGAAGAGGATTTTCTGTATGGGATGGTTAGAGCTCGTTGGCGTTCGCAATTGAAATATCGCGCCGAGATAGAGAGAGGGTTTGAATGCGTACCGTCTCTTCCTCGGTTAATGGCCTCATTTTGCGTATGTGGAAGTCAGACAAGGACTTGAACGGCGGAATATCATGGGTATATGTTTACTTCCAAATATACGAAAAGTGTTCATCGTCAACACGCTTCTGAAATAAATGCGCGATCGCAACATTCAGCAAGTTAATAGTGGGGCTCCTCGATACAAGGAATCAATCCGGTTGGCCGGCTCTGTCTTATCGTGTTCTTATCGGGGCCCACGTGGGGCTTATCGGGCAGGTCCCTGAAGAAGGCGTCGGGAAAACTTCTGAGCTCTGCTGGGCGTATTCCGTATGCTTTACCCAGATATCGTCATATATCGTATCTACATGCTATGCGCTAGATAGGGACTTGTTGACGGACCACCCTACGCATAACTGGCACCTATATATCGCTCTCACTCTACACGCTCAAACAGCGAAAATGTCTTCAAGACCGAGCAAAAAGAGAAAATTAACACCTCCCCAGTCGGAAGACGAGGGCGACTCACGGTCAAGTGCCAAGATTCAAAATGCGTTTTTCCAGAATGCTGCAAAATGGGATCTCCTCGAGGACCAGTACAAGGCACGGAAGGGAAAGAAGAAGGAGAAAGAGAGCACTAGACTGCCAGTAAAACGGGATGGCCGTGTCCAGCCTGTGTTCACGCCGACCGAGAACCTCAAGGACAGCGACGATGACTGGCTAGGAGACGAGGCGGATGGATCAGGAGAAGACGAGGAGACCGAGGATCAGAAACCACCGGCGGAACCTGAAATCCCAGTGAAAGAGCAGATTCGCAACGCCAAAGAAGAGCTCGCGAAGTTGGCATCAATACTCAACGAGCAGCCTTATGAGAACGCAGGGGCCTTCAAGGCCTTGACGAAAATAGGCGAATCTAAGATCCCTGCCATAGTGACGCTCTCACTGGTCACCAGGATGGCTATTTACAAGGACGTTATCCCGGGCTATCGGATTCGGCCGTCGGCGGACGCTCCAGGAGAGAAGGTGAGCAGGGAGGTCAAAACGATAAGGGCCTTCGAGCAAGCTCTGGTCTCCGGTTACCAAGCTTATGTGAAGGAGCTTTCGGGGTATGCGAAGGCCAGGGGAAGCGAAGCAGGCAGTAGTGGTCTTGCGAGTGTCGCCATAACATGTGCATCGTCACTTTTAACAACTCACCCTCATTTCAACTTCCGGTCCGATCTCATCAATATTCTGGTCTGGAAGCTCAGCTCACGCCGCACCGACAAGGATTTCGAAAAGGCTCTTGCTGCTCTCATTGCCTTATTTACCGACGACGACGAGGGCCGTCCTTCTTTTGAGGCTGTCTCAACTCTCTGTAGGATGATGAAGTCGAAAGACTACGCTGTTCACGAGAGTGTTATAAATCTCTTCCTCCACCTCAGATTACTATCCGAGTTTTCGGGCAAGGCGTCGAACGACTCGGTCGACCTGCCGATGGAAAGTCGCAAGAAGCAAAAGAGGGTATTTCGGACGAAGAGGGAACGGAAACAGTAAGTACTTTGATATTCTCATACATTTACGCTTACATATCTCTTCCCTCATTGCAATGCCACAACAGTATATGAGCTGGCTCTTTTGGTTCGAATTGGCCATATATCCGTAACCAAAGACCGGTTATAGGCCACATTAACTAACTATTCACCAGTCTGAAGGAAGAAAAAGCGCTGCAAAAGGACATGGACCAGGCAAGCGCAAACGTGCTCCATGAAGAACGAGACAGGATGCAATCTGAGTGCCTTAAGGCAGTCTTTGCCACATATTTCCGGATCCTAAAGCTGAGAACACCTCACCTAATGGGCGCAGTCCTAGAGGTAACCCACCCCAAACGATCACAGCACAGCAAACAGAACTAATGCAGACAACAGGGTCTAGCAAAATTCAGTCATCTAATTAACCAGCAATTCTTCGGCGATCTCCTAGAGGCGCTAAAAGACCTCATCCGCCACAGCGACGCCGACGAGAACGGCAGCGCAGACGCAGAAGCAGGAGCAGAAAAAGAAGACGCAGAAGACGACGAGCCAACCAGGAGCCCAACCCGCGAATCCCTTCTCTGCACGGCAACAGCATTCGCCCTCCTCGCAGGCCAGGACGCGCACAACGCCAAAGCAGACCTACACCTAGACCTCTCCTTCTTCACAACCCACCTCTGGCAAACCCTCCTCCCAATCTCGCAAAACGCCGACCTAGAACGAGGCGCACGATCCCTACACCCAAACACACCAACCCCATCCACCAAGCCCAGCAACAAAGTAAACCTCCAGACGACAACCGTGCTCCTAATCCGGTGCTTGACAGCCGTCCTCCTCCCGCCGTGGAACATCCGCTCAACGCCCCCGCTGAGACTAGCCGCGTTCGCAAAGCAGCTGATGACGACGTCCCTGCACGTGCCGGAGAAGAGCGCGCAGGCGCTCCTCGCCCTGCTCGCCGACGTGGGCAACACGCACGGCCGCAAGATAGCCGCGCTCTGGGACACGGAGGAGCGCAAGGGCGACGGCGTCTTCAATGCGCTCTCGCAGTCCGAAGAGGGGAGCAACCCCTTCGCCACGACGGTCTGGGAGGGGGAGATCCTCCGGCGGCACTACTGTCCCAAGGTCCGGGACGCGGTGACGCTCATGGAGAAGAATATCATGAGCGATAGATAAGGGAATATACACATCAATGGGAAGGCTGGTGGAGAGAGGGAATAGAACGAGACAAACGGGTATGAGCCCCGAGCTTAACCTACCACAGCCTCAATAATAAGATCTCGCAATTGAATAAGCAGTCATGTGTTCCTCGTGCGTTGTTTCATCGTGTTTACCGAGTGCATTATTATAGAGCTAAATCACAGCGCAAAGACTGCCCGGTTTTCCACTCTGGTGCAATTATCCGCCACTTGCTTGACCGATTAAGTAAATAGGCCAACACAGGACTATTAGTAACCACCTGTTATCACCGTATGCCGTATCCCTTACCGATGCTCCTCATATCGCCCCTACTTTAACGGCAAATCAGGTGCAGGGGACCTCGTTTCCATCACGTTTACATTGCCAGGTTAGGTTACGCTGGGCTCTGGTACTCAAGTGAGCGCACCGGCAAAGCGAGCTGTGATCGAATTAGTATTGTGCAAGGGCCCAGTGTTTAGACGAGGCTTACAACAATGTGGTTCGTATTTCGAGGCGGAAGGAAAAACGGAGGAAAAAAAGAAACGGAAAAGGGGCAAATTAGTAGCACCAGGGCATGGCTGCAGAGAGCAATTGGCGGTATTGCCTCAAGTATGATCGGCCCCCCTCTTTTCTACGGAGTAGAATGAGATGTGATGGGACAAACATCAGAAAGATTGCGAGATTGTAGCAATATCCGGCGACTTTGGGGTAGGGTGGAAAGGAAAGGGCAAAGAGAAAAAATCGGGGCGAAAGCAAAGAAAAAACTGAGCTGGACTTGCTGCCTGAGTACTCCCTTCCGATAGGAAACCGATTGGGAAAAATGATAGCTAGGTTACCGCAACTAAACCGGCGCACACAAACCTAGGCCGACAAAAGCAAATATGCCGGTTGGAGAGATTCCGGAGGTTGCCTTCTACCTGACTATCTAGGTGCTTGGTGGTAGCTTCATCATAGCTAAGTATGCCGGGTGACAGGAACCAGAAACCTAGATGGTCGCAGTGACATTACTCCGCTCAGTTAGCAAAATTTCGACATGTTAATTGATCATGACCTACCAGTTGCGGCTACTCCCCTCAATAGAGTGTCTATTATTTGCACCATCGCGAAACCCGTAGACCGGGTGGTTTGTAATCATCGGCCTTTTTAGCTGACGAATTTGTATCCGAACGAGTTTGGGGAGAAGCCTGAGAGAATAGCATCGTTAGCCTTCGATGTGACATTAACTTGATTGCCATGTTTATTCCTCACCACCTTGGTAGACGGGTTGCTTGGTTTTGTGTAGCTCGTGTTGGAGCTCCAGACCAAACCAGTGAGGTCACCCAGAGCGGAAGCGGACGAAGTCTGTGATGAAGCATTGTCAAATATCCGCTCGGCCGTGACCAAGGGGGATTGTGGGACTAGTTACATACCTGACTGTCTGGCGCGCTGTGCTTCACATTCTCTTTCGCGGGATTCCATGCTGAATCGGCAACCGTCCTTTGCAAGGAAACGTTTACGGAGTCCGGTACCGGAGTAGACAGAAGATCGACTTCGGCTTCAGGGAGCATCGGTGTGGTATTTAAAGTCATGCTCTGAGAATCTAGTGGTGTTTTGTCCATCTTGTTGCTGCTAGGCTTCTGAACTGATTGTGCTTGGGGAACCCCAACTCGGTGGGGTGCTGATACCGTTGACGGGGCCTGAACATGGTGAGGAATTGAAGGCGGCTTTAAATGTGGGTTGTGACGGTCCGTTGCTGTAGACGGGATCGTGCGATGCAAAGGGTTTGAAGCTGGCTTTAAGCCTGCGGTATTGCGGTTCATTGTATTATTATCTAGACGCATTCGAATCAGTAAATTGTTCAGTAGACAGAATAAGCTATAAAGCATTTTCCTTACTAGAAATATGTCAGTAAACAACCCGAGCATAGAAAGGGGCTATATGTTCGCGTCTTGACATACCTGGGCAAAGAATTGGGAACGCGCTGCGGCAGCATTTGACCAGCGGAGTGAGATGGGGGCATCAGGGAGTTCTGGCCTCCCTGACCTCTGTTAAGATCGCCTGCGCGACCAGGGGCCGTTTGCTCATATTGATGGTAGGGCTGCGAATGATATGATACTGGGGCCTGGGGCTGGATGGTAGTACGTTGGCCTTTTCGCTTGGGCGGTTTGGGCGGTTTGGCACGGCTAAACTCTGACTGTAGCTGTTTAGCCAGATCCATATCGCCACGGTTAGCCATCGTACGAAGAACAGGCAGCGTTGCGGTCGACGATATTGATGGAGCTGATGCTGGGTTCAGGTAGAATTGGTAAGGAATTACTAGGTCGTTAATGTTTGGTGTTGATGTTGTTGATTAAAAGAGGTCCATGCACTGGCGGGAGGTGAACGCGGGAGAAGGGAAGGAGAGAGGAGGGAACGCGGAACGCGGAACGGGAACGGGAACGGAGAACGGTGAAGGAGTAAAGAAGTGAAGGAGTAAAGGAGGAAGGAGCGGGATGCAAGCGGCCGGAGGCAAGAAACGCCTAGACAGGAAAGAGCGAGGCGGGGATAGAGGTAAGGCAGTGAATGAATATTTCGTCGCCGTAGAGACGGAAGGTGCAAGGAGTCTAGCACGGCGGGTGTCGAGCGGCTTCGCAACATTGGCGCCTTGCAACAATTATAGTGAATGATGACATCGGTGGAATGGTGTATGACATTACCCGTAAGAACAAGCATTAACAAGAATTGGCAAATACGGAGGAAACATGATCAGAGTCAACAGACCGAAAACAACGACTTGACATGGAAAACAGCAAAAGAAAGGCGGTGGTCAAAGATCAAATGTTTATGACCCCTGCCCTTCTATAGTAGCAGTAGATTTGTATACTACCATGTAGGTTATTCTAACTTTCAGTACGTTATAGATGTAATAATGGTTGTGCCATGAAGTAGGCCACTGCCGTAGCCGTTGCTGTCCGTATACGTATTAGAGGATTCATACACGGAAATCCTTTCGTATCGTAGTGGATATGTGTCTATTCCCAGGGGCTAAGTCGCTCTGAAGCGGCATAAAGCTCCTAACCAACCGTAGAGGTATAAGTTCTCATGAAGACATAAACGGCAACCCGTAGCTGATGAGTTTGAGGTTTCATGTAGCTTATGCCTGCTCAATACAGAAGAATATTGCCCCTGATAGCGGCTCATCAAACGGTCCAGGAATCGTGACTCTCGAGAGCGGCTCTGGTGGCCTTTTCATCGGATCTTCTGTCCTTTCGCCTTCTTCCTAGTCCCTATAAACGTCTCGATAGATTTTATGTTAGTCGCTCGATATTCAGCATGATTCGCTTCTTGTAGCCATGGCACCTCGATTATTGGAACATGCTCCCGCGCAAAATCAACCAATGCAGTAGAATTTGGAGCACCGACACATATCCCCACGCAAGAAACGCGAGGGATACCCAAAGCCTCGGACAGCCGACCTTCACAAGCCCTGGGAAGCTCGACTATCCGGATAGGCGGCTGCGATGATTGACATTGAGAGGCCACTGCTACCATCTGAGGAAGATGGCAGCTTAAAGCATTCGGTTGCCCTGACCTCGCAACGAAGATAACCGAATAGAAGCGTGAACCTGGCCGTTCCTCTGATGCCTGACCTTGTGGGGAAACCTCTGACCCGTGGCTGTCCGACACAGTCTTCTGTAGATAACGTGATACAGAGGACAGGCCGATGTCTACGTAAAGCTGGAGCTCCGGGACGGGGGGAACAGGTGGGGCCGCCCTCTGATCGGACTGCTCTTTACGCTTCCTTTTCTTGGCTCGACCGCCCTTGGATGGGTGAACGTGCTGAGACCGGTAGTGACCCAAAGGCGAGAGCAGACTAACAGAAATACATCAGCCTCAGGGTTATAAGGCTGGAGCAGAGATTTCGGCCGCGACTGATTATGGGCCACAGGTTGCGTGTAGGAGCTGGCGACTTACCTGCAAAGGAGCTCCAGGAGCGTTTCTTGATCCCCGGGGAGTATCTGAGGCCTGGCGTATGCGTGTGAGCGACCCACTGGTAGATCCAGGTAACGGATTAGATGGGATTCCATACCACGCTACAGCCGAGTATGGCGTGTCCAGCTGAAAAAGCAATTTCTTCTTTTTGTCCATGATTGCGCGTCAGATACGTAAGGATAACTGAACTAGCCGGGCGCTGTCTACAGCTTCGGGGGCTGTAGAATATCTTTGCCCAGTGATAAGGAAGACGATATTCTCTTTTTCTCTTTTTGCCTTCTTCTTTCAGGATTCGGTCCTAGAGGCCGGATGAACTGGTCCAAGCAATTGGCGAAATTTTATCACCGATCATGACCTTTTCTTGGTCACTTATTGCTTTCAGAAATTCTTGTAGGTACTTTGGAGCTGTTGAATTCACATTCACTGCCTCGGCCGGCCTAGCACCGTACGGTGTCTAAGATCGTCTGCTCAATAAGATAAGATATGGACGTTGGAAGTCACGAAGTACGTGCGTAGAACTATACGTCATACTGTGCTCGGACTTACCAGGCGTATAGTAGTACTGCCTTAGCGTGTCCCGATCTCAGCCTTCATACGCTAATTACGTAAACGTTTTTACATCATTGTTCGGCTCACCACATTTCCCGGCCATCTAGCCTATGCGAACGCAGCCGAAGAAGATTATAGGCGAGTAGTGCCCCTGGATGGCCGGAGCGTAAGATGGGCCGACTACGGGCTAGAGACCTGGTCAGAGTCCACAGGGCTAAATCTTGGCGCACAACAGCCTTTTAGATTTACGGCAAGAGCTGTCAGGGAGAGCCCCAAATACTAAGTAGACAAGATACGCCAAGTACGTCCGTGTGTAGTATACCAGTATCTAGGTAGTCCTACATACAAGTGAGCGAATATAGGTACATTTGCAACACTGTATATGTCAATTGATTTCAGTCGACGGTACAGTCTGTAGGTAGCAGATATGTTCAATGGAAAAGAATTAAAGGGTCGGGTATGTTAGTACGCTAGATAGATACCTAGGTAGGTAGGTTAGGTACTTTGTAGGTGCTGGGGTGTCGGCTAGGTAGGATGTACTTACCTCATGTAGACATGCTGGTCTGCAGTATAAGTCGGCCTGCCGTACGCATCGGCCACTCTGGGGCACCACTCCCCTGTGACCCTCTTGTCGATACGGCCGAGTAGGTCCAGTGGCCGACGCTGAAGTATGCCGAAACCCCTCGTTCAGGGCATTGTATTAGTCAGAGTCGGTTATGAGGTAGGTACCTGCCTCTACTGATCGCTGCAGCAGAGACTCGATCGGGTACCATTACGTAGGTATGGTACCTAGTAACCTCATACTTAATAATACATTTCCACTAAGTATTCCGTACTTGCCAGGTCAAAGACGCGTGCTGAATGCTTTGGACCGCAATCCCGTCCAAACTCTGATTTCTCACTGCTGCCCCTCCCCCACCACTAGCCATCCTTTAGCAACAACGCGTGAAACTGATCTGCACCCAAGCACTACTGGATGCACCCACTGCCAAACTTCCAACTTCCATCCCACTTCCATTTCCCAGATCCCGGCACGCAACCGAGAAGCTACCTCATAACCCGTCTCCACTACCAAGACACCTCCAAACCGCCCTCGAGCACACCTGCCTACCTTTCCCCGGCTAAAGGTCTCTGGATCCCTCGCCACCTGCCTCTCTACGAGCACGGCCTACGGGAGCATCTGGTTCCTATACCCGCCTGCCAGAGATACCTAGGCAGGCCTTCGAAACGGATCCACGACGAGTATCTGGTGAGGAATTGACCGTCCGCAAGCTGGCAGCATCCCGGCAGCACGCTTACATAACGTCGCCCGCACCAGGACAAGCCAGAAAAAAAGAGCAGAGGTAAGAGCATCTCTCTATCAAGCAATCTACCGTACCTGCCAAGTTACCTGCGAAGTTGCATACCTGCCGTGTACAAGGGTACTTGGCCGGGGTACATCGGCAGCCCGGGGGAAGTACTCCGCGAGTACCCCGTCTGCCGGCCTGTAGACCGCCTAATCTGGGCTGTCTGTAGGCGTCGCCTTAGCGCAGGCCAGGTAGCTACAGGTAGCTACAGGGTACCCGCAAAGTGCCCTGGAGCTTCAATTCTCCATCTCCCGTCGTCACAACGGCTCTGGCCTGCGCCGCTTAAATTTCACAGCTCCATCTTATCTCCCTCCCCATTACGTTCTACCACTGCACTACCCTATACGCTACGCTACCTACTCCTTCCCGCCTCCCCGTCGGATCTGTAGCTAGCATGCCTGAGACCTAACAACCTGTATTTTCCTATCCTTTACTTGACCCAACTTAACTTTCTTTCTTCCCTCCATGGACTGACGTACTCTGCATCTCTCGCCCATTCCTGCCCGTTCCATCTCCTCCAGGCACCCAGCTTTTTACCCCGCATATTTCAACCCACATGCTAACCCTGCCGTCTGCCAGCCGCCGAGCCTCGTCGAGACGGCGCTGCTGCATGCTTTGTTGTCCAGAGCTCCACGACTCTCCTCCCAGCATCCGTTTGCGCCAGCCAGATGGACCAGGATTCAAGGACCGACGAGTCGCGAGATCGTGCCCTCTCCTCCGAGCCTAGCTCAACTCGCCCCAAGCCTTTTGACGACGACGATAGCAATCTCTCAGCTCGTAAACGTCGCAGGACATCGCTTTCTGGTTCTCGCAGCACCTCTGTTGAGACCGCCCTCTCACATGACAACACCATAGGAGCTTCTGACAACCGCGATATGACGATCGACACGCCAGAGCCCACCCTCCCGAGTACCCCTGTCCGCTCCGACCGCCCGGCGGAGCCTGTATCTAGCAGAGTCACCATTAACCTGCGCAACGCCGACAGCTTAGAAGCCACACCCACCTCTCCCGCATCGCCCACGCCCTCACGCCCGCGAAAGAGCCATGTTCAGACTAGTGTAGAGGCACCCGAAGTCGACATGGCCCCAGTACACCCTGTGGACGACACTTCGTCCTCGTCCTCCACACTTGATAGCCCTGAGATTGCCGTCATCAGTGTTGAGGGATTGGAAGATGATGTCCGCTTCTCCACAATTGAGCCACAGCCCTCGTTTCGGAGAACAGCCGAGTTGAATGCTATCGTATCTGATTTCCCATATCGTTGCGAGGGCGAGCTGCCACACGATACTGTTATTCGTCTCGTGGCCTTTTTTAGACAACGTGAGTCAAACCAAATGCAGCCTTGCAATGTCCCAGCATCTGATCTTCGCGCTATAGAGCCGGCCAATGTCGATGAAGGTTTAATGCCTATTCATAACTGGTTGAATCGATGCTTAAATTGCGCTCGCTTCGAACACCAAGCTACAATCCTCCAGGTATACCGAGATTACCGGCTATTTTGGAGTGTTCTTCCAGAACTATTTTATCAATTTAGTCTGAGGTACGTCGTACTTACTGCCGCCTTTGTTTTTATAAGCTTTTATTCCCAACTGACGATGTCAACAGGTTGAACTACACAAAGACTAGAGAGATACGGGATCTCATCG
Organism: Xylaria intraflava; assembly: GCA_022385655.1. Taxonomy (NCBI): domain Eukaryota; kingdom Fungi; phylum Ascomycota; class Sordariomycetes; order Xylariales; family Xylariaceae; genus Xylaria; species Xylaria intraflava. The sequence goes on from MU279765.1 coordinate 215,067, forward strand.
TCCAGTTATTAGCTCAGTGTGGGAAGCTGACCGCGTTTCTCATGAATATGGACATCGCTAGCCTGTCGCAAGGAACGGTAACCGAAGAAAGCCTTACGGGATTGGTGTCTCCGCAGTACCTTCGGGTATTGGCCGCCTTGCCGCACACGGAAGAGCCGTACGTTATTAACGGCGCGGAACGCATTCCAAATCCACTGGACCCCCTCGAGGTGTTTCAGTCTAGCCATAGCACTTCGCTAGCTGTGGTTTCTACTTTCATCGAGTACCATACCACGGCTCTACCATCTTTTCCGCGAATAGTTCTGGACCATCTTGTTTGTTGCTGCGCGGTCGTACAAGCCATTGTGCGAGACAGCGTCCAGAAACAGGCCGCCCCGGTCGGCTTGTCTCAAAACGTACTGGAACGATCACGAAAGAATCTGGTGTTGGGATTTAAATGCTTCAGTCTATTTTCAGGCGCCATCGACCTGGCAATAGAAAAATGGATCAATAACTTGTCTCCCGAGAATGCTAACAGCATCATCTTCTACTCGTCTGATCTCCTGAAATATGGTTTGCGCAGCAACTACCCCGAAGCCATGCAGCGGATCCAGAAATACAGTCAAGAACATCCCCAAGTGCCACCACAGCATGTATGCGATGCTATTGCAACTCAGTGGCGCTTCGAAATCTACTGCAAGTTGATAAGGTCGCGTCAAATGCAACTCCGAGTCTCTGCTGCGTCGTCAATGTGCGATGATCTAGTCACACAATGGAAGAGGTACCAAGATCGCCAACATGAACCCCAGGAGGACACCCAGCCATATCTGGATTACCTGCGTTACATATCAGACTATCTCACGCGAACGGGCATAGTCGACTATATTCTGGGTCCAACTTGCCATCCTGAAATTACGACCTCGAGCGGCAACATTATTGGATTCCTGGGTGTTACTAAGACGTACACCACAGCGCAGACTAACCTCATGTGGCAGACTTTAACGTCAACGCAAGATCCTCGCATCGCCGAGGCTTTAGTGAGAATGATCGTTAAGGTCACGTTATTACTTCAGCCAGCAGATTTGGTCTTCTTCCTTGAAAAATTCCAACATGTTCCGGTGGATTCGTTCACGACCATAATGCGAGAGCTGTTCGATAACATTACCGAGCATCTGATCAAACCTATACTGCCCCAACCACCGCCTATTGCGTCATATGAGGTCTGCGTTCGGTTGCTCCGCGAGTCTTCGGTCTTCACGGCACAGGGCTCCATAGCTTACCCCGATATCTACCAGTTTGCGCAGACGAAGTTGAAACGGTTATTGATGGTGGGGCCTGGCGAGGAAGGTCGGCGCGACATTGCATCCAGTTGCCTGAATGACGTCGCCTCGCAGTCTGAAACGTCTTCTGGAAGTCTACAGGTGTTGACTATGGTGACTGCAAACCACGTCGCGCTTCAGACGTTCATTGAGGAGCACAACTTTATCCAGCTCCTTGTCGATGATTTGGACGCTGCGGTCCGGTCTGCGAGGTCTGTGGGCGTTTCGAAAGTTTACGCCAACCCATTCTGCCAAGCGCGCCGGAGATTCATTTCCAGCATCATAACGCAGTTTGGATCAGCCATTGAGACTCACCTAGGTCAGCGGCTTTGGGACTATCTGGTTGGCGACAAGGCCGTTAGCTACGATGATCAGAAAGCTGCCTGGGAAGACTTATACACGTCACTCAAGCGGAAGCATTTTGATAATAAATTCCTTGCTGATTGCGTGCAGCTATTTCTTCCAAAGCTTCCTCCCTCATGTTACTGTACCGGATCACTATCGTTTGTTCGAGAAGTTGTTGTTCCTGCTGCTAACGACATGAATGGCATCATCCTTGATGACGAGGAGAGCCGCCAGCGAGCAGGCATCGAATTGCTCTGGCAAATAATACTGGCATCGCCCAATCAACAAATTGCGGACGGTGCCATCTCGACGCTGGTCAATGATATCTACGTGAATAGCAAAATTATCCTATCCTACCCGCTTCAACGCGCTAGGAAGGTTCATTTTTCGCTAGTTCATCGATGTCTGTTACAACTGAAAGCAGCTGCTCAGAAGTTGAAAGCTTTCAACGATGGGACCACAAGCAACGATGACGAACCAATGGTTATTGTAGCCTCTGATGACCAATACGTTGAACAGCAGCGTCAATTTGCGCGAACTCTCCAAGTTCTCACTAGCCTGATGAGTACATTGCGAACAAATTCTCATTTCGCCACTCCTGATCTCCGCCCCCTCATGTTAGCGTCACCGAATGCCGTAAATGGTGATTCGGCGGACCTTAAGTATCAGTCGTTCGATGGAGACGAGCAAACCGAAATAAGGCCGCTGCGAATCGGACTTCAGAACAGCGCTGCATCGTTACTAGCCAGTCTACGCGACGCCACTGGGTTCGAGAATTACCGACTGTATTATCGGGGGACTACACTCGCTCCTTCAGATTCTGATATCTGCAAGACCTTGGAGGAGCTTAACATAAAAAATGGGCTGATACTCGTGAAAAAAGAACTTGATTTGGCGTCTTCACCCATACGTATCAAGCCAGGCGCGTCCCCATTGGAAATTGAAATTCTCGGTCACTTCAACGACTTGTGGGAGTATCTGAGCATGGAAGAAAACTTGGCTCGAGCGGTAGCAAAATCCATACCATTCATCTTATTTTGTTCCTTGACTAATGTGGTTTTAGATATACAAATTCCTCATCTCCTTGCCGGCAAACGACTCGATACTGGCCGCGTTCGAAACGTCTGGAACTTCTCCTCGGGATGTGTTCCCTCTTGGCCAACCTTTTAAGTCTCTTTATGCGATACACGCGCTTCGCGAGTATCTGAGTACTCGACGACTTAAGAACACCATGATGCATGCGTCATCTCACGAAGCGAAAACTTCTAAGCAGTTTGCCAAGGACCAGCAAGATGCCGTGTCGAAAGCTATCTCTCTGATTGTGGCTACAATATGCGATCACGACATTATAAATCAGTGCTCCGTTGATGAGATGAGATATCAGCTTGGTTTCGAGCTCGTGGATACCTTTGTACAATTATTAAAGGGTTTGTGTTACCAACCTATTATCGTCGGGTGCACCCCTCTGTGCTTACGCTAACCAAAAAGCAGAGACGATTGATCCTCATCTACTCGGCCAACTCCTCACGTCGGGCCTATACGAGCGCCTGATGGAAGTCCTAGCTAGCAGTGCTAAGGCTCCGAGTAGCAAGATTAGCGTTGATCTTGTGCATCGAAGCTTTGAAGCATTGCTAGATTGTTGTACAAAGAGCGACGAGTTCTGGAATATGTTCCGGAGTCAGGGGGTTGTCTCGGAAGTCCTGCAGACAGTTTTGCTTGCTGATGAACGCCCATTCGTCAGGCAGAGCATTGCGAAACTTATAAGTACAAGAAGCTTATACGACAGCAGCCAATCGGGCGTGCTTGCACTGGATTTTGCTGAGTTGTTTTGGCCTATCATCTTACAACTCTTGCCCCAAGCTGCATTACAGCCTCACAAGTGCGAAGAGTTTTTCACGCTCGCCTCAAATTTGATGAGAAAACTCATCGAGACTGATTCAAGCTTTCTCGACCTACAATCTTGTATCAAAAGATGCGGCGATCTTCTGCTATCACACACGAGTACGGAAGACATCGCTCATCCGGAGACTACTGATAAAGTGGCTCATGGGCTGATATCCATTCTTCATCAAGGCATTGACAAGATAGCTGTCGTGATGCAGGCTAGTGAATTGCCGGCAAATCTCCCCAAGAAGCTTTTTTCAAAGCATTTATTTCCTACAGACGATTCCACGGGAGCCCTAGTACCGCACGTCATCCTTCATTCATCCTCCAGACAAATGCTCTATGATATCATTTACAAACTAGCAAGAGATAACCCGTCACAGATGACTACGGTCTTGCAAAGCTTGAATCGTCTGACGGCGCACCAAGGTGAAGGAGGCGTGGAATCCTACAAATATGAGCTTCCCCAGGCTTTCGAGAGAACAAATGCCATCCGCTCCGTCTGTGGATACTCGGGTCTGAGAAACTTATCCAATACCTGCTACTTGAACTCGCTTTTTACCCAGCTGTTCATGAATGTTGGATTCCGTCAGTTCATTCTCAATGCCAGGATCGACAAGCCTCGTGCGCAGCAGCTTCTTTGTGAAACTCAGATGTTATTCGCGAATCTGCAAGATAGCAGCCGCCGATTCATCGACCCGCAAGCCTGTGTGGACCAAATTACGACATATGACGAACTCCCTATTGACATTCACAATCAAATGGATGTTGATGAGTTTTTCAATCTCCTATTTGACCGTTGGGAAGCACAATTCACTGCTGACTCGGATAAAAAGGCTCTTAGGTCTATCTATGGGGGCCAGCTAGTTCAACAAGTAAAATCCAAGGAGTGTGAGCACATTTCAGAGCGCATCGAACCCTTTTCAGCCATCCAGTGCGATATTAAGGGCAAATCAAGCCTTGAAGAAAGTCTTCAGGCGTATGTAGATGGAGAGATCATGGAAGGAGACAACAAGTACAAATGCTCTACCTGTGATCGGCACGTTGACGCGGTTAAAAGAGCGTGCTTGAAAGATCTTCCTGACAACCTCATATTTCACCTCAAGCGGTTCGACTTCAATCTGCGTTTATTGCAGCGCAGCAAGATCAACGATTATTTTCCATTCCCAACAAAAATTGACATGCAGCCGTACACCGTTGAGCACTTGAGCGACCCTTCGCGCAACGCAGAGCCAGATATATTTGAGCTAGTGGGCATACTCGTGCACTCTGGAACAGCCGAGACGGGCCATTACTATTCATTCGTCCGTGAACGACCAAACAGCGGCAGCGCCCCGACTTGGGTCGAGTTTAATGATGATATAGTCACATCTTGGGACCCCTCGCAAATGGAGAACGCATGCTTTGGCGGACCAGACCATCGTCACTATGATAATGGAAACATCTACGAGAAAGTATACAGCGCATATATGCTGTTCTATCAACGGTCGTCTTCTCTACGTAAAGAACAAGCGGCGCTCGAGGCAAGCGGAAATCCTAAGCAACTCCGAGTTGATATTCCTGTCGAACTCAAAACACAAGTCAAGCAGGATAACTGGGCTATTATCCAGCGCCATAATCTCTACGATCCGGTTCATATTCCCTTTATAGTCAAGGTCTCAGACTTCTGCTGGGCCGGCAAATGCTCTAAAGAGCATAAAAAGGAGAATCTCGTTATGCAAGTCGCTTTAGGGCATCTGGATCAAATTGCGTCACGTGCCAAGGATCTTCCAGATTTCGACTCTCTCAACGGCCTAATTATGGCTGCTTGCCAACGTTGTCCTCTATGTTCTTTTGCTTTCTTCGACTATTTCCAACGACACAAAGAAGCTTTTCGGATGCTGTTGCTTAAGAATTCCGATTCAACCGTGCGTCATGATGTGGGCCAAGCGCTGCTGTACGTTGTGAGGAAGATCAAAAACCACTACCCTGATGAATATACCTGTATTGATGAGGGTGATGATGCTTCGACGTCAAGTACCTCAAGACCGACGGTATTAGAAGCAACTGTCGATCTCTTCTCGTATATCTGGGATTCCTTTCACACTCGTCCGATGGCCTGGCCCGAGTACTTCGGTACCATGGTCGACTTTGCGAAGCTGGGGAGGCTTGAATCCGTCGCGCTCCTTGATAGGAGTTTCTTATCTAGAGTGCTAATGACTATCGCGGCGGATCAAGTATTTGATCTTCCCCCTCAATACACCAGGCTTGTCACGGTGGTGTTGCGGAGGATGGCTACACGGCCTCCTAACTATGAAGGCATCATTGCACTAACTGATGTTCTCATGGATTGCATGGATACTGACATAAACTACATCGATGACAATGTAGGACGCCTGGCCATGGTACATTCAGACGACCCAATTCCGTTCACCCTGGAAGAGGTCAGCATCCTCCATAAAACGTGGAGTAGAAGCGAGGCTGGGGTCTTCCTGGACAAATTAATCCAACTCAACCAGAACGTTGTGGCCACTGACAACATAATCGGCAGGCTCATTGGATTCAATGGTCAAATCGGCGTGATAGTTCTCAGGTCTCTGATCATTGGCATTACGGGGCAGATCACGACTCTGCTAGTTACTCCGTACCTCCGGGCGGGCTTGGCTTATTGCACATGCAGTCAGAATAAGTCCAATGTCCATCGACTTATTCGGCATGTCAGCGAACAGTGCAGAATAATTCAAAATCCGGAAGCCCAGTCGTTCTTGGATTTTCAAAGAGACGTATTTACCCGCGAGCGTAGTACGGGTGAAACCTACGATGAAATTGAGCTGCATTGTTTGCGGAATCTACCGATTTGGGTACCAGGGCTACTAGGATATCTCGACCATTCCGTCAGCTCTGCAGTGGAGGTTTATGTGCGCGAGAAGCTTTTCAAATACGGCACAGCTCCTATCTTTGGGGAGGCTGCCGGTGGACCTCGCAGAGCCCAGGCAATCATCACGGCAGTTAGAGAACTCGCCGTTAGCATCCTAGGCCACCTACGTGATACGTATGTCTCGCGTATGATACAAGTCTCGAAAGACACCATGCAACCTTTCCACCGAATGCTCCAGCAATGTGAGCCTTACTTCCAAGAACATGGAGATTTGGAGGATGCGCTGGGACAAAATTACCATGAACTCTATCCTGGTATGAATTCTAATCCGCTTTCATAAATTTTCCTGGAAACGCCGTCAATGCCAGACTGACTCGAATATAGCTGTGTTAGACGTTATGCACAACTTGACCGTTGACGAGATTGAGGACGACGGTTCCGGTAAGCCAGTCGACTTCCTCCAAAACAGGATATAACTAACAATACCAAGATTGGGACCAGTCTGTCGGATCTTCTGACAGCCTTGCAGATCTCAGCAATATGCAGGTCGACCAGGAACTCATGGACGGCAACACATAACAATCTGATCATGGGCATTGCGAGGATATTTTTGATTTCTTGATATGGACCGATGACAAGGTGGTATTTCACACTCAGTTTCTAGGTGATATTCGCCACCAGGTGACTGGGGTGTACCAGGTTCGAGCAGCATCAACATGGCAGCATTGGCGCCCGGCGTTCCCGATACATTTGCTCTGCTGCTTTGGGCTTAGATGACCGTTTCGACAGATGATGTTTTAATGTTATTGTAAGAAATAGTTCGTTTTCATGCCCCAGTGGGAATTTCCTGGTAGGAAACTGGCGGCCGGCTTCATGATAAAGCCTGACGTTGACACCAAGCTGATTGTGGGGTTTGGTAAAGGGGATCGAGCCATGATTGTTGTAGATTAGGAACAGGCCAACAGATACGCTATCACGATTCCATGGTCACGACATGAGATAAACTGCCCGAGGACTTCATTGACATGTGACTGGATCTAGGCGCCTAACTTTGACTCTTCTATGGTCAACACAATCTGGCATGGTCATAACTCCGGGTTGTTTTGCCGTTATAAGCCGGAAGGAGAGAGATATCATTCATCCGGGAAAGTCGTAGACTTAGAGACTGAGGCGGTATTAAGAACGACGAGTAGGAACTCGGGGACGCGGTATTCTCTTGGCTGAAAGAAAAAGGTCGCAACACGCATATGCATGTCGAAGTCACGTTACTTTCAGCTGGGCAGGGCTCGAGACTTGTTTGTGAGCTTTGGGGGGTGAGACCTCGCTACAAGCGCGAGGTTTGTCTTGGATTTGCTTTTTTTTAATTATCGTAGGCTTACGGCCGAGTGCTGCCGGGAATATTCCCTCTACGCATCAATTATTATCTGCCTATCGTCTTATAATTTGGGAGAGGGTATGTAACGTATCTGTTGTTCATGTAAAGCTGCGAAGAACGCCCTATAAGATGAGGAGACGTTCCCGAGGCTTTCGATTCCGTTGGTGACTTTGCTCGCTACCGTTTGTTTCTTTCAGAGGTGGCCATCGGGTTGGGAGCACAGCATAAATGTGCTCCTAGGGTCGCCATCTATAGATACGAGGCGCTGAATGGGGTATATGATGGCTGTACATTATTGTGATTATAGTCCAGCATACCGTCATATCATTACAAAGAATTAAGGGCTTCCCGCTACGCGCCGGCGGTGTTGGACAATTTCACGAGACCTGGGTCCTGAACATGGAGTCGCTAATGTTGAACTATTACAAACCGTCTCCGCGACCGAAGATGGGCGCGAACAGATAATCGTGGAAAAGCCAGATGAGATGCATCGTGCATCTCACAATTAGTATCACCCAGTACTGGGCATTCCCGTCGGGCTGGATGCTCTTATGCGTCAGCTTTTCCAGGGCCGGCATGACTGGCCCCCAGAGAAAAATGAATATCGACGCGCCGAGTTTAGTCCACTGGGACTCTGGCGGGTTGAAGACTGGAATGTTCGCCAGGTATTTCTGGTATTCCAGGGGCAGACGCGCTTCTTGGCTGCCTTCTGTGAGAAGGTTCTGCCGATTAAATAGACCCCAGTCAGCAACCGTTAAACGGATGAGCCTGTGCGCGAATAGCCTCACTCACCATGTAACGTTGGCTTGGGGTCGGTGGCGGATGCCTCGCGATGGCACTGACAAGGGTCCGCACCCGGATACCGACCCGAGACTTTTCTGTGTCGTCTCCGTCTACTGGCTCGCCGACCAGGCAGACGTCCCGGTAGGCGCTCCCACCACCCTCGGATGCGATTACATGTCTGTATTGCTCTTGCGTGATCAGGTGAGCGACTCCGACGACATCAGGCGCGGCGCCCTCCTCCAGCGTGGCGTGGTTGCGGGGCACAATGGAGCTGAAGGAGGGCTCTGAGTACGGCATGCCGGGGATTTCCATGGTGAGGACCCAGTTCGGAATACGTACGCGGACAGTGTCGAGCGGGACGATGCCTCGGCCGCCGGTGAACTTAGCGGAGCTCATGTTGGAGCCGTAAGCGAAATACCACACGTTCCCGGCTAGTGAGTGCATCGTGGCATGCCCGAGGGCCTCGCTTCTGGCCGGCAATCGATGGATATGGTAAACTGGGGGCCTTGTCCAGGAAAACTCGTTCACGCAGAGAATATGTGACTTGTCTCGATGGGCCGTAAGTGGATTTATCAGGGGCTATTTTTGGGCAGGGAAGATTGCACCCCGGGCACCGAACCCCCTGGTACTATACTTAGTACCCTCGACGACTCACCGTGATAAGCTGACACGTCTTTGTATCTATCTGGGGTCCTGCTAGTAGCGGGAGCTGGAGCTAGGCCGTGTTGGCGATGGTATGGTCTCCGTCGACATATCTCGGCGTCAAATTACAACGTTGTACTTACTATGTAGGGGGTTGCAAGCACGCCTCCTGACGAAGTGCGCAGGCGACTATCCAGCCATCGTAGGAACAGGCCGAAACGGTAAACGCGTAAGGAGTAAGCAAGGCTGATCGTGAGATCCATCATCGTCACCATGCCTTGAAGTCACTTATACCAACATACCTGTCTATCATAAACCTGACTGTTTCCGAATTCTTATCTCTCGCTGAGCCTACACAGCAACGGGCTTCGATCCAAGTACATATTAGAGCGTGGACCTATAATTCAACTTTATTATTAGGCGTTTGTCGTATACAATGGGTATGTGATTGTGTTTCTTTCCAGCCTCCAAAAGGAATTCCCAGGCAACAAGGGTGGCTGCCGGTATCCACTTTGACTTACACCTTATGACGCTGGCCCCGACAAGACCAGGCTCGAGTCTCCTGGTTTATACACACAAACCGCAAAGGAGCCGCTCGGATCTTATAAAATGGGTTTGTTACTTCACTTGATGCTGACAGAGATGTCCTGATGGGCCTTTCTATGTGTCAGCCATTTCAACGCTCCCCATGTGCGCCACCATGCCGACCTCGCAGGCACATGCCCATGGCCATTCGACCGCCCGTGATTCTATATTATCGGAAATATCAATAGCACTCGGGACCCCGTTATCCCGTCTCGGCCTGGTGTCGAGCTTCATCCAAAATGGCGGTGACTCCCTGTCGGCGGTACAGCTTCAGATCGCCCTGAGGAAGCACGGGATACGAATCTCCATTCAGGATATATTCACGGCCACCTCGCTTCTCTGTCTCACGGAACAGGCCGGCGTCGAGTCTTTGTACGATATTGACGATGTGGCGCCGCAGAGCCCTGCCCGTCGTCGCGAGCGGAAAGTTTCGGATGCCGGCAGGCCGCCGCCGAAACGCTTACACAGGGCATCTTCGAGAATTGCGGCTTCGGGAGAAAAGACCGTGGGTATAAGGTACCCCATGACTGAGATGCAGATATCTCTGGTGCAGTCAACACAGATCAATGCTGGGTACAACATCATCTCGTATATAGAGACTTATCGTCCGGAAAACATCCCCGCCCTGAAGCTTGCGTGGGAAACGGTGTTGCGGCTGGAGGAGATTTTCAACGTATCCTTCATCGTGGACGAACCGGATGCCTACTTATGCGAAAGGAGACCGGCGACGTTCCTATGGGAGGAGGTGGTCGTCCAGGATGAGTCTTCGTATCAGCAAGAACTTGAGCCTCAGACTGAACCGGACGACCAATTACAAACCGCATTCAAGGTGGTAACGCTTCAGTCGCCAGGGACCGAGGGCAAAAGCACCGTGATCTGGAGGGTTCACCATGCAATGATCGACGGCGTGTCTTGCTCGATAGTCTTATCTAAAGTGCGCCAGGTCCTCGCTGGGAAGGCCATCCAGGCGGGTCCTTCGTTTGGCGATTTCGCATTGAAGCTACAGGCTCTCCGGCTCCAAGGACATGACTCCGCGATTGAATTTTGGGCCAGGCAGAAAAGGGACCATCCGTCTCCGGCCTCAGAGCTTCCACTTGCGGCTCCATCAGATGACCACGGGATGGGAGAACTCGACCAGGTATTTCTCACTTCGGATATCAGCGCCTTGAAGGGGGTAGCTATGGCCGCCGAGGTCACTCCGGCATCTCTCTATTACGCAGCCTGGGGCCTTGTCTTATCTAGATACACTGATTCCAACTCCGTTTCCCTCGGCGCCATCCTCTCTGGCCGGAGCCTGCCAATTGATGGAGTGGGATCCGTAGTAGGGCCCGTGATCAACGTCCTACCTCTATACCTCTCCCTAAGTCCCCCGTCGACTATTCGGGAATACCTGCGCAGCGTATTCACCGCTCTTCTCGAACTGACCTCCTTCCACTGGACCACGCCAAGCCACGGCTTCACGCGGGATTTTTCCACCGCTGTTAGCGTGAGGTTCGATGTGCCGGAACTCATCAACGGCCCGTTTGCCTTGCTCGAGCCGCCTCGCAGCAGAGTCTGCTCAGACGTTCCGCTCAGTATCGAGGTTGGGCATTGCGGCCGTATCTGCCTCAGCTATCACACCAAGTCCTTCTCTAGGCTAAGCATTGAGCAGTTGGCAGTTGATTTCAAGACTGTCTTCGATTCAATGCTGAACCTGGACTCAACCGTAGCGTCATGCTTGGACTCTCTGGTAAGCGAGGGTCAGCGGGTGGATCTGGCCAGAATAGGGAACTGGACCGCGAAGCCTACGAGACATGGAGCCGTAAAGGACGATCTCGTCTCGCTATTCACGCAGGCCGTGGATAGAAACCCTTCTCTCCCCGCCGTTGAGCACCGCTCCTCTTCGTTAACTTATACCCAGCTGCACGAACAGTCATCGCTCGTGGCGCGGCGTTTATCAAAGCTGGTCTCGCCCGGGGATATTGTGTGCGTCCATGCAGACGGATCGATCAATTGGATTATAGCCATCTACGCGATTCTGAAGACAGGCGCTGTTTATTGTCCTCTGGCCCCCGGTCTCCCAAAAGCCGCCAGGGAAGCAAACTTCATCGCGACCAACGCAAAGCTGTACCTGACCGCAGACAGCACGGCTAAGTCAGTCCGACCGGTTTCGTGCGAGATTTGCCTGTCGGTGGAGGAATTACTCCTTGAAAAACACCCCTTAGCGGATGATGCACCACGATTACCGCGACCGACGGCTAACGCATACCTTTGCTTCACTTCGGGGACAACTGGGAAACCTAAGGGAGTGCTGTGCCGCCACGAATCGCTGGTAGCCTTCCAAAGCGATTTCCAGGTTCGATTATGCGCGCGGGCGGGATGGAGGGTCGCCCAGTTCATGTCTCCAGAATTCGACGGCAGCATTCACGAGATATTCTCCGCGTTGAGCTACGGCGCCACGCTGGTTCTAAAAGACGGCGCCAGGCCGTTCGATCACCTGAAGAGGTGCGACGCGGCCATCATGACTCCGACAGTAGCCAAAGCCCTCGACCCGGCTGATTTCCCGAACCTGAAAAAGGTCTACTTTGTCGGCGAGGCAGTTGATCAGAACGTCTCTAATACGTGGGCGAGGCAAAGACAGCTCTTCAATATGTACGGGCCGACGGAGGCTACTTGTGGTGCTACTATTAAATGCTTAGCTGCGGACAAGCCGGTGACGTTGGGGACCCCTAACCCGTCGACTCGGGTGTATATTCTCGACAGCCAGCGGAGACTGGTTCCGTTCGGAGTTATTGGCGAGATATACCTTGCCGGCATACAGGTCGCGACGGGATATATCGGGCAACCTACCGAGACAGCCATGAGATTCCTGCCTGATTCCGTTCATCCCCAGTATAGCGGCGAATATATGTACAGGACAGGCGATCGCGCATACTGGAATAAGGACGGGGAGTTAACGTTCCTGGGTCGACGGGATCGCCAGGTAAAGCTGCGTGGATTCCGTATCGATCTGGACGACTTGGAGGCTCGCATGACAAAAGCGCACGACAAATGCACTGCGGTGGCGGTGGCTGTTAAGGACGACTACCTCGTGGCTTTGGTGCAGCCTGCACATTTGGACTTGGACGAGTTCAGACTGTATATCCGTAATCATATCCCCGCGTATGCGCTTCCTCGTCATATCATGGCCGTCAAGTCATTCCCGATGACTCCTGTCGGCAAACTGGACTACAAGGCTATTATTGCCGCGGCAGCATCCTCGAACAGCAGGCAGGAGACTCCGTTGACTTTTTCGAGAGAAATGATCACATCGGCACTGAAGACAGTCCTCGGGATGTGTGCCAGTGAGCACATCGACCTTGATTCCACATTCGCCGACTTGGGCGTGAACTCCTTGTCAGCCCTCCACCTATCTCAACGCCTCTCTCGATCCTTCAAACTGCGCATACCGGTCAGTATGGTTTTAGGTACGGCCACGGTCCGAGGCCTCGTCGAGGCGATGTCTTGTTTACAGGCTCCGCAACCACGCCAGGCCATTAGTACACTCGGCGAGCATCGCGTATCGCCAATCGAGGCCGAGTGGTGGCAGAAATACCAACACGGCAACACATCTTCTTTCAACGTAACTTATGCCTGCGAGCTGCCGGCCAAGCTCGAAAGGCAAAAATTCATCTCGGCATGGAACGCGGTATTATGTAGACATCGGATTCTTAGATGTCGGTACGTACACTCCGACCTCCACGGCGTAAGAAGAGAATATGTCCAGGCGCCACCTACAGCCAAAGCAGTAGAAACCATCGATATCCAACGCGAAATAAACATCTCTTTTGATCTCGAGAACGACGACCTCGTTCGAGTTTTGGTGTCGCCGGCACAGATGTTGGTTGTTATCAGCCACATCCTCTGCGACCTTACAACCCTTCGAATATTGCTACAAGAGGTAGCCGAAACTTACCAGGGCCAGGAATCCGCCCCAATAACAAAGACGTACAGCCAAACAGCCTGGCCAATACCGGCATCGGCAGACCATCTATCCTTCTGGTCTACATATCTCTCCGGGGTGCCCGAGCCCCAGTCTTCCGTCGGGCGCCTCAGCGCGAGGCGAAAGGGTTGGACCGGATCATCGTACACCTACCGTATTCCGAAAAGCACGCGCCAAGCGATGAACCATTTCGCAGCCAAGGAGAGGGTGACCATGCACCAGCTGACTCTCGCATCAGTGGCGCTGGCGCTGCAGCACCAGAGTAAGCACTGCGACGTAACCATCGGCGCGCCGTACCTGAACCGCCACTCAGAAGAGGACCTGGGGGTCGTTGGGTTATTCCTCGAGCCACTTCCCATTCGCATACGATACGAGTCTACAGGACAAGCACTTGCCGGGAACGAAACGGCCGCTACGCCAAGCGCTTCCTTCATCAAAACCGTGCAGAAGTCCAGTGAGGGCGCGCTGTCGCACGCCCTGGCATGGGACCAGCTCCTCTCACACCTAAACCTTACCCCTGATTTCCCGAATCACCCTCTCTTCGACGTCATGGTCACCTTCCACGAAGCCTCGCAGGAAGTCCAGCTACCGCTCCCCGGGATCCGGTTCGTACCCACCTGGAGCGAGGGCGCGAAGTTCAAGCTCATGGCCGAATTCACGGCTAGAAGGGACGGCGATCTCTCGCTGAGGCTAGAGTATAGCGATGAGTGCTTCGGCGCGGAAGACGTGCGCATCTTGGCGAGGTTGGTGTTCGAGGCGCTCGACGGGCTGGTTGCGGGGGATGAGTACGGCACGATCGCGCGGAAGCTCAGGCACATCAGCAGCTGCTAGGATTCGCGGGCGGTGGATAATATGTATATATGTGATATGATTTCTCCTTCGTACTCTAACGATAGACGGCCTTTAGATGAGCGATTCGATCGCTGGCAGCGTTTGGGGGCGGTTATTAAATGCCAAAACAGGCATACCCGCCGAAACGCCAGATTTTCTGCATGTAATTAGTGCTCCTGGGCCATTTGTTGACGAATTGCCCGCAAATTATATATAATCAGGACACGTCCCGAGGCAGATGTTTGGATGTCGTGATGGAGCCGGACATTCGAGCTGACTCGGCCGAGTTAGGCTTGTCGGGCGCTTCCAAATCGCATCTGATGTGGCTCGGCTGCCGAGTCAGATGCTATTTCATCCATGCTGATCCTCCTACAGGGAGAGAATCTCTGCGCCCAGCACCCAATTCATTCCCAAGAAGTCTCCGCACACGACATTACATTTTTTCCAGCCGAAAAAGAGCGAGCCTCGTTACGTGACAATGGAATCCCTCGACGGCTACGGATTGTCGACCCGAGGTGCGGGGAACGTAGCGGCGATTTGGCCGCGGATCGCCAACGCGGTCAAGGAGCGCGAGAAGCAATACACGGCGGGGACCAGTATCGACATGTCGACGTCCGAGAACTGGTTGCTCAGAGACGAGCTTATTCAGCATTATAAAAAGGCCATCCAGGACGACTTAGTCAGCCGGGTACGACGCGTCTGTCCGGGCTTTTGGTCGAAGAGACATCGGGCTAATTTTTCTATGTAGCATCTGTCATATCCCGATGGTCTGAATGGCGACTCGGGGCTCGTGAACGCCTTGGTGCAGTTCTTCAATTCTCACTTTTCTCCACTCATCCCGGTCGAGAAGGAGCAGGTTTCGATCGCCCCGGGGGCCGCGTTCGCGCTCGACGCGTTGCTATACAATATATGCGAGCCGGGTGACGGTCTTCTCGTACCGACGCCATGTTGGAGTGAGCTACACCAGAAATGAAAGATAATGCCGTATTGTGCAAGTTCTAACAAAGCGTGGCGTAGACGGATTTGACTGGCTCCTTAATGTTAGGTCTGGCGTCAAGCCGGTCTTTGCCATGCTCGACAGCCTGGACGATGCCCTTTCGTCCAAAGTCATCGGAGCATTAGAGGACGCGTTTTCTAACTCGTCCATACCAATCAAAGGGCTGCTCTTAACAAACCCGCAGAATCCTCTCGGTCAATGCTATCCGAAAGAGTTGATAGCTAGTATAGTGAAGTTCTGCGACGAGAAAAAGATTCACTTCATTTCAGACGAAATTTACGCAATGTCCAGCTTCCCGAACCCCGAAATCCCTAACCCGCTCCCTTTCGTGTCCGCGTTGCAACTGGATATCCGGGGCATGGGATGTGATTTATCTCGGGTGCATACGATCTGGAGCATGAGTAAAGACCTAGGTTCTAGCGGCTTACGAGTGGTAAGTCTCTCCATGACTACTTCTCGCGATTGCATCTTACTGACTCGCACGCAGGGCTGCTGCCTGACGCAAGCCAACAAGCCGTTGGCTACCGGCGTAGCGTTGGCGTCGAATACGCAGACCTCGTCGCTCGCAGCTGTAGCGACGGCGGGCCTCCTCACATCGCCCGATCTCCCACAGATCTTCGAACTCAACGCTAAGCGTCTTTCCGAGGCCTACCTGCTCCTCACCGCGGTGCTGAAGAAACATAAGATTCCATACGTGCCGGCATATCAAACTCCGTTTCTCTTTGCCAGGCTGGTGCCAAATGCGCAGACCTGGGAGGAAGAGGCGGGCTTTGCTCAAACGTGCAAGGATGCCGGGTTATCCATTTCTGCCGGCAAGAGTTATCATGTACCAGAGCGTGAGAAAGGTTGGGCGCGTCTGAACTTCGCTATCGAACCTTCTAGTTTAGCCGAAGCCCTTAAGCGGTTAGATAATGTGTTGAGCCTCTCGCGGGATGATAAGGTAAAGGAGGCGAGTAGTGCCGGCAAAAGAGACATATGAGCGTACAATTTAGCGTGGTGTTCAAGGATATGGCTTATTTCCCTTCTTGCCTTTCCGAGGTTGTGAATATGATACTGTAGTTAGCGTTTTAAACAAATCCCGTTTCTCGCACCGAGCCTGGGTGCCATCCTCCCGTACGTAAGCCCGTCGACATAGCAGCAGCCGACCAAACCCCGTCTATGGTTCACCGGCCTGACAACAACTAGATAGAACGTTGCAGCCTCTAAGCGGGGCGGTCTTATCAACAGTCCTTGCTGTGCCTGGCAACCTAGTTAGATGTCCAGCATTTATGTTTTGCCATTTGGTTTCCATGGCACGCATCATGGCAACGAGATGGAACTTTGTCCTTGACCATGGGAGAAATGCCCGCACTGAAACTCCGGTAACAAGGTTATAAAGCGCCAGCGCACCGGGACGGCCATCGAATGCCCTCAAGGGGCCTAACCAACGTAGCCACGCGCGTAGTAGACTCCAATCCCTTTGGCATATCCTAATCGAAACGTCGTCTTGAAGCATGCGGTTACTTAACAAGACTCTTATGTAAGTCTTGTTCCGCGCTGGTGGGACGGGCCGGATCCGCAAACGCCAATTCTTCCCGGAGGAGTAAGGATCCTATGAAAGTGGCAACTCAGACATCCGTGATGGGAGATCATTTCCTGCTTTCTGGTGAATAGTAGGGTCATTAAGCAGGTTCAGATTACCTGGATCTATTATTGTAGCTACACAGCATTCTGAAAACATTCTTTCGCCGTGATTGTATACTGAGTAATGGGGAATAATCGACGGTTCCGTCTTAGCGGAGACAGTGAGGAAGGATGTAGCGTTGCTAAACCAAGGACTCCATAGACCCGATCGTGAAGCCATGTCGTTTCATATTTGCCACTCATTTGGACTGAAGTAAGCATGTCAATCCCGGCCTGTCCGGATGAGGCCTTGTCAATCGATTCCGGAGCATCCGAAGATCCCTTTTGTTGGAGCATTTCATGGGATATCGTCCAGCAGCAGCCCATCTCCGTGGTGCTGATCGTAGTCAATAAGCTGCTCGTTCCAACAGCAATGCGAAAGCTCTTCCCAGGTCAAGGTGGCAGATCCGCAGACCATTGTAGGTACATGACCTGCTTGGCCAGACAGAATCCCTGTACAGACTATAACTCAGGTTCTTCTCCACCAAGAACGATCTAGAATGTTGAGCAGCGCTACAATTTCACAAGTCCGGAGCTCAAACACTCTGTCATCCTCAATGTCTTTTTTCTAGCTAGCATCGCCCCCGAGCAATCGCCGCAGAGTTTTCCGGAAGAGTCCATTGAGCACGCTCAATGATTTCTTATCGACAGCCCAGTAACCGCTTAAGCGCTGAAGGGTGCCGAATGCAAGATCATTATCTTCCGCTCCCCGTTCGCATTCGCAGGTGGCAAAGTGCCGAGTGCAAGTCTTCTCCGATACCGAATGGTAACTCGTAGTTATTTCTGACGGAGGTCAGAGTGGAGATTGACGTGGTGATCTTGAAGGCAGAAGTGCCGGCAACACGGATTCAGGAACTTTGGAGATTCGGCAGAAGAAACGGAACTTGAACGGAGAGTAGAAGTTGAATAAGACTCTAAGGAACTCTTCTCCAGGTGGTTGACCTGGATGAAGGGCTCCTTTTTATATACGGAGTGGCCGTAGATCGGTCCACTTGGTTGGTGTTGAAAAGGTCTAACGTATTTCACTATCTGCTTATCCACCCACCCTGCTTAGCCAGCCGGTTTCCCATACAAAATCGCCATCTTCAAAAAGTCATAACTTCACCACAACGCATGTTAAAACAATGTTTATTTGCTACGGCGCGTATATTAACACAGTCTGTCCGGATATCAAATTAAAAAAATTCCATTTCCAATACTGACGGAAATATGCATATAGCCTATGTAGCGATATATGGTATATGTGCATAAACCTCATTTTCTCCCTCAATTTCAGTATTACGCTTCGCGCATATATATCAACAGGTTTAGGGGCTCTTTGAAGCGTTATACTGGAGTGCTGAGGGCTTAGTTTGGCCAAGGAAGTCGTCGTGGTCGGTACGGTCGGTATCGGGTGTACGGGGGCAACACGCGGGTCGTTTCTCGGGCGCGGATGACGTTATTATGTGCAGATTAGGTATATCGATACTGGCTTGCTAATTCGATCTCAATTGTGTGATTTCCTCGCGAAGTAGGTAGGTTGTTCGTCGGTAGGTAAGTAGGTAGGTAGGTAAGAAAGTAGGTAGGTTAAAGGGGGCAGTGGGAAATTGAAGGTGGCCAATGGGTGGCTAACCAGGGTGGGTGGATAAGCAGATAGGGAAACACGTTATCTAGTAGGTTGTGGCGCACAGACCACCTTAGTGTTGTGGCCGCACAGTACAAATAGTGTGATCAGTACTATATACACTGTCCTATACGTCACATTATTCGATTGAACGCTGGGTTGTAGCGCCGCAGTGGGCGGGTGGGAAACGTCGTTTCCTTTACATTTTGTAATGAACTCGCGCTGTTTTACTCGATCACCAAGATGGCATAGTAGTTGTAGTGGTTGTGGTAGGGAGTAGGAAATGAATGGAAAGCAACACGCGAAATGGCGGCCTTTCCCGCCCACAATCTATCACGTGCGGTTCATTCTTATGGCGTGCCTAACTTCGTTGCCCTTGTCTTCGGCCAGTTGTAGCTCTCGGCCACCGGGCCTATTTTAACGTGTCGCCAGGGAGTTTTATAGGCGAGTGGTATCACTAAATGGCCGAGAACCTAATGACCATCGTATAGTTGGCTTCTACGCTTGTTCCGGCCAAGGGTGGCAATGCCGACCCTGTAAAGATCGCCAACTAACTAAGGTCGGCCACCCCACCTAGCTAACTCGCTAGACGCGTCGCGGGTATTCGCTAGATTCCACCGTTGGCCGAGCGCGGTTTGTGGCCCATTAACATCGGCATCGACCAATCTGAAGTCTTCGCATCTATCCGTCTTTTTGTCGCCAGTTTGCGTACCGGCATCAACAACTACTTTAAACAAGTCGACTCCGTAGATTCAAAAGAGTAAAACGCACTCGCACAGGTAATTGGGCGTGTTTACGCCGTATTCCCTGCATTATATACAAAAACCCACGGAGACCAGGGAGACCAGAGAGATCGCGGTCTTCGGCCGCCGAGGACAGTCCCCCTCGGATATCCCACAGTTTGATAGCCCGTAGCATAGGTACCGACAAAGTGTAGAACACGGCCGGACATTTCTTTTCCCCGTTGCCAGCCGAAATCTGACCACCACCACAACCGCATACCGGCCTTCGGAACCCATCCAACATCACCCGATGCCACTTTTCATATCCCAAGTGGTACACCCAAATGCCGAAGCTGGTGGTTGCGACTCATCACTATAGTAGACGTTTATCATTATATTGTGCCTACCTCTTGAACAGAGTCGAAAGGAGCCGCAAGCCGAATCCATCTGGAATCCCTTCAGGACTATCTAGTCCTAAGCCATGGGGTGGCTACGCCGCCAGCGCGGGGTGCCCGCGGGACCCGACGCCAGAAACTCCCCATGGCACTGGCTGACCGGTGATCATCGGCGACCGCTGGGTCAAAGGTGACCCGAGCGCCAGATGGAGTCGCCAACACGGAGTCGGACGCGAGCATCGATTCGCTCATATTCGTTCATCGCAGGGATGCGTGCCCAGGCCGCCCGTTCGGAGTGGCCATTGCGAAGGACGTCTTTGCAAGCACTTCAAGTAAACGGGCTGTCAGGTATCCGTCAGAACGGCGAGCGAATATGTGCATGAGTGCGTAGAATTCGTGGTCGCGCTCCTTTCGCAGTCCCCGGTAATTCCTAGAATCCATCCAGATTGCAGGAGTAAACGACCCCGACTATTCACAAGCACGCGAGCAACCTGTCGGGGAACAAAGGTGGCCGTGTCGCTAGAAGATTGATGATTCTTCGCGGCCATCGCACATCTCCTGGAGTCTCTCTTTCAACCCTTTGAGACTCTGCTCCAGCATCCCCGTCGTCGCTAGGGCTTCTATGCTCTCCGCAAGGTGAGTGACGTGGCGGCACTCCCTTCGTATCAGAGACAGCCGGAACGAAACTTGTTGCTCGGCCACGAAGGAAAATGCCCCAAACCCCAAGCTCGGCATCAAGCCTATCGGAAGCCCAGAGTTCAACCTGCCGTTCAGTCCCGCTTCGCTGTCGGGCAGTTGTTTTGTGCCGATCTCCAGCAGTTCAATGATTTGCGAGAGCGCGACGCTGAAGAGGATGATGCATCGGCTCGAGCGCGGCTCCTTTTGTAGGTGCACTAACTTTTCGAGCTCGTTTCTCGCCTTGCGCGTCACCTCTAATATCAAGTCGAGGGCCTTCAGTTCCAGGAGTAGATAGCTCTCCAGCGTCGCGATGATATGCGTGCAGGCCAGCGCACATCTACTATTCAACTTGGCCAAATCCTTGTCCCCGATCCCTAGCTGGGGCGCCGCTACATGTTGGGGCTTCTGGGTCGGAGGAGGGGTGATGGTGGGAGGTGATTGCAATACTGGCAGTCCGAACCCATAGTCCTGTGTTATGTTCGCAGGCAAGGACGGAGACGCCGCGCCTCCGTTGTGGTAGACCTGTAGTGTTGCCGGGGAGGTCGAGCAGTTTTCAGAACTGCTGGCTAGCACGTCCAGGACAGCACGGAGGCCATCATGGGCGGTTCTGGCATCGTTACTGACCTGGCTCGCGCCATCATCAGCTCGTCCGCCACGATCCGCAGGGGTATCTGCCGGTAACGCTAGGTCCCCTTCGTTCACAAGATCACCGAGGCCTGAGAAGGCCCCATCCGACATTTGCACGCTAGGCGCCCAATCCTCGCCGGGATCCCAGGATTCCGACCATGAATGCGGGTGTTGTCCCGTGGTAAACGAATCATTACTGGGCGTATCAGGTATGGTATGGCTTTCTACCACGTCCGAACTGGACGCCTGCTGGACTGCCGAGAAAGAGTCTTTGGATATGTTTTGAGCCGCTTGTTTCCTTTGCCTTAACCGCGGACCCTGCACTTTACCTACTCGAGACTCTACATAAAGACAACTGGTCTGAAGCGCCTTGCAGCGTGCGCAGCCATCACGCTCGCCACTACATTTCACCTGGTGGCGTGCCGTATGATTAGCATATGAAGAAGACGAAGAACCAACTGGTATCTCACCTTTGCCGCATTGCACTGATTGCACGCAGAGCGAAGCTTGGGAGGCCGGGGCTGGCTGTCATTACAATCATCATCAGCCACAGTCGTACGCCTGACATCCGCTCGGCATTTCCACTTACCGCCTACATGGCTTTTGGCCGGATGCTTGCGGCATTTTCTCTGGAAGGGCTGGGCGATGGGGGTTGGACTGTGAGCTGTCGCCGGCTAGATAGAAGGCTGACGACGACAACGACGACGACGATGAACCAAATTCCGACGGAGTCGGCGCGAAAGGTGGGACAGGTTCGCCTGAGCAATTTGGGTTGTCTCGAAGACAATTGCCCTACAGGCAACCGGTCCCCCTAGGTGCATTATTAGAGTGCATCGCCTATGACTTGGCAGATACCCATCTCTCTCTCTTATGGGTCCATACTGAGACCAGGCATGTCATCTGTCCGCTCACGTAGGTACACTGTATCGACGACATAGTGCACAGTAACGCCGGCTTATTCTGAGTGATTGATACTAGGTAAGCAAGTAAGCCACGGTCTACGTACCGGTGCATAATTGCCGGAGTATTCCACGCCGTACCCAACGGAACTCATTGTATGAGATTCATCACAGGTATGTACTCAGTATGGTACATTGTGTGCGTGAAGTTGTGGTCACGTACCAGGGTCTGAGGCACAGGGATCTCAGCCTTCAGGAGCCGACTGCTATGTACGGATTAGCACCGACGGCCCTGGAGAATTTGCAAAAAAACGTGGCCAAAGTGGCACCTACCCACCAGGGGATAGTAGGGTAGTATTAACTACCAGGTATAGTTGATTCTGTTTTCTTGTCCACTCGGGTATGTACTCGTACTCGCACGCGTCGCCGTTAGCACCTGGGTCGCGGGGCTCACGTGGCATCTCAGAGTCTCTAGAAAGGCATATTTCAAAGACTGGGTGCTGGCAGGTGGATTTCCAGCATCGGCACAGATATCCCCTTACATTATGTAGGCGGTTATCTATCGAATCGGGTTCGCGGACGCATGTATCCGAGAATCTCAGTCTGCCCTAGATAGGAGCCGTGCTCTCTCTGCCGGTCGAGGGCGCTAGGCATTCCACGCTCTAGTCGGGAAGCGATCCGATTGACAAACCAACAAGAATGAACGTAGCGCCATGTTGGTTCCAGTATCTACTAAGTAGTTCTTCAAAACGCCGGCATCTAGATAGTCAATATCTATATCTACGACTACCGGGAGATATTTCGCCCTGCCGCTCCAATCTTGTAAACCGTGAAGTCACTTCCATTGCAAAGAAAAGAGGGGCGCTTCGGAGTGGATGTCTTCCAGAAGAAAGAGCAAATACGACGTGACTTCAGCCGTTCAGCCGCTCGTGACAGAGTCGTATTCCGTCCGCGCTACAGTGCAACGGCACGCGGCGGAATGTTTCCGAGCTGAACCCTTACAGTAGAATAACCATCCGAATGCCCGGGGCATATTTAGCAGTTACTGGTAAAGGTAGCCGGGTGGTGTGGCCGACTCGAGTTGGCGGTCCAAGTATTGCCAACACACCCGTTGCAGCTGACTCCTGACCAACAAGTCCTCTATGAGTCGACCTACTGTCTAGTCTATCTACACTAGATAGCTCCTCGGCATTAGATATGTCATTACAACTCGTAGAGCCGATACGGCCGAGGAAAGAACCTTGCGTTCTCCACTGCGGCGACCCGATCGACTGCCGAAGAGATCCTGTGCCGCAACGCGACAACTTACTGAGTAAGTACTTATACATACCTACCTACGAGGTATACAGCACTTGGCCTCCGGTAGCATTCCGAGGCGGTAAACGGTTTATTAGTGTAGACATTTCGTATGTGTTTACTCGATCGCCGAATCACTTATCTAGGGACACCAAACCCTCCTGAGTCTACATATTCCGTAGGGTAGTATACTCAGTAGGTAACAAGACAAGATTCAGCTCACGTGTTGACGGTCATGTTAACGCCTACACTAGGTAAATACCCTAATGCAATCGATCTACCCGACGGATCCGTGCCAGGGCGCTAGACTTAGTTGTCTACTCATGGCTTCGCTCGTCGCCAGATACGCAGTCTACCGAGGTAAATATGGCGGAATACCGCCAACTACCGGCCAGGCGTTGGTGTGTATAGCCCGTAAGGATTCGCCAAGAATAGCACTCCTTCAAAATCGGATCTCCGTACCGAATTCGGTCTGATCTTGATGGATGCTTGGCAGCGTGGCACGGCATGGGGCTGGCTGTCGCCGCGGAACCCGTACGGTTGTTCTCTTTTCATACCGTGGCAAAACCAGCGGTGCTGTTCTTGACCGCGAGTCGTCAGCTAGCCATTCCGACGGTGTCCTCATTATTCCACGTGGTCTGTATCCAATCACTCCCTCCGATGAAGAATGCCGCCATTCTTGTGTTAATATTATTTACGTTTGATTAGTTATTCCTATCGTGCGAATCGTTTCTCACGGGCTTGGGGTGTATGAGCCATCTCCTTCGTGAGCAGGCGGCTTTAATCAATCTGCGAAGTCTAGGTATTGACCCAAGGCCCGACCTTGGCAGTGCATCCTATGAGCCTACGGTCTGCTCAGGAGTCGGGGCGATGATTGTCATCGTATAGGTAGAACACAGGCACATCACTGCTGCTATCGACCATGCCCACCGTACTATATACGTCTATACGGAGCTGATTGTATGCAATCAACACATAACTATGCCGCCGCACATGCACGCCATCCAGTCCGGGCCCCGAGGGTGGGGTCTAAAGTACCAGTACAGTATGGGCCAGGCGGAAATGCTTGGCCGCCTAGCAAGACTAACAAGTATCGGTGCAAATGCAGGTTTCTTGGGAGTATGTATCCTAGAGGTAGTGTTTAGGAAGACCGGAGTCCGGCCAACCAGTCGGAAAAGACACGGGCTTTTCTTGTTTAGATACTCGGCAAATGTGGGTGGCTTGGCGCTTGTTTCTAGAATACCTACCCGTGAAGCTGAGGGTATGGATGGCGTAACGGTATTCAGCTACGAATTATAGCTAACGGCATAACATAGGTAGGCAGGCTGGTAAGTGGAGTCTAGGTACAGGCACATCGTGCCCGCATGGCGTTGTCGAAGACATTGAATTTCCCGCTACGTACTGTTTCCCCCGTGGGCCTGCTTGGGTTTTATTGGACGCTCTGAGCAGCGTGGAATCACGGCGGCATACTCCAGCCTGAGGTCATCGGGATGCGTGATTAGAATGGTTGTCGGGAGGCGGCGAAGGAATTCGACTGGATGGAGGACCGAGACGGGGACCTCGACGTAAGTCCGAGAAGCTACCACCGGGTCAACAGAACATCTTGAAGAAATGGAATGGGCGGTGTGGTGGTGATAAGATCAATGCGGTATGCGCCGGACATGTATTCTATGCTCAACTGCCTCAGAAAAGTCTCTGAGCAGGACTGGTGGTCGGATCGCGAGCTGTTACCGGAAACTCCTGAGGGGCTCCGTGAAGGACTCCGCCGCCAGAGTCTCCTATATCTATCGCCTTATTATTATAATTCTATACGCGCCACCGTTGTCAATTTTCACGTCAAGCACAGCTCAATATACCATTCCTTCATTCAAGCTCTCTTGGCCGCTTCTGAGAATACCTAAGCGGAGTGAAAGTACGAAACGGCAGTTGTCTTGACGTGAGGTTTGCCTCTCTCTATTCCGTTATCCCAGGGGTGCAATTGGATTACTGCACAACCAAGACTGCTAAGGCCTGCTATAACACCAGAGTAGCTGCGCGGAACGATTGGGTCACGCTTTGGATACGGAGATATGCATACTGGATTCGAAGTAGCGCTATATAGACAGTGAGTTACCCTCTCCGACGTCCTATCTGCCCTAAAACACTCCACGATGGTTGTAAAACTCAGACTGGATCTGTGAGGGCGCACCCCCTCCAGCGCACGTTCCAGAGTGAAGGGCCGCAGTGAGAGTTTGCATGGGGCTGGCGCAGTCGCCCGCGGCAAACACTCCCTTGAGACTCGTCTGGTTAAAGGGCGGGTTGACCTTGATGACGCCGGGCGGCGCCATTTCCAGCCCGAGCTGTTCAGCCAGATTACCCCGGAGTCTCGTCTTCGGCTTGTGGCTCATGAAGCCCTCGGTAATGGATGTGCCGTCTTCGAACTCGATCGTAACACGGGCACGTTCCGGAGCCTTGACGAACCCTTTAATCTTTTTCGAGTTGACCGTCATGGGCGCGGGGTTGGCCTTGAGGGCGTTGTTTATTTCCTGGGCGAGCGCCTCGTTTCCGTTTGTATAGATGTTGACTTGCTCTGCCATGCGGAGCGCTTGGCGCGACACGTGTAGAGAGCCAAGCACGTTGCCGAGATCACCATCGGCCAGGATGCCGGCGGAACTCACCCCCTTTTCTTCCCATCCGCGGCAGTATAGGCAGTGGAAGCTATAGATAGTCAGAGACCACGGATCTGAGACCTGGTGCGGTGGCCGGAGCATGGGTATACTCACATGCCTGAGACCCAGCAGTCGGCATAGCCCGGGATGTCTGGACATATATCCTCAACCCCGGTCGCCAGGATAACCTTCTTTCCCACCCATGTCCTGCCGTCATCTGCCGCCGCCTCAAACAGTCCGTCATCGCGCTGCTTCAGCGACTTGATTTCGGCGTTTTCCACGGTAACGGTTCCATACCGCTCAAGGTTGGCCCGAGACGCACGGCGGAATTCTTCGGGGTTCTCATGGTCCCAAGAAGCCAGTGTGTGCATGTGTTTACTCGCCGCGTTTCTGTATTTCTCCGAGTCGAACAGCACCGTCTTGTGGTGCTGGCGGACGATTGACGATGCAGCGCTGAGACCTGCCGGGCCGCCGCCAACGACAAGGATTTCGTACTCGGAGGCCATTTTGGGAAGACGCGATATGGATGATCGGATATCGAGAGGAGTTGAAGTGCTGTAAGCACGGGGATGCTGAATGACGTGGTGGTTAATGCCCACCTTACCTTTATGTATCTCTGCGGGATGCTGGAGGAGCGCTACGGACTTGCTGAACTATTCCCAAGACGACTCCCTGGGCCACGCCGCTTTTAGCCTGAGCCAAGCCGGAGGAAAGCCGGAGCTTTTTATGCAAGCCAAAGCGTAATCGCATAACTTCAACCTGTTACTATTCCGTATTGTTGGTACCGAATACTGCTGGCTCCCCGCCTTGCTGAGGATATGTGGCGAAGAAATCCAAGTGACAAATATTACGGTACAGATCTCGGTAGATCGAAGCGTATCCGAGTCATGTTCGGGTGCAAAGTGAGCTAATATAAGTGAGTTTGTGGTGTCTAACGGCGCTATTGGCACAGAAGATCCGGTTTAACGTGGGTAAACTGGTCGCCTTACCAGGCTTACGGTAGATCCCAGCGGTCTTAACAACTGTCACGGACAGTGAGGTGCCTATATATACCTGTTATAACCGTACGGTCATTAACAGCGTGCGTTGTTTTAGCCGTCACAACAACGGCTTTATTCCAAATCAGACTGCGGACACCGAACTTGCTTGTTGACTTGTAGGAAGCTAGATGTGTTTACCCTATCTACCTAGGTAGCTAACTATTGAGATAGAGCGTGCGTTCCGTGCCGCGATTCTGTATGCTCCATTCCGAAATCATCACTCCCTTTGAGCCGATGGTTCTAGCTGGTGACAGTTAAAGGGCAGGGGAACAATAGAGGGTTAATAGGGGGAGTTGGGGTTGTCAATATCTGCCCGTTCCTTACACCACAGGGGAAACTGAATCCTTTATGATGGCGATAACTAGAAACCTCACAGAGCTCTTTGAACACTATGTCATGCTTACCTAAAATAACAAACATTGGTTAAAATGCTGTAGAACATTTCTAGATAGACCGTTAGAAAAACCGTTTAGAAAAACGTTTAAACGGATTCCTCTAGTCCACCCATGCGATTGAAAACGGGCCCGAGTGAAAGCGGCACGCACGCTAACCTACTTGTGCGAGAGGGATGTTTGTCATTGGATTATCGGTCGCCGGTTTGCTGAGAAGGGTTTGACATAGAAAGAAACACTCGGCCGTGCTGTATAAGTGCTTATAGGCGGCCATTTCTCTCTTGTTTTCTTTTCTTGTTGGATGTTCCCCGCTTCATGTAGCTACCATGGACCAATATTTCTCTATCTTGGATATGCCATATATCAGGCTCATTCGGGAATACGGTCGTCAAATCACAGGCGATGAGCTCCGAATACCAGGTCTCACTGCATAGCTGCTCCAGTACATGATCATGTATGGTGTTCGCTGGGACTTATCTTGCATGTCTTATTAGAGGACACTGGGCAGAGCTCTCATATCGACGGGAAAACTATCTTGATTGACGTGTGCAGCCGCTCATACGTGCTATTCGTGCTTGAGAGGCGGTGTCACTACGTCCGACGTTGGGTAAGACAGTTAGATATTCCTGATCGGAAGGGCTCCCCGGTAGATCATCGTAAAACACACTCCTAGTATTGCATCAATATGCACCCCGGGCGGCGTCTCAATATATGACAGTCGCAATCTGATCGTGATCGGCACATCGAGTATATAAATGCTGTGTATGACAGCATTAAACAGGCCCTGTTATCATCGTAGTCGAACTCGAACCTATTACCGACGAGCCTATACTCAGCAGAATCAAGGATGCGCCTCCCATGCCCGCAGCTACAAAGAAAACACCGCCGCTAGTTGAAAAATAGCTTTGAAGGCCGCCAAGGAGAACGGGCCCGACCACACTCCCCACGGTCTCCATCATAGCAAGCACAGCGAGCGCTATTGGCCTCTGATCACTTTCGAAGAGGCTCATGAAGTATGCCTTAATAAACGCAGGGATCGGCAACCCGAAAGAAAGTAAGACAGTAATGGGATATATCTGCTCTGCCTCATCAGCAAGCCCCAGGGCCGTCAAGGAGAAGACCTGAAGAATAAGTGAGAGCTGGGCCATCACTGAGTATCTATTCCGAGGCTGAAACCGGGTCTGCAAAGCAAGGAACCAGCTTTGCGACCCGAAGCGCCCTGCGATTTTGGGGATAACATAGAGGCTCGTGAAGATGTAGAGCGCGGCGATGGAATGCACCGTGGTGAGGATGAGACCGTTTTCCTTCGCGGAAAACCCAAACCGGATCGACGTGTGCACCAGCAACGCGTCGAAGATATACGATTGCACTACGTTGTAGAAAAACAGACTAAAGCTGACGAAGAGGTACGTGGGCCGCTTTTTCAGCGGCTCCAATGGCGAGAAGACCGTCTTGATGAAATCTGCGATCTTGCCCAGAATCCCGCTGCTTTTCCGGCTGCCCGCAGCTCGCGCTTCTTGCTCCGGCGCCGTCGCTTCCTCCCTCTTGGACACAGACGCCGGTAAGCAAATTCGGATGTAGACAACCGCGACGCCGAAGAGGCCGAGGGACATGAAGAAGCTCGTGGTAAAATTGCTGAAGAACCCCGCCACGAACGGGCTCACTGAGATTCCAAGCATGTAGAGCGCGAGCGAATAGCTTATAAGCGACGAGGCCTTCTCTTTACTCGGGGCTTGAGCGTAAATAGCGTTGAGGTTAAAGTGCAATAAGTTGTCGGACGCGAGGCCTTCGAAGATGCGCGCGGAGAGGGCAATGTAGATACTCCTGATGGACACTAGAGACCGAGCATTAGAGAAGAGCGCGCATGTGTGTGTGTTGTGACCGGTTCAGACAAGCTATAGACTGGCGATAACTCACCACCAACGAGGAGGGCCACGGCGCTCATGGACCGACAGACCATCCAGAGCAAGAGGCCTAGTCTGCGATTCGTGGCCGATAGCTTCTGCAGATGTCCGAGAGCAGACATGCCCAAGATGTTCGCGGTCGCGGTCGCGGTCGCGATGAATCCGGCATATGTCACTGTCTCTTGTCCTTTGCATCGCTGGGGATCTTTGCAGAGGAGCGTCGCGAATGCGTAATACGACGTCGCCGCCGTCGAGGCCATGGCGAGCGCCGTGAGAAGCGGGATCGGCAGGACATATTGGGGTGCGAAGTCTCGATTTGCCGTGACTGTCGCGTCTTTAGGAGGCTGGCGACGCGTGTCCTCTACCTCGGCTTCGCGGCGCAGAAGCGGCGTGGTCTCCCGTTCAGACATGGTTGCATCGTGCTCCATTGGGAGGTCCGGGACGAACCGGACGTTCGAATCGGCGTCGCTGTCGAGGGCTAGCCGGCTATGTAGTCGGCAACGGCAATGTGAAAATATGGGGGCCAAGGATTTGCTTAATGTTGGGATCCTGATGCTGCTCGACGGCGCAACTCCGGGCGTCAGCGTCGGTGGCCGAAATGCGGTAGGTTAGTGGCGTCAGAAATGCATGGATGGTCGAGGCGAAGTCCCGCATTTCCCGAAACATATGCGATACGACGGCATGGTGAGATTGGGATCTGACCTCGACATCGTGGGTGCCTGGAAGACTTAAGAAAGAGAGAAAGGAAGACAGCCAGACAGCCAGCAAGAACGAAAAGGTAACTCTCCGTTTTACCCCCCCCCTGAATCGCAACTTGGCTGGGCTTCCGCGCTAACTACCTACGGATCTACCTAGTTAGAAATTACGATGGAGTCTGTTCTCCAGCAGCTCGTCGACTCCCTAAGATCGGCATCGCACAAGCTGGGCGGCGATCTCAACCAGTCGCTGAATGCGGCGCTCCATGATGATACGAAGCTCCCCGATCGCAAAGCGTCCCTGCTGGCGTCAGAAGCTTTAGACCTGCTTTCGGAATTACGGCTGCTACTCGAGCCGGGCCATCTCATCCTCGCTGATCATTTCATGGGTATGCAACTATTCGGGACTCCAACACCTGCGACTGGCTCTAACCACAATCTACGTTAAGGATACATGAGTACGAAGGCACTATGCGCGACAGTAGACCTGGATATCCCCGACATTCTCCGTTCGGGGCCAATAACACTACCAGAGCTGGCAAGTCGGTGTGATGCGCGGCCGGACCGCCTCCGACAGGTCATGCGGACGCTCCACAACAACGGCATTTTCACCTACGACGCCACCACCGATACCTATAGCAATAATGCGACCTCAACATTACTCTTGAGGGATCATTGGACCCAATGGCGGAATTGGGTCGGACTTTACGGTAACGAGTTTTACGACATGGCCCGGGGGATTCCACAAGGATGCCGGAAAGACGCCATCCGGTCCCCGGCCCAGATCGACTTCGATACGGATGATACAATGTTCACATACTTCACTAAGCAAGGTTGGATCCCGAAATTCCACCAGACACTTAGTGGGGGCGCAATTGCCCAAGCGCCGGGGATCCTGGAAGATTATCCTTGGGAAGAAGTGGCGGACAGCACAGTTGTAGATATCGGCGGCGGCGGCGGAGGTCTCATCGCTCTACTTCTCCGGAAGCACAAGACGATGCAGGGCGCGATATTCGAAGCGCCGCATGTGATCGAACAAGCCAAGCAGAACTTCCACACCCCCGGTGGCCAATATACCGACGTTCAAGATCAAATACCACCGGCGAATTTGATCGTAGGCGACTTCTTCAAAGAAGTCACTCCGTCACACGTGTATACTATGAAATGGTGTCTTCACGACTGGAATGACGAGAAAGCCACTGCCATCCTGAAGAACATTCGCAAAGCTATACTGAAGAGTCCGCATAGCCGGCTCATTGTTCTTGAGTCCGTGCTCAGGGACGGGCACATGGGGAGGATGTCAAGGTACGGCGACATGAACATGATGATGGCTGTAAGCGGCAGGGAAAGAGATGAGAAGGACTGGCGGAGGCTAGCGGCGTCAACGGGATGGAAAGTTAAGAAAATATACCCGCTGCGGAATTCCTGGCCCTCGGCGATCGAGTTCGTTCCCGTCTGGGACGTGAACGGCAGCACCACGAAACAGCTCGTTTCCGAGATGCGGTTCCTCGAGCCGTGGGATGCGACGAGGGGAAATCCCTATGTCCGGATGAGCCCTGCGCCGGGATTCGACAGGACGAATTTCGAGTGGCGCAGTTATCCAGTTGCGTTCACTGACGCGCGGCCTGTGAAGGAGAGCTTCACGTTGGATACGAACGGCTTTGCTTATTTCGAGGATGTTGTCTCGCAAGATCTTATTGATGGCATCCGGCGCAATGAGCCCGACTCGACGGCGAAGGATACGTATTGTAAGCACGTCGAACATTTTGTCAGGGAAATGACCGGCGCGCCGAGGGTCATTGTCTTCGATCACACGCTGCGCAAACGGAGAACCGAGCTGGAGAAAACACAAAATACCGATGGCAAGGAACAGCCGGCTACGATGGTAAGCTCACCCTCCCTTCCCCCAATTCTATAAGCAATTGCTAAGTTCTTGCCAGGTGCACTGCGACCAGTCGGAGAAAGGGGCGCTAAGGCGGTTGAGGATGAATATTGGTGAGAACGAGAGCGTAGAAGATCTATTAAAAGGCCGCGTGCAAATGATAAAGTAAGAGGTAAAACCACCGCAGCGCAAAGAACGGCTGACTGACGATATATAGCGTCTGGCGACCTCTCAATGGCCCGGTCCGCGACTGGCCGTTGGCCACGATGGACTACCAAACCACCAAGGCGTCTGATATGTACCCATGCGATCTCCTCAGACACGAGTACGAAGAGCGCGGGCAGACGGCTACGTTTGTTTACCGCGACGAGCATGAATGGTACTACCTCGACAAGCAGCTCAGCAGCGAAGTCACCGTCATAAAAATAT
Source organism: Xylaria intraflava (assembly GCA_022385655.1). Taxonomy (NCBI): domain Eukaryota; kingdom Fungi; phylum Ascomycota; class Sordariomycetes; order Xylariales; family Xylariaceae; genus Xylaria; species Xylaria intraflava. The sequence continues at coordinate 247,497 of MU279765.1, forward strand.
GGGATAGCGAAGCCAGTGGTGTTAGCAAGTGTATGTTCTACCTCCATGTTCCAGACGCTCTTTTCGTATGCGCTGATACTCATCATATACAGTCTGCGCGCATGCGGCGTTTAACGACTCCAGTGCACCGCCTGACACGGAACCGAGAGAAAGTATCGAGGTTAGATGCCTTGTTATCTATTGAGGGATGGGAGTTGTGCTGTAGGATCAAGTCAGGGCGGTCTTTTTCTACATGTCGGGTTCAAGAAAGGATAGGCGATTGCATTGCAATGAGCTCTATCGCGATAGTACCCTCCAGTTTTTATCAACCGTGTTTTCATTTTTACCAGAGCTATGACGAGGTAGCAATCGTTTTCGCATGTTATACCCGTTTTATATATATTACTAGCTACAGAGTGTGTTTAGGCAGGAAATCAACGAGATTCCGATCCATGATATAAACTATCGCGATACATACTTGATTTCCTTAATCGTAAAATCGTCAAGTCATCCATACATATATTGCCTACATACTGGCGAATATGTCTGCACGAAAGATAGGGATGTGTCATAACATCCCATGGAGGTTTGTGCGAAGGGCAAGGTGCCTCAATCATAGCCCTCCAGCTTCTCACAACGCACTTCAGTATCAGGATGGTAGATCCAAGTAGTAGGATGCTTCTCCCAATGTGTATCCTCAGCAAGGAAAAGCCGGTAGTTCTCAACCAAGTGCGCAATCAAGACCCGAAGCATAAGGTCGACGACGAATCTTCCCAGGCACTGCCGCGGCCCAAACCCGAACCGCCAGAACTTATACCGCACGTCGGACGCTTTAATATCTAGGAATCGAGACGGGCGATATACCTCCCCATCCGGACCCCAATACGGGTTCCTAGTATTGAGCGCGTAAGTGTCGACGATGAAATTCGTCCCGGCCGGCACCATATACCCGGAAACAAGACGCTCCGAGGGCGCCGACTGCGGGACCGAGAAGGCGGCAAGCGGCTTCAGGCGGCTTGACTCCATTATTGACGCCGCTAGCAGCGTGTCAGAGCGCTGGAGGTACTGATGCCAATCGTCCTCGCCATTCGACGCCCTCGCCCGCCGGATCTCCTCGCGGATATCATCCTGTACGTCCAGATTAGACGCGAGGAAGAGTAGATTCCACGATGAGCCCCCGGCAGTAACGTCGAGATTGGCGAAGAGCACCTCGTCTATAGTCTGGAGGAGTTCTTCCTTGGTTACAGCACCGCTGTTCACTGCGACGTACATCGCCTGAATTGGCGCGGAGTCTCCCGCCAAGAGACTCGCTCCGTGGGCCTCGTCGTTAAACCTAGTCCATCTAAGCTTGAACTCCGCTAGGTCCTTCCCCGTTTTCGTGGGGAGGTATCGGCCCCATGAGTGCCTTGTCACCCCTCCCTGGATCATCTTATCCCAAAGAGACTCCCTTAGGGCAACTATACTCTCCAGTTCTTTCTTTAACTCGGGGGTTAATTCTCCGTATATAATGTCCGCGACAACAGCGAACGGCAAGTATTTTAAATCGGAAACTGGGTTGATACGGCCTTTTTGTAACCTCCCCTCGGTACACAGGTGGTTAAAGTGGTCCTTGGTTAAAGCGGAAATGCGTCCTAGGTATGTCGCGGTACGCTGTCGTGTAAATGGCGAGCCGGTCGCCGTCTTCAAATTCTGGTACCGCGTCCCGCTGATCAAGCCAAGGCAACTTCCAAGAAGCTCGCCCATCAACCATCCCGAGTCGTTATTCACCGCCTTAGTATGCTTGTCCGAGTCCTTAAATACCGTCTTCACGTCGGCAGGATCCCGTAGCACTCTTCAATAGTATCAGCTCGCCGCCCATTTGGAAATTCTAGACGAGATCGCATTTCACTTACACCTCGGCGTTAAAGCCACCCCATAGTCTGTATACGCGGCCGTATTGCGTCCCCCATCCCTTACTGTTTTCCTCACCCTCTAGGAACTTGCCGACGTCTCCTTGCCCGTTTGGCCATCGGTACGGACATGTGGGCATGGGCCGGCCATCATGCACGGCTTTGATAGGAAACTTCCAGACCAGGTAGCGCTTGATACGTCTCGTCAACCTCCGGTCTGATAGACACTTGGGAACCCTAAAGAGCTTACGTGGATTACGTAGGAGAAGGCGTCATTCACCCGGGCCCTAACGTGCTTGGTCGCGAGACTGGCAACCAGGACGGCGGCAGCCAGCAAGAAGGTGCTATTATCCCAGGATGTGATGTACATTTTGCTCGACTTGGACAGGTTGCGCTACTAAGTAGGTTGATATGTAATCGAGCTTGCTCACCGAACAATTTCAGGGATGGCCGCCGAAGACTCGAAGCCTATGGTGAATTACGGTCATGACAGTCTAAGCCTATGATGAATTCTTTTTCATGACAGTCATGACATAATTGTACTACGGAATACGGATTTGAATCGCGGTCGTTACGGTGGACTTGGAGTGGCTGACGTCTCATTTTCGATTCATTCCGTCTTCCCGTACTGAGTACATTAGCCTCCATTTGGTCAATTTGAAACGATACTGAGTACATTATGTATTAGCGATTGAAGGGATCGAATTCCTACGGCCGGTCACCGAGCTGGTCAGCCCTACAAGGCAAGGTATTTCAAGACATGGGTTCTTGAGGGTGCCGACCTTATGTAGAGGGTAAGAAAATACGGAATATACGTGGTACATCCAGGCATTCAACTCCTACGACTCTACCTATACAAAGGTACATTATATAACCGATGCCCGCTTAGAAAAATAAAAAGAAACGGTGTCTCATTCGGCTTGGCCTGGGCCATGGCCATACGTAGGCCCCCTCTTCAGTATCGTCTGCACGGCCGGGCGCGCCAGCATGCGCTCGCTCCAGGCCTGGATGTGCGGCCAGTCTTTGATATCCACGCCAAGGAAGCTAAACATCCACGGCATGGAGAAGGGGAGGTATGAAATATCGGCAATGGTCGGCCTATCAGGCAGGGCCACGTAACCTTGGTCCGGCGCCGAGAGTCTCTTCTCCAGGATGTCCCACTGCCTCAGCACATTGCTGTGTAATCTGGCGCGCCAGAACACTGATCAGTGACCCGATTCAAAGTAGTAATGCCTGCTAGAATAGTGCCAGACTTACTTCTCGACTGTTTTTGGTAGGACCTCTGGGTTTTGGCGAGTGGGATACCCCTTTAGGAAGTACAGCCAGTATTTCGCCGTAGCACTGCGAAGGGATTAGCAGGTTGCGGCGAAGCGCTGTCCCGGTCATTATCGTGGGTGCTCACCCGAGCCCAGCCGTCTGGTACGCCGTCCAGGACAGAACGGCGGCCTTTTCCCGCGCGGTCCGCCCAGTCCACGTACCGTCGGCGTCGAAGCGGTCGGCCAGATACTGCAGACAAGCCGTGCTTTCGAACACGAAGAATTTCTCCTTCGTTTCCGGGTCCTCGTCTCTCAGCGCGGGGACATACCGCTCCGGATGGACGTTGTAATACCAGTCATCTCTGGAATCGATGATTGAGATGAGATGGGGGAACTGGAGCTCTTCGGCCAGGATGAGCGGCTTGATGTAATTAATGTAGCTCGTCTGGTCGGCTGTGAGGATGTGTCAGTAAGATGGGCTCATGAGGCCTGAGACGTCATGCCAGAGGGGCTCTCATCTACCCTTGATTATGTACAAGATAACGCGGCCATCGTAGGTGGCAGGGTCACCTTGCACAACTTCACCATTTACGCCGGTAGACGACATTTTGAGATCGATCGATTGCCAGGAAGATTGCCGGTGCTATCCAGGATCGTTCACGTTGGTGATGGTTTGAATATCGCGATCATTTCATAGAGCTTGACGTTGCGGTATGGCTACCCAAAGTAGGTATCTTACTGAACTCGCTAAGCTAGCGCTGACCGGGCACATGGTGGACTGGGGGCTATCTAGAAAAGTCGTTTCCATTTCCGTGACCTTCAGCTTCTATTTTTCCCATCACCACGGACTAATGAAATCACAATGCCTACTGATATGAGCAGGGTGGGAACAGCAAGCAATGCTCGAGGTCCATAAAGAGATCAAATTGACGTTTAGGGAAGTGTGCCTAAAGATGTAATAGTAAGTCGTATGGTGTACTCAGTGATTTGAGTCTAATCATTAATTATCCTCCAGCGTCTCTAAGCTGTATCTAATACTCACCAAAGTCGCCTATGCGTTGTATATGGCAATGACAGAATGCGCGGCCTGGGTTGATGGTTCACTTCACGGACCCACACGATGATTTTGCCCGACTCATATCCAATCTCGCCTCGGCTCCCGAGATTGGAGCAATCGGCGATAGTCCGCACGATCCAGCTGCCGCAAGACCACTGGTCTATGGCTTCGTAGCCATAGCATAAACATTTCTGAAACTCGCTTCTTCTACTAAGATTCGGGACCTCGCCCAATCGACTACTATCTATAACGTCGTCCCTATGACTTACCAGCGTCAGCCATATCATATATGTCTCATGCAGGATAGGCAGCGAAAGGAATCGTATGTGGACAATGATTCTGGTACAGGTAGGTGTCTTCAGGGTTATCTCTAAAGTTCACATATCGACCGTAGATCTACTAGATGTATCCGTCGATTATTCCGTATTGTCATGGCATTGCTACCACCTACTATCATGGGGACATCGAGGAATGTGGATCCCTTGACCTTCGGGAGGGTCTCGGTTGCCGAAGGCAGCGGGACCAATGCAACGCCGGCCGAAAGGGAAAAGGGTCGCGGCTCCGTTCTGACCTACAATGATCCATGTAGCAGTAATCTTACCTGCTACGCAAACTACCTTTGATCACTTGCCTGGCACATATATAAGTGCTGGAACACGGGATCCTGATCAGGGCCGGAGGTATCGGAAAGAAGCTCTCTATTGTCCAGGGGTCAGTTCGTCGTCGCGTGTCTACTTTGTGTTTGATTACATGCTTTACGCAGTATCTAGGCTTTTGAGGCCTGCTTGGGATTCATATGCACTTGGCGGTTATGATTTCTATACAGTTAGGGCGCCGTGATGTGTTCACCATTGGAGGTGGGCATGTTGTCTTATCCGCAGCTCCCACAACATAGCAGGCCCTGCTGAAATTACCGTAGTTGAATCATGATACACACAAGCCGCGTGCTTGGTGGAATACTAATAGCTACCCCGCGTCGATATGACACTCAAAGCCTTCTGCGGGAAACATCAAATTCTGTCAGGAGCTGACAGCAGCTGAGCTCGTCGCGAATCGATTCGTTTTAAAAGCACGCCGATGCCCTTTCGTCAGATCACCGTGGAACTCCCAGCTTGAATATTCTACGAGAACATCTTGCTGACACCTGAGCCGGTTATACGATGCCTGATAAGTTATTTAAAAGACACTGGCTCGAAGGCGCCCTCGACCCCAATGATCTTTCGACCACACCCTCAACCTTCCAACTGAAGTGCCGCTGTCTGGAAGGACGCCGAGATCCTCGGTGTTCTGGCAGTTTTTTGGTGGTGCAACGGTAAGCTCTATAAGTCACCTGACCCCCTCCATCGGCACCGGCAAACAAGCATAAGCGTGGGCGCGTTATGCTTCATGCCACATAAGGAAAAAAAAAGAAAAAAAAAGAAAACCATCCTCAGATGGGGAAGAAACCCTCAGGTTTCTTAATCAGCTTATTTCGATAACGCCCATGATTAGTCAAGCCAGGGACAGCCGTTTGTGATGTCTCGAGGAGCGTATAGTCAAAGCTCGAGGTAAACTCGTGGTCTTTGAACGCCTCAGCTGCGAATCGAACCCGCGTCCTTCTAGGGACGGGGGTGGTTAGGTAGTGGTGCCTTCTTTGGGCTTTTTACCACTACACCATTAAGCTTGTAGGGGTACCGTCGTGTTGACATTTATCTGTTTGCTACCACTCCCCATCGCGGCGAGTCACTATGGCAGTGGTAATCAGGCGCGCCAATAATAGGCGTATCCCAGCTCACAGGGTAGCCGAAGGGATGTCGGATCGTCGGCATTTGACGGGAAAGCAGAGAAAGACATATTAGTTTCAATCGACCAAGCTGTGTATGAAAGCATTGACGAGATGCTGTTGCAGTGATGACAGTCGCTAGGCGTAGGGATCCTAATACCGAACTAATAAGACGAGGAGTCCCAAATAACAAACGCGGAGAATAAGGGCTCCTGTTCGGGGACGATCACAAGGATGCGGCGGCGTACATTGGTGGTAAAATATTGCCGGGCCGTGAAATAGATTGGATATCGAGTCTCGTTGGGCAATTCGAATCACCGTAACCTTGATGTAATCGATCACTGTCGATAGTAAAATAATAAAATCGACGACATAAGCCTCGTAAGGGGTCTGTTCTAAGGACAAACTGGTTCGCCTTACGCTCGATCCTCGAGATGTGATGCAATACCTAAATGTCACCTGATGAACCACTTTATGTGATCCCAGTACCCTGATGCTAACTGAGGAATGATTAAGCAACTTTCCTCCCTCAAATCAACGCCATCCATAACGTGACCCAGCCTCGTTCTGTTTGGCTTTCCCCTGGGCAAAGCTTTCTTCGAGCGCCTCGCGTTGGTTATGGACTTGGTTGAGGAGCTGGCGCAGGTTGTGTTTGCCTGGAGCAATCGAGCGGACAGGGTTGTGGAGCTGTTGCTCCCCGTTCGCCCGTAACACCTCATTGTGTGCGTACTCGCGCTCCGTGTTAAAGTTGATCACCTTAGTCGCGGCTGTGTCGGCGCTCGGTGCACCTCGTCGTCCGAAGAGCTCGCGTCGCGCAGCGGCGGAGAGGTTCATGTCGCTTGCTATGTTGTCTAGTGAGTTGAACGCTGCAGCAGCAGCATTAGATACGGTCGCGGCCTGAGACGGGGCCGCATGGGAGCTGTATTGTGCGTCGTAGGCCGCGAAGGCATCTGCCGTGGACGTTTCGAGATTTTCGTCGGTGTCGATCAGGGGCTCGTACGCGCCGGTGCTCCCCTCTCTGGGTTCGGGGGCTTCTGGGGGATCATCAGATATGGAAAATAGAGATATCTTCTTGGGTGGTGGTTCGGCCTTTGCCTCTGCGACCTGCGTTGCCGGCGCTGTTGTGGTGGGGATGGGGGCCGGAGAGGGGATCGTTGATTTTGCAGCAACCTTTGTTGGTTTTTTTCTCGACACGGATAAAGGCTTAAACATCAGAGGCTTCCCAACTAGTTTAACCTCCTCCGCTGGCTTCTGACCCTCTGGTATCGTTGGCTGCTGCGACTTGGGTGCCGGCAAGTTCATCCCACCACCGGTACCATTCCGTCGCGGCATTTCATCGTCGCCGACGTCGATCGTATCATCTTGACCTTCATCCGTGGCTCTACTAAAGCCGGGTGTGGCCCCTGTCCTCAAATTCGAGCCTGGCCGTGGTGCGCTGCTGGTGGCTGAGGCAGCTGGCTTTTTGGTGGCATTCTTGGGTGGCGGGAGGAAGGAATTAAAGCCACTGAAAGCGCCGCCTCGTGAGATTCGCGCACGTTTCGCAGGGGGCTCGTCTTCAAGTGTAGTGTCGTCCTTGTTATTTTCACTGGCCTGGGTCGAGTTCCCTGGTAGGTTAACTAGGATCTTGCCTGGTTTGGCGCGGTCGACGACTTTTTGGAAGGATGGCTTTTTGCCTGAGTTCCCGGTTGCTGGCAGCTGCGGCGTAGGTTTGGTGTCGACTTCTGTCTCTGATTCCGAGTCGGAATAGTCTACGAGTCCCATTTTCGCCAGCTGAGGGGGTTGCGTGGATGTAGGTTCTCGGGGAGCTAGGATTCGTATGAAGATGAGTATTCCGTACGTAGCATGACAGTAGAAGGAGTCTAGTCCAGATAGTGAAGGTGAAGAGAAAGGTAGCGGTGGAGATGGGGCTTGGTTGACTATCTAGACCTAGCGTCACGTTAGTTAGCGCAAGATGTCAAGTTTGTAGGTGATTTTATCGCTAATCTGTGGGATTCTTCGACGCTAAGACCGCTATAGTCCACCGTTACGGCACAGTACCGTCCATCGTGGGTAGATATATGCCTGGAGCTGGCGTAGGTAACCTAACTGCCGGTAGGATTCAGGAATAAATTTCACAGGCCCGTGCGTTTGGGAATCTTTCAAGTTGTCTTGACTTGCCAGCCTTCGTGAACAGTCCTGTGTCTCTACTGTAGCGGGCTGCCGTAGACAGTCCGTGGCCAGAAATTATTACCACTGAGCAGATTGATAGCGGTGTTACCGGCTAACCCTATTGCGTAAAATACTTACCGATACCGTGCTTACCGAGCTCTACGCACGGTACGCGCCAGCCTTTTTATTACGTACTGCCCCACCAAGCGCACGGGCGCAAACTACCTCCTACCGGTATCTGCTCGAAGGTTGAGCCGCACAGAGTCCGTCACAACTGGACCACCCTCCCTTCAACAACATCCCACTTGTCCCTGTCAGCATCAATGATCACCCGCGTATGAAGCCTTCGTTCGCCTAACAGCACCTCATTTGCCTCTGCACATTGACGCTGCTTCCTATCATGGGCACACACGGTTAAGGAGATTCTCCCGATGATCCAGATTCCAACCCGCATGGACAATGTCTTTGCTCCAGGTAGAAGAGTACGTTCAGCATTTGTTTTGACGCGTTTTCCAATGCGTGATGGTTCTTACGGCCATTCTCTGCTAACCACAACTTCGCCCATAGTTTGGTCTCGTACCAATTGCGAGCCGGTTACCTTACTGAAATCGCTGATGGCGTTGGTGAACGGCTTATAACCATCAACGACGCCGTCCTTAACACCGCTCCTTTTAAAGCCGCCGGTTGGCGTTTGGACCCCGCCCATATCAAGCGTACCCATTCACCACCTATACCCACCGCCCTTGCGGCTGAGTACTTTCAGGCCGCGCCTCGACTGGCGGGATTTACTCTCGAAGATGACGCGGAGGAGGGAGGCATGCTGACCGGCGGCGGGGTAGACACACTGGGGCCGGGTATCGCAATCAAGCGCCGTAGAGAGCGACGGCGGGAGCAAATGGAAGAAGACGACAGTAGCGACCTGAGCGATGAAAGCGATGAAGAATCTGACCAGCGAGCTGCCCAGCAAATAAGATTCGCGAAGATGCCGGTCCGCAGTCGCGCTGGCTCCTCGCCCCTTCAGTCGTCCAATTTGCGTCAGATGACGACCATGTCCTCTCCGCGCCAGGCCCCTGGCGCAAGACGTGGCTCGCAGTCGGTTTTGGAGATCGTCAAAGAACGTGCGCGCCGAGACACCGTCACGAGCAGTGAGTTCTCGTCTGAGAACGAATTCGACGCGTCCGGTTATCATCAACGGAAAGAAGCGCTTAAGTCAGCAACACGAACGACAAGATCTCAATCTAAGTCTAGCGATGAGCCGGTCCAGGGCGTTAGGATTAAAGATACTGAGTTATTGGTCGAGGAGGAAGAGGAAGATTCTGACCTGTCAGATACATCCTCTGCCTTTGTAGGGAGTGCCGATTCTACCTCAATTCTTGATACTGTTGAGGGCCCTGCTGTCGGTACCTCTCCTGGTCAGCAGGTCGTAGGCACAATACCCAAGCAATTGCTCAGGCAGTCAACTATCAGAAAAGTTCCGGTCCCGCCAGAGCCGCATCTGTTACAGGCTCTACCTCCACCTCGACCGATGAGCACTATCAGGCCCTTGAGCGTCGCTCAACCTCGAAGTTTGCTTTCGGATGCGTTCAAGGCAAAAATGTCGAAAGACAATATGTCTTTGGACCAGTTTGCTTCCCTGTGGGGTCAGGGTGATCCCGATCCCATACGATTACACCTTTTTGCCCCATTTTCTAAAGACTCAAAGAAACCCTTCGATATTTTGATTAGACGAAACATCCGGGAGGGAGATGGAATCTTTCGGCCAGTGACGGTAGCTGAGTTACTTGGATTGGGTTTGTGGAGATACCATACGGAGAAGCGTGAGCCTCCAATCCCTGAAGATAAGCTGAACGTGAATTGGTGGACGTTGAGAATGGCCGAAGAAAGTGGCGAGATTGATGATGATTTTGAACCGCTGGATCGAAAGAAACCTCTGAGCTCGTTCACGACGGTTAATAACCGCCCGGTTAGATCACGCTCAGCATCGAAGGCATATGATGACTTTGCATTAGTACAAGCCACAGAAGCCGACTTTGCTGAAAATCAGATTCAAACACCACAATTCGAGCAAAACCTAGTCACAGACGAGCCTGGAGACGAAGCCACGCCGAAGAACACCCTTCAACCCCCATCTGTCTTAAATACTGCCGCACAGCCCCGTTTAAATCCGATCATCACGACTGCATATCGAGTAGATACGCCTTTCGCTGATAAACCAGTAGCACCACCGAGTGCGCCACCAGCTCCCACCAGAGGGCAGAAGAAACTTTTGAGGGTCCATATTCTTTCTTCCGATGTCCCGCCCGGACAGATGATGACTCTAGATGTCACGACAGATACGTACTTCGCTGAGGTCCTTGATTTAGTCTGCCGCAAGAGGCAGCTGGACAAGAATTCCCATGTCCTAAAGCTCCCTGGTTCCGGCGCGATAGCTTACGCAGACCGGACTGTATCGTCCATCGGCAATGTTGCTGATCTCGAAATTCACCGTCGTCGATTCGCAACAGACGGTCCACTTACCATCACAGGTTCTCCTGGAAGCGCTTCCCCCAAAGCACATGTGTGGGATTCGCAAATGCCGCAAAAAGGAAAGAAGAAGCTCATGACGGTTCACCCTCTTGCCCAACAAGCTATGATGGCAGATGAGGCGGGTAGCGGCAGTAATATGACGTACCAGAAATATACCGTTTGGCGAAAACAGCCCATGAGGTTTGTTGGCTTGAATGAAAGAATAATTGCGATTGATGGCGAGTACGTTTACATCAAGCCCTCCTCCGGGGGTAAAGTGACCCGCGAAGGTGGTAAGACGACTACTGTCCATTTCAGCAACGTGATTGGATGCAACATGTCCCGTCGGCATCCTAACAACTTCAAGGTATAAAGATTAGCATCGTGGTATATTTGGGTTTTTACTGACTCATCCTTATAGCTATTAGTATTCCGCGATTCGGAAACCAAGCGATATGACTTTGAGGCTAAGAACGCCCAAGAAGCCGCAGAGATTGTCCGTGAGATGAAGAAAGGCATCGCTCCTTATAGTAAGGATATCTGAGAGAAGCATGCCAAAATACATTCCTCGGACCCGCCTTGTCACAATTGCAAACCGGCCACGGCTGAGAGGATGGTGGGACAAGCAATCCTGGCAGTGAAGGCTGTACCGCGGTCAGATTGACTGCCTGTGAATGAGAACCTTCTCCCGGTTCACAGCCAACAGCGTAAGCAAGAACCCTGTAGCATTTTCGTTTCGTCAGACTACTACAAAGGCCTTTCTTCATGACCATTGCGAATCGTCGACTACTTTAAAGCTGGTTTTTCTCAGGTGGTAGCAGCCGGGGCTCCATTCTGGCTCGTTTCTATCTGCAGTTCTTACTAAGTAACTACTGCGGCGACGTGCCACCCGACAATGGGTATCTTGACTAGTCTGACATCGAACGAGCCTTTTTGGGCACGATCGATTTTTGATTCTATGCGATCATTTTCGGCACTACCCGGCACGCGCCGAGTAGGCAGGATATAGCAGGAAGAGGGCTGCTGATGGCTACGTATGTGAATTTTGAACACCAAGTCGTTATCAATGAGGATTCTGACAAACTACTAGCAATAAAGCTTCATCAAGGGGTTCGCTTTTTACGTCCGATCATGTGGTCCGATTATGTGTTGTGACTGCGACCGTTGTAGTACTCGGAGCAATGGAGAACAACGGAGACGGCGTTGCTGCCGGAATTCGCGCCGTTCCTCGGCTCGATCCGGCGGGCCGGGTGGCTGCAGTGCGACAAATCCTTCTATTCTTGGGAGCCCGATTTTGCCGGCCCCGACCGCCCCGCCACGCCGGCGGCCGGAGCCTGAACTCCACCGGAAGCGCCGTACGGAGGAAAGCGGAACCGTATCTTGCTCCGGACCGTTGATGTTTTAAAGTTTAATTTCGGCCGCGCCCCACCTTCGGGCTCAACGCCCCGCCTTCGGGCTCAACACCCCGGACCTTCTAGCCCAGACATCTATCTATCAACCAACAACTTGTCATTCATCTGGCTCCGTAGTCCTCAGGGCTGGGGTTCCAGGTACTATGATACGAAGTCGAAGGGCGCCGGCCTGCGGCCTTGGAATTAGATGCTTCCGTGCCAACACTCTATTAGTATGTACCAAGACTAGGAGTCATAACGTCTTGCAAGGGATTGCCTACTTGACTAAGCGCATGCTACCGAAGAGCGGTGTTATTTTCCGGTAAGGGGTTGCTGTGGCTGTCCTTCTGGGCGCAGCCCTCAACCCCTATCTCGACTCCCGCAGGCTTGTGACAGGGTATCTGATCTTTAAGTAATTTCCCGTTCCCGTCCGGGTAACGTGGTTAATCTTCCCGGAAGGCTGGCTCCACTAGGGCGTGGACTCCGTAGTTCTGTGGACAGGGGCCGTTAGTCCTAATCAGCAGGAAAAGATCATGACGAACAAGGAAATGAAGAAGAAAGAAAAGTACCGGTAATGAATAACAGTAGATCCTCCGGCGGGAAGGTAACTCACTGGTACTACTACCAGCCCAAAGGAAGATCAAATGACGGAAATCCATCTGGATACCGCTATACCATCGGTGCTCTGGGTATTCTTCAAGTATCCAGCGTAACACCCCATGGTCAGCTCTGTACCAACGATGTAGTCTTGCGGACCGCCCATCGTCGATGGGCTCCGAGACAATGTAATCCGAGACGGCCCTGCCTACATCGGGCGTAATATGAAGCGGGCTGCACACACAAGAGGGGAGCTGATATGAATTATCAGGAAGTTCAGGAACGACATAGACGGCGGTGACACCGACCGCAGATGATAACAGGAGGGTATATACCTTATACAACCCATGATGAAACGGCCGGTGGGTGCACGGGCAAACAGATTATTTGGGTACAGATCACCTTGTGTTCCGGGAGACGGGCAGCTGCAGTTGATCTTGCATTGCTACGGCGCACCTAATCAGTAAGCCGTAAATGGCACGAGACGGGAACTACTGGTGGCACTCCTGGAGGCTCTCATGGTTGTATATGGCAGGATTGGGGTCCGTCCATGGACCATGAGTGTCCAACACACGTATAAACTGGTCTAGCCCGTGTAGCTGGGTAGCCGGCTGGTATGGGACCCCGACCTACTAGTCAGAGGTCCAGTCAGTGGTGCACCAGCCCCCGAGGGACCACCCAAGCAGTACTACAAGCGGCAAGTCGGTGCAGGAGAATACTGTATCCGTCCCGGATATTTCGTGCTATCTATGGGCGCTACAGCCCGTGCAAGCCCGGCCTCAGGGGCTAAGCGAGCCTGGTCGGGCTATTTGATCCCTAAGGCTTGATGTGTGCCTCCTCGCTGGCCAATAGACGGCACCGGATATGAGTATCGCTCTATCTGCCCGTGACCGTCTGCCCCGATGGTCTCCTGATGCCCCTAGGACATCTGCCCTACGTTGCTCCTGCCGTTACTGTGGCAGCCCGCCAGGATCGGTACCTCGTAGGATCTGCCGACATTCCCGTCTCTCTCGGTACCTGACAGACCAGACACCCGACGCGTTCTTCCCTTACCTGGTATCTACCTATCTTTATTGCCCACAACCCGCGTTGACCACCAACTCGCCGTAGACCACGCTAGGAAAAAACAACAAACCCCCCACAGATATCACACCGCGTTCCTCTGCCAAACCCCTACACTCTTCCTTTCTTCCAACACACCACATCCGCACCCACTCTTCGTCTCTCAACCCACAACCATCTACATCCATTCTCAACTCTGCACGTTCGTCTGTATTCTTCCTACAAGCACTCATCATCTTCCTATTATAACCAATTCAACTTTCACCTGCAACCGCCAAGATGCGTTTCGATAAGGTCCTCGCCTTCATCATCTTCGCCACCCTCGGCATGGTAAGTTCATCCCGCCCCCGCCCCCCATCCCGTCTTGACCGACTGCAATGCCTTGCAGGAATGGTCCATCACCTAGACCTTTACACCCACTTCGCCCTTTTCCCCCTCCCCTGCTCACTCACGTTGGCAAATCCTCGTCGTATATGTCGTCGCTGATTCCAGTGCCGCCTAGGCCTCTCTCTTGACCGGCGGCGATCCTTACCAGGACTGCGATTGCAGCTCCGTCGCCACGGTCACTGAGACCGTTCAAGTCTACTCTGGTGTTGGCACTTCCACTGTTACCGTTCATGTTGTTTCCACTTATGGAATTGATGAGACTCCCACCGTCTACGGTGGCGGTCCCGGTGTTTCCTCTACCTATGTCACTGTCCCTGTTACTGTCTCCACTGAATCTGTTTCCATGACCGGCACTGTTATCGAGACCACTACCACTCCTGTGGTTTCAGCTGGTACACAGTCCACTTACGGTGAGACCGGAACCGAGTCAACCCATTCTGGAACCACTGTCACTGCTCCCAATGAATTCACTGTCCCGCCGGGCTTTAGCGGCTCTGTTAGCTTCACAGTTCCTTACATTGGTCCTGACACCAGCAGTGGTACTTTGACCCATACCGCCACTACTAGCCTTACTACCACCGGTAGCCTTACTACCACCGGCAGTCTTACTACCACCGGCAGTCTTACCACTGGTAGTCTTACTAGTAGCCTTACCGGAACTACTTCAGTCCATACAACAAAGTCGACCAGTGAGACCGTCACCACGTCTACTCAATCTCACTCTACCTCGGTCACAACCTCGTCATCTGTCGAGGTTCCGACTCCTACTCAATCCGCCAATGCCGCAATGGCTACCGGCGCCACGAGCATGGGAGTCATGATGGGCGGCATCGCCGTCCTCTATATCATTGAGTTTATCTAAGTTTATCCGCCCGTGCAGAGGAAGGGGGGAATGCAAATCACGGAGAACATTGTTTTTTCAGTGGTTGGCATAGGAAGGGGATTTTGTATTGTGGACATGTCTACGGGGGGAAGTGATGGATAGAGTGATGGACGACGATATGGCTCCTTTTGCCCCTTGGAACGGTCTGGAAGGTATCCTTACAACAACATGGTTCTCACGACATGGTTTTCGACACCAATACTTTCCCCCTCTGGGTAATTCTCGTTGCACAACGGACGTCATCATTTTCTCTCAGCTCATTATCTTTCGCGTTACTCGCCGTTCCGGTCTATCGACACAGCCCCAACCCCCAACCCCCTCTCCCTCACCTCGACGCGAATAAACAAGATATCACAGTGAAGGACCAAGGGAGGGAACTTTAATGTAGGATCCGCACAGTCTGTATGGCCTCCTGACTTTTCTCAGTTCTCTGTTGCCTAGGGTTACGAACCATTTGCTCGGGAAAAGGGACGTTTTCATTCGTACTGAAGTCCAAAAAGGACTCGTACTCAGTGTGTTTTCATGCCACAAATAATTCCCTTAGGGAAAAAGGGTACTCTGTACAGAAGTCAAATGACCATTCTGTTTTTTTCTAATTCTGCTGACTTTTTTCCCCTATCTGAAACTGTGACGTTACGTTTCCCCGTGATTCTGATTCTCGCTTGTGTCTGTGCTGTGCGCTTTTCACCCGCGCTGCCTAATTACCCAGCCCAGGGTTTTTTTTCCCCCCCGTAGAATTCGACACGGCTTAATGTCGGTCCTCACGCTTCAGGGTAACCCCATTTCCTTCTCGATGTTTGCCTCGCGGTATCTGCCTACGTATACGCATATACATATACCGCGTCCACACCTCGCGTCTCCTCGGCAGGCAGTTACCACGTATGTACTGCATCTACCCGCCTACCCGTAGAGGCCGTACAGCACGTATTCGCGAAATCACGATAAACACACCAAGGCGAGGCGAGTAAAACAACTGGGGAAATCCCCAGCCATCTATAGGCCAACAATCACGACAAGGAAACAAACTCGTGAGAACGAAACGGGCGGCACGAGTCCTACACACCAACCCCTTCGCTCTACATCCGTGGATAAGCAGGCGGACAGAGATGCAGACGGATAGATAGACAGGCATTGTACAATGATTACAATTAAGACGGCGTCGTATAGTACCTATGTACAACATAAAACCCCCCCTCCCAGAAACACGCAGAAAAGCGGTTAAACGCCATATCTAAAACCACCTTTCTAAAATAAAGAAAAGAGGGAGAGGGGTTAAAAAAAAGGAGAAAAAAGGTTTACAATTCCCTGGAAGGAGAGGGTATCAAAGCCGTATACGCCCATCGCCTTCGAACCATCTCCGTATATCCGAGTTCCCGCCGCTGCCGCCCGCTTCGTTGTCGTCGTCGCCGCCCATCCACTTCGGTTTCTTGAACCCGTCGCCGATCTCCTGCAGCCATTTGGGCGTGTCGATGGTGTCGATGGTGTTCTTGAACCGGTGGCTGAGGTTTGTGAAGAAGTTGTCGTCTTCGGACTCCGGGGGCGCCGCGGCTGCCTGCCGGCCCCGAGCTGTGGGTCGCCAGGCGGGGGCATCGCGCTGGGGAGAAGTGGCGAAGGGTGTTCTGACTTGCTCGCTCCTGACTCTTTCGGGCCTGGCTGATGGCACGGTTAAGATAGGGTTCGATCGGCCCGATGCGGTGCGGGAAGTGGCTTCCTCCAGCCGTCGGGAGATGGATGTCCCGTTAAGCTCACGTTCGATGAGTACCCGGCCTTCACGCCAGGACCCGGTTCCGTATCCCCCTGTATTTTCGTCTTCCTCATCGTCCACGATATCCATGCCGAATCCGAAGAAGCGCTTGACCTTGCCGTATAGTCCAAATAATGTGGCGAGAACTGGTAGCAGAATAAGGATGGGGAATAGGCTGTCGAACCAGTCTCCAAGGGGCGTGAGGTCGACGTATTTGCCGAGGAGGGTGTAGAAGACGGTTTTCTTATATATCATAGGCGAGAGTAGGGTGATGAAGTTATACGAAAGTGGAACGCTGAGCCTCGCGACCTGACCCGCATACCAAAACGCGGATTCATGAGCTGTATTGCGTCTGACCAACGCGCGCCCCCGCCAGACTTTCACTTCGCTGACGGTGTGCAATGCCGCCGTACACATGTAAAAGATCCAGAACGCAGCCATCAATTGGCCGGCAAACCCGACGCGACCGCTATCCCCGGTCCAGTGGTGGACGACGGTAAATCGAATCACGGATAGGGATGGGAAAGCCCCCTTCACTAACTCAGACCAGGTGATGCCTATCGAGGCTATAGCGAGGAAGCTTCCGAAGAAAATGCGTAGATATGGGATGATTTTGCGGTGCAAGAGGTATCGGGTATACGGTGTAAGAATGGTTAATCTCTCTATCATCGATGAGGACCTAGACTCGCCGCCAAAATCCAGCTTCTTCGATGCAGAAGAATCCAATATTGCTTGGGTTCGCGACGCATCACGAAGTAGACGATCCCACTCGTCAACATAGCGTGACTTTGCATGCTTTGCGCGGACGAGTTGACGGGTTAGATCCGCCAAATACTTCTCGGTGATGACCGTGGGAACTGTGCGATCGTTACTCTCACGAGGAATAGCACCCCGAGGCCGTGTGTCGGGAACACCACACATATCGGAGAGTTCCTCGATCCAATCCCGGAAGTCCCTAGCACTACCCGTCTTCCGCTTGCTCAGCTCGGACACTTGAAACTCTAGATCTTCTACGGTAAAAATGGCATCTTCCATGTTCTCGTATAGTTTGGGAGCTCTCGATTGAAGCCGCCTAAGCTGCCCGCTTGCGCTCGCATCTCGGATCATGTTTCGCGGGATGGAAACCAAGCCGTGTCCCATTAGATAGATGGCCAGGATCAAACCCCAACAATAGGCAAGCGCCATGATAAGACCCTTTAGCGAAGTATATGATGGCCCGTAGGATATGAAGAAGTATGTAAGCCCTATGGTCCCCAAACCCAGCACGGTGGCGTAGTATTGGGCATTTTGGTGTAGAGAATATATCAACCGGTCCTTCGGCTCGCGGTACCCGGCGTCGGAATACTCGGCGAAGATGGGGAAGATGAACCTAGGCGCATACCGAGTCAGCACTTACTTGAAAGACGAGGGAGGAGGATAATGCCACGAACCACGTCAGGACAAACGTGAGCCAGTATGATATGCGCCACGAGACCAACAGGGCCCGGTCGGGGAGCCAAATGCCCCTGATGGTTTCATCGTCGGGGCTCGCATTAGAGGCGAGGTCGATCGGGACCAGGAGAATGATACTCGCTGGGAGCCAGAGCCCAAAGAATACGGGGACTATTAGGTAGGCGGGGGTTGTTCGGAGACGTAAGTATCGTCGGAGAGTCAGGAGAACGGCGACGGACAGGACAGCGAGGGCGATGCATGCGAAGACGATGGAGCCCACGGGAGACTGGCTGCTCGCGATCTGCGGCATCTTGACGAGAAGGTTACTCCATGGGCAATAGACAGGCTACGGAGGGTATGAAAGAAAAGAGAGCACAAACGAGTCTTTCCTTCGCTGCGGTGCGTAGTCAGATAGTCAGCCGGCTTGGATCTTGTGATGCGATGGAATATGGAATACGGGAATATGGAATAACCTATGGAGATGGATCGAAACGTAAAACGTACAGTAAAAACGGATCTGAGGAATTGAATTGAATTGAGGGGGGAGATTACGTACTGTAGTGCTAGACGGGATGGCGCACGGCTTTAGTTCGAGTCCGGCCCGAGCTGGTCCCGTTGCTGAACCAGCTAAAAATACTCCGTAACAAATCGTGTTATCTTAGGTACGCAATAATAACCGGTTAACAGCCCCGTAACGAACGGAATGCAATCCTCTTTTCTAACTGGGCTCGCCGCTCTACGGAGGTCCGCTTCAAGACGTGAAGTGTTGATCAGGCCAAGACGGGATCCTCATTGTTCTCATATTCATCTGGTATCCCGTACTATTTGACATCTTGCCTAGCCGCCGCTAAAAACCAGGCGCATAGAACGGGTGCTTTGGTGTAAATCCCTGCCAAGTAAGCTGTCGAAAAGTTGACAGACGCAGCCGGCCCGGACACTGCGTAGATGACGTCGGGGGCTCACGGCAGTGACAGCTGCAGCAGACCGTAGCGGCCCGACAAATACCCCCGTTGTAAGATTAGGTAATTCCACACTGGAAGTGCCTCCCCGGACCCCAGCAGGCGATGCTCTTCTGTGGGGAATAAGATCGAGACAAGAAAGGCCAGCTATCATACCAATAATCCTCCTGTCCAGACCATGCAATAGGTACCTAATCGATTCCACTATCGTGCCTGGAACTGGGAATTACTTCTCTCAACTGCCCCAGAACGGGCTTTAATTCTTACAATCACTGTTGCTATTCGGCCTTGTGCCTCTATTGAACCGAGCGCCCTCGCTTTTCCCTATTTCCGTTTCGTTTCCCGGTCCTTCCTCTCTCACCTGTCTTCGTCGACCCTCCTTTACTTCTTCCTACCGCCTCTGACCTTATAGATAATTTTGACACGGCTGCGACAAAATGCGATTTACAGCCTTGTCGGCGCTATGGCTGGCAGCAACGGCTTGGGCCGCTGTTGAGCGTACTGAGGACGGGAGCGTCCGGAGCATCCAAGTTTGTCATGCGCTGCATCCCCGGTCCTTTCACTGCCTCTGCTAACCGATCGCGACTCGCCAGCTCCGCACCCATACCTTAAAACAGCCCTATCTCGACTCGGATATGTCGAGCCGCTGGTACGATTTCGGAGGCGATACCATCATCCGAACAGATTCGTATGTCATCATTTCCAATTTGCGAAGCGCAAATAGGTAGACTCGACCGTTAACAGTTGGCTCGCAGATATATCCGTCTCTCCTCCGAGCGCCCTTCCCAAAACGGGTGGCTCTTCTCTCGGGTGCCCATGACCGCTACGAACTGGGAAATTGAGGTCGAATTCAAGATCCATGGCAAGAGCACGTTGTTTGGGGATGGGTTTGCCATGTGGCTGAGCAAAGAGCGTGGGGAGCCCGGCCCTGTGTTTGGGCATAAAAATTATTTCGAGGGGCTTGGCATATTCGTCGACACTTACAAGAACAACCGACCGGGCACCATGTTCCCCTATGTGATGGCTATGATCGGCGACGGAAAGACGGCCTATGACAAGGACACTGATGGAAAGGACCAAGAGCTTGCTGGCTGCTCAGCCCGGGGCCTGCGCAATTCCAAGACACCGACCAAGTTACGCCTCACCTACTTCCAGGACAAATCGCTGAAGCTGGAGCTCATGTACAAGACGGAAGAATGGCAGCTTTGCTTCGAGACCAACGAACCGCCTACGATCCCGTCGGTTACCTACCTTGGTTTTAGTGCCGAGACGGGTGAACTGAGCGACAATCACGATATCATATCCATCGATGCCAAGAACCTATACACCACCGGTGGCTCGTCCAGCAAACCCGTGTCACCCGGCAGGGGCAACACTCTCAAAAGCACCCAGGGGAAGAGCGGTGGTAGCTGGACTTGGTTCGCCGTGAAGGTCATCCTTTTCTTCCTAGTCATCGGCGGTGGATATGTTGGGTACACCGCATACCGGGCAAACCAGAAGAAAAACCACCGGTTCTAGGCGCGGCGAGGATGTTATGTATAAGAGAGGCAGCAGATTTCAGGATGTGCATTGAGTAGCAGAGAATGGCGACCTGCGTATATATCAACAACACAAAAAACAGCAGATATTGGATTCACAGCACATCGTGCTGTCTCGCGATCAGCTATGCGGGGCTATGAGACCGGGGCCGTCCAACCGGCCATGTAAAACAGGAAGGCAAAAACCCAATACAGAAAGGTATGAATGACGAAGCGGAGAGTTCAGCGTTGCTTTTGCCGGTTCTGGCCTGAATACAAAACATTCACGAGAGTTGGAAACGGCTCGGTATGTGCAACAACGGCGCTGCCAGACGTAAACGATGCCGTGTTCTTTGTTGCATGAACAATGGAAAGTGACTGAAATATCCAGTCCAGAAAGGCCGCTGAATGCGCTAGAGGAACGGTCAGGATGTACTCTCTGGCAGCACTCCGTATTCTGGCATGGACGGGCCACGGCGGCCAGTCTCGTTGCCAGTGTTGCGTGTCTATATTTACCGGCCAATCATCCATGTCGGTTCTGGTCGGAGTAATGTATGTATGTACCTACGAACATGGATGCGATCCAAACCACTGCCAGGGCTGGACGTTAGATGGCGATGAATGATACCTCAGCACCCTGTCATATGCCAAGTGTGTGCCGATCAGCCAACAACGTACGTCCTGTCCTGGCCTGTACTGTACATGGTATAATTAGCAATTGGTTTTGCTCTTTGACCGTGATTTCGTTATAGTAGATGGTGCGGATATATGCCCAACGTGGGGGGACATTTCTCTAGGTGATCTCTAATAAGAGGTGTAAGTATACGGCATAGACGGGGCTAGTATGGTTGGGCAGGTCGGAATAGGTTTGTCTAGTCTCTCGGCCGGACTATGATATGAGCAGGACCGTAGGATCATGGAGTCTATCCGACTCTATTCCGAACAAAGTGTGCAGATGCGTACGGGATATGCCTAAGTGATCCCTACATACGATATAACTAGTAACATTGAAAGTATTTCACATCAATTGCAATTTCATACTTCTTTAGCCAGACTATAGGTATAGACATGTAAGATGGCATGAATTTGTAGTGTAATAGGTACAGTAAATAGGTCGGACCGTGGACGTAGCGGCCAGCATACAGTACATCCTTCACCCTTACTGTACTCAGTGCACCATGTGCCAGAAATCAACGGCTACAGTACCCTACCTACCTAACCTACCACCTAACGACAGGCTGGATACCTACTACGTACAGGTATAGCGACCTAGGGACACTAAGCTCCCCGCCATACTTCAAAGACACTCGGCCATTCCAGGCAGTCGGTTCCGGGCAATCTACCTAGCGCTCCCCTCTCTTTCTCCAGTCCCGACCCAATACCTACCTCTCCGTCCAAGGCCATCCACTACCCGTTCTCTCTGTCGTCATCCCACCGACCCAAAGCCATTCCTCCACCAAACCCCTCTGCTCCATTACACTATAGTGATAACTCGACGCATGCATCCTTCCCTCCCTCCCTAGCCTGTCCATCCTCCCTGTGCCGGCATTGATCCATTCTCCGTCTCGCCCCTTTGCTGTGCCGTCCATCTCAGCGCTTCGTGCCCGTTGCCCGCTCTTTAGTATCTATTCTATCTGTCTATCCATCCTATCCGTCTGTCTGTCTGAACTCGAATTGCGAACTCCCATGCCGCCTTGAACCACTCACGCCCTGCATATCTTCGTTACCTGCTACGCCCACACGCGCTTTTTTGCCGACTCGTCACCGCAGAGAGGGCGAGAAGACGAGATAGCGAGTTCCGCCTCCAGTCCACACCGCCCTCACGACCCAATTGACGCGGTGATTCTATGTACAGCGGTACAATCGGGCTCTTTTGTGTAGCGGGCTTCTTGTGAGGCAGCCAAAAGAAGCCGTCCAGCTCTAGTCCCGCTTTGAACGTAGCCGTATTTCTGCCCCCAAAGGGAGTCAGCTGTAAGCTCTAAGTCCCCTACAACTTGATTGACTGTCGCAACAAATCCCAATCCTCTCCCTCCCAGCGCCGTGGCACCCCGGCTGCCCTGTGATACTGTGGCCCTCGCCCCCAAGAGAGCATCGCGCCTGTCCCGCCCGAATGTGCCAACGCCAATAAGACGGCTTCCCCACCGTTCGCAACCTCTCCCACTGCGTCCCTCCCGCGCGACAGGGGCTTCCACCTCACTGCCGAGTTCGCTATCCAGTATTTCTTCACAGGCGTCGTTCCTTGCTGGCTTGCTATAACACTAACGAGCTGCACGGTGTCCAGTCACGGCGGCCTTAGCGGTATCTTCTTGGTTTGGCGACGTCTTGGAAGGTCCAGAACACCGCCACCTTGAAACCATAGCATATGCCGACTCTAGGATTTCTCAAGAAGAAAAGGACGAGGGAGGATAAACCCGACCCGTCCTCTAGCCAGCCTGGGAGTCCAATTACGCCGGTCACACCATCCAGAGCTTTCGAGAGCTTCAACAGTAACAATATTCCGCCGCACCCTGCATCCAGTACGAGCGCCCTGAACCAACCGTATTTCACGAACCAAAACAACGAGGTGTCGGCGCCAGCTGGTGCAGGGCCCCAAATGAATCCACTAGCCGCCCATCAAGTTATGCCCTACGGGATCCAGCAAACATCAAACACCGGCCAGATGATAACGTCGCATAATTTACCGAGCATCAACAATTTAATCAATCAACCTCAGCTGGATGGTATGAAATATACCCGGGACCTTTCCGGGAGATTCTTCTCTAACTAAACATCACACAGGTCATTATGACAAGCCACAACCGCAAGCGCAAGCACAAGCGCACGTTCATGTGCCCGCGCAAGCGCTAGCACAGCCCTCGGGCGCTCGAGTAACGAAGGGCAAATACTCGCTGAACGATTTCGATCTGCTACGGACGCTGGGTACGGGAAGCTTTGGGCGCGTTCATCTAGTACAATCAAAACACAACCAGCGATTCTATGCTGTCAAGGTCTTGAAAAAGGCCCAAGTTGTCAAAATGAAGCAGGTTGAGCATACGAACGATGAGAGGCGAATGTTAGGCGAGGTCAAACACCCATTTTTGATTACGTTGTGGGGTACTTTCCAAGACGCTAGGAATCTTTACATGGTCATGGACTTTGTTGAAGGCGGCGAGTTATTCTCCTTATTGAGGAAGTCGGGCGTGAGTTTCCAGGTCCTTTGTGTCCGGATCACCAGTCGCTGACCATCTTTCAGAGGTTTCCTAATCCGGTCGCCAAATTCTACGCTGCAGAGGTCACGCTTGCGCTCGAGTACCTCCACTCCAGGAACATCATTTACCGAGACCTAAAACCCGAGAACTTGCTCCTCGACCGCCATGGGCACCTCAAAATAACGGACTTTGGTTTTGCGAAGCGAGTTCCTGATAAGACATGGACATTATGTGGGACCCCGGATTATTTGGCTCCCGAAGTAGTTTCTAACAAAGGCTACAACAAATCAGTCGATTGGTAAGTGCTTTATTATTGACCCCCTCTCTCCCCTTTTTTTCTTTTGCCGTTTGAGGGGCTTAAGTTCACACATCGTCAAGGTGGTCTCTGGGCATCCTAATTTACGAAATGCTCTGTGGCTACACGCCGTTTTGGGACAGTGGGTCGCCAATGAAAATATACGAAAATATCCTTCGAGGCATGGTAAGATACCCAGCATATGTGCACCCCGACGCTCAAGATCTCCTGGAGCGGCTCATTACACCAGATCTCACCAGGAGGTTGGGTAACCTGTATGGTGGGCCCCAGGATGTGAAAAATCATCCCTGGTTTTCAGAAGTCACATGGGATCGGCTGTCAAGGAAGGATATCGATGCGCCGTATACACCACCCGTTAAGGCGGGCTCCGGCGACGCGAGTCAATTCGATAACTACCCTGAAGAAACGGAGAGCTATGACCAACCCGGTGTTGACGAGTGAGTCGACCAACGCTGTCACTTACCAAGTGGATACCCCAACTAACACTTACAGGCACGGTGCCTTGTTCACCGAATTCTGATTGCCTCTTCCCCGGGTCTGCAGGCACGGCGACACATGAATGATCCTTAGATGAACACATAGTATTCCTCAAACTCTTCAACTCCGCCTAGGTCTAACTTCCAGAACTGAGAGCAGCAGCGGCTGGCTAGCCCGCAACCTACACTAAGACTCAATATGGCCGGGGTGCTCTGCGGGCACGAGCTTCTCACGGCGTCTAGGACTTTAGGTACAACGATAAACGACTCGCAAAAAATCTCGAAACGGTAGGGCAGGTGGGCCCCCGGGGGCGCATTATTCCATGCTGGGTTACCACGTCTGTACCGTACTCGACGAGCTATTTACATTATGCGCTTTGGGTCTGGTTAATCACATTGGGACAAAAGCGGCGGTAACTCAGTTCAGTTTAGCATCAAGTATTCTGTACCTTACACCAGGCCTCATGCATACATAACAGTACAGTAAAGCACCATTGCTCGCGCCACACATGTGTACCAGTGCTGCCACGGGGACAGGCCCCAAACGACGGGAAAGAGACCTGACTGCCTCTGCCTGTAGGACTAACGGTCTACCTAGGACGCTGTGGGGTTGCCTCATCGTATACCGATCGACGTTGATCCCTCTGAGCGATGCCAGCCTGCAGACGGTCCGTTGCCTACTAGACCTACTTAGGCAGTGGAGTGTATGTGCATAAGAACGCATACTGGACACAGTTGTTGCGGTTTGATGCGTCGATGTACTGCCTAGGCGGGATATGTAGGTAGAAGATACTAGATGCTACCTCTCCGGCCTGCACATGTGTCTCCACCCGATGCGGCTTATGCTTCGTGCCAACTTGCATTACGTGGATCTCCGTGGGAGCTCCTCTGTAGATGCATATTACCCCTGGTTGCGGGTCTGCTCTTCCTCTCCAACCTGCCTCTTCAATTTCTTCACCAATCGGCCATCACACACTATCGTACTCCGTAGTCAGACAGCTTCCGACTCGGAGAAGCCCTCGCCCGTACGCAGTGATTTTCACCTACTATTAAGGGTACTGGCAGCCCTTCGTCTCCGCATTTCCATCTCAGCCTGCTGCTTTCGCTGCGTTTGCGTTGATTGCATGGCTTTCTCTCGGAGGCAACTCTGAGCTGTCATTTCTCGAGGGTTAGGGGAAAAACAAGAAGACAAGCGCAAAACAAAAAAACACATTAAAAGTCCTGGATTCGACTGTGTTTTTTGTCTTTTTCTTTCGCCTCCCGTCAGCTTTATTTTGCGATTCAGTTTTTGTTTTCGGTTTTTTTTTTTTTTTGAAAGAGTCGGACATACACTGCTGTGCTGTATTCTAAAGATCTTTTCTCTTGTAATAATGGATAACTACCTCTTTGATGCCCATGTCGACGCCTGTAAGGTCGTTCCCGAGAAGAGTCAATACCTGGAAATCTTCAACTACTCTGTATGTGAAAATGCCCCCATTTCTCGCCCCCCATTCTCCCGCCCCCGTCGTTCGCTCATTCGCTACGATAAGCCGGGTCTAATTCTTATAATGTCGATAGGATGAGTCCCTGAACTCGTGTGAGAACCATCCTTTGACTCCCGATGAGTTTGAGAATTTTCTGGACCGTCGTGTACGTTTGTTCTCTTACCGCTTTTATATGCTTTTCCCGCGCAACGCGGCGTTGCAGTCTGAGATGAGGCGTAAAGGTTTGCCTCGATTGGGCCCTGGCGTGGGCGGCTGTGGGGTCTCACCAAATATTAGTTGTCAGACATCATTTTACATGCGGCAGACTTGGAGAAACTCTTTCTTTTTAATATCTTCGTATAACCCTCTGCGAAGTATAGTCTCATTTGGTACCTATGCGGCTGACATGTTGGTGCTATAGGGTGCTTTTGCACCGCCGGAATTGAAGGATGGCGTTCAGCTGGTGGACGGGCTCCGGCTGGTGTAAGTGAGGCCCCTAGCCCCTAACTCACACCTCGGTCCGCTGACGACGGGGCAGGATCCAGAAGAATGCCGAGCACAGTGATACCTTTGCTCCGAATGTCTTGTCGCTATCGCATCCACAATACCGATCCATGGTGAGGAAAATGCGCTTGCCGACTCGGGCGATCGAGGGCGGCAGTCTTGTGGGACCTGCGTTTTGGTTCGGATATGACGAGGGAGAGGATGACCCTTATTTTCGTACGGGCGCCCCTGAATGCACTCATTGAGTTTGCACGCCATGTTGCGTCCGCGGATACGCGACGGTCTGATTATAGGGTCTAATTGCTCGGTAGAAATCATCTTTCGGAAGTCCGATGTGCGAAAGAAGGGTAAAACCCGCGGCTGGGAAATCATGTTGTCCCATTCTTTTAACACGAAGATCACGACTGGTTTCGTGAAAGGCACGCCGTCGTCGGACATCGCCGAGGCCATCGAGCGCCTTACCTCGTGCCGCAACGAGGTCGAGCACCCGATGCTTCTCCCAGTTATCATACTCTCGCATGACCTGTCCTCTAACCTGGATATCCGGCAACGAATTGCGCGCGACTGGCTGCGGCGCCTTGAGAATGCCATCACCATGCGAGATGAGATTGAGGAAAAGGAGGAGTATACGGATCTCGACGTCGACCAGATCAACCGGGAGCTTGTCGAGTGCCACTCGCAAGTGCTATGGAAACGCCCACAGGCCTACCAGGAGATCGTCAAGGAGATGAAGGCGGCGATGGATACGTTCAGGAACGCCGTGACGAAGGAGACGAAGAAGCTGAGGACTCAGCATAACAGCATGGTGTCCCGACTGGAGTTCTACCGCGTGAAGTTGACTGGCCAGGAGCACTATATCTACACGACGTTAGAGAGGCTGAATATCCAGCGACAGGCCGTATGTCCATCTGCGACTCCGCGAGGGGAATGAGAGACTGACCGTTTTGTGGGTTTAGCTGTACAATATCATGGCGCAAAAGGAATCAAGGCTTAATCTCGAGATTGCCACGCAGCAGCGGAAACTGGCGCACGCGAGCAAACGCGACAGCACGGCCATGAAGACGTTATCCCTTCTCGGTGCCATTTTCCTCCCGGGAACGTTCCTGTCCTCTGTGTTCAGCATGACATTCTTCAACTTCAAAACCGGTAAGTCCAAATAAAACCCGGGTGTCTTCCCCCCTCCCCCGACTATATCAGATTCATAAGGCTCACCAAGACTCGTCTGATCATCAGCGCCAGACAGCGAGGTCTCGTCTGAACTCTGGATCTACTTCGTCATCACCATCCCGCTGACGCTGGGCATCGTGGGCGCGTGGTGGATCCTGGATCAAAGGCGCGAGAAGAAATATGCCACCGAGGATAAGGACATCGAGCAGGGCATTCAGCGCATGGAGACGGAGATCCTGGCCGTGATGCGGAAGAAGACGCTGAACAAGGCGAGCACGTGGGGCACCAACGGCATAAACACGGGGCTGAAGGGCTCTAACGGACTCTTCCACCCGCCGGAGAAGCACATGCTGGCATAAGCTCCTAACCACACACGACCTGCTACGCGGATGGTATATGATATATATAAGTATATACTATCATTTCCCCCTCTCTCTTTTCTTAATTATTACCTAGTATGTGGATCTACCGGGCTGGGGCGCATTATTTTTTTCTTTTCACGATCGGGAAGACTTAACGACTTGAACGATTCTCACGGCTCTTGGAATGAAATGACGGTTCATACATAAAAAAAGAGAGAGATAAGACAGATTCGGGGAGAGAAAAGGAGGGGTTTGCGGTCCGCCGTTAGTATGAGACACAGACAGAGTTTAGATTCAATACCAACCGCTCATTCTATACATTTGCCGCGCTTTTATCCATCTGTCGTTGTCGCCAGTTTATCATTCCCCGAGGTGATGAGGTGTGTATGCGCAAAGGGGGGGATCCAAAGGGGGCCTTTATAGCTTAGCTTTCTGAGGCGGCGGCAGGAGCTGTAGCTTCTGGTACGGCACCTGGAGGAATTCGTAGACGCAGTCCCAGCGGTCGTTGCCGAAGACGGGCTCGGTGCGGCCTTGGGCATCGGTGAGCCAGATCCAGGGGGCCCCGAAGGAGCCGCGCGCGAGGGCCTCGTCGACGCGGGCCTTCAGCGCGGCCTTGAGCTCGTCCTTGCCGGTGGCTTCTACGATGCGCGCGACCTGCTCACGGGTGAAGAGGGACTTTGAGGATACGACCCGGGCCGCGGTCGGGCGGTTGAAGGGCTTGAGGCAGTCGAGCTGGAAGTCGGCGGGGATCTCGGACAGGACTTCTGTTAGGATCGGGGCGCTGTTGGGGACCTTGTGGAGTGTCCAGAAGGCGTGGAAGAGGTAGCTCAGGGCTGCGTTGAAGACTTCTATCGGGAAGTTGGCTTTTATGTATATTAGGGCTCGCATTGGCTGGTGCCGGTTGTTAGTTTGTGGTTTTCTTTTTTGGTTGGGTTTTTTTTTTTGCTTTGTGCTTACCATTATCGTCTTGCCTGCTACCATTAGGTCGTCGGGTGCCGAGAGGTTCTTGACGCCTAGGGCGCCCGAGGCCCGTTTTGTGTCATAGTGTTTGAGGTATCTGGCTTTTGCCTTGACTACCCATGGTGGCCTGTTGCCTGTTTTTTGGCGGTTGTTAGTTGCGTGTTGTCGCGTTTTACTGTTGTTCTTGGGCTATGCGCGGGCTATGCCGAGGTTGTCTCGGTTGCCGTGGAAACTCACCCGATCCAACGCTTATAGCGCCGATGAGGAATGGATGGATGCTGTTGTTTGTCAGTGAGCGTACCTAGCCGCGCGTAGACATCGTCTGTGGGATTCGGCTACTTACTCAACCGTGACGCCGCTCTGTCTTAGAAGCTCATGGTTTTGCTCCAGGTGGACGAAGGCGAGGTAGCTGTAATACGACGCTGCGCGTGTCTGGTTAACTCCGATATACACCGGTAGACGAATCGGAGCTCAGGCCGTGGAAAGCTTGGGTCCTAGCTAGAGGGTATTCACGTACCGATGTCGATATAGCACTCTATCTTGCCGCCCATGATTTGCGATTGTACTTGGATATGGGAAATATTGCGCGATGTGCCCTAAAAGAATGTGATCGGTATGATCGTGCTGCGAAGGGCAGAATTATACGGGGGACCGAGTCATGTAAGTATTGGGTATACTCTGTAGCAACGCGTTACATAAGCCAATTGCTCGGTCACAGTCGATCTCGAACGGGACTATAAATAGGGGCATGACATCCTCATTCCTACTATCTATGCCAATCAACAGAGTAGCCGGTCAGTACGGAAGGCCGAGCAATGGCCAGCACGTTTAACGTTGTGGATGCCGGATGGCCGCCGGATGGGCGATGCGGAGCGCCCTAACTCATCTGGGGAATTGTTTCCCCACTTGCCTCGGCTGAAACCTCTCTCGGGAACCCACACCTCCCCGCTGGCCCACTATCCGGACTGTCCCTATACCTTTAACATTGATAATGTTTATTGCATAACTAGGTACCTATCTAGGTATTCTACTACTGAAGGACCCAGCCGGCGTAAAGCTGATCTTTTAGTCATGAAACCCGCACAGCAAAGCCGAAATCCCATCCACATTACGGACGTACCCTTTCGTATGTCATGTCAATAGAAATGCTTGGCAATCAACTGGTTGCACACGTTTCTTTGCGTGTCATTCAATTACGAATGAGTATTAAATGCCTAGTCTAATGTCTCTCCTCAACCTATCGTTCCGTCCGTACCAGGTTTCGGCGCGCCCGTCGCCAGCTTGCCCATGAAACCACGGGTTACGAGGTCCTTTGCCTTCGCGAAAGGGTCCCCGGTTGTCTTTTCGGCCTGTTGCAGACCGCCAGCAGCAAATGCCTGCTCAAAATCACGTCTTATGTCTTCGAAGTCTTCGATTCCAAGACTGACACGAACCAGATCCGCTGCCATTCCAGTTATATATAAGCGTTGTTCGAACAAGGAAGCAGGGATGGGAAACAGAATCACTTACGAGTCACACCGGCCTTGATCTTCTCTTCGTCTGGTATCTGCTGATGTGTTGTAACCCATGGGTGGATAATGAGGGTCTTGCAATCGCCCACGTTGGCGAGATGGCTGACCATCTTCAAATTATCCACCACCGCCCGAACCTGCTGGACGTTTCCGGCCTACATAGAAAGACGTCAGGCTATCGTCAACGGAGTAAAATGGGAAAGTATCCAAATGGAGCTCTTACCACACCGAAGGTCAGAACGCCACCGGCACCTTTTGGCAGTATCTTCTTCGCGAGCTCGTAGTCGGCGTGCGATTTTAGACCTGGATACAAAACCCAGCTGACGCACGGATGAGCTTCCAGCCATTCGCCCAGCTTTTGCGTATTCTCGACGGTCCTGGCGCCTCGCAGCGAAATCGTCTCCAGGCCCTGAAGTAACAGCCATGCGTTGAAGGGACTCATGCAGGGACCTAGATCGCGCATGGCGTCCATTCTCACCTTCGCCGCGAGGGCCTTGTGACCGTACGTTTCCCAAAACCGCAGACCGTGGTAGCCCTCGGCCGGTTCTGTGAACCCCGGAAACTTACCCGACGCGCTCCAGTCGAAGTGGCCTCCGTCAATCACGATGCCACCCATGCTGGTGCCGTGGCCGCCAATCCATTTCGTGGCCGAGTGTGTGACAATGTCGGCTACGTACATGTCAATCATGCGTTCTCGAGAAAAATGAATCCGGTTTCGAACAAACCTCCGAGCTTGATGGGCTGACATAGATAGCCACCCATGCCGAACGTGTTGTCAACTATCAGGGGAATTCCGTGCTTATGCGCTACATCAGCAATCGCCGCGATATCTGGCACGCTGTGCTTTGGGTTGCTGATTGTCTCGATATAGATCGCTCGTGTGTTCTCATCGATCGCCTTATCAAAACCGGCTGCGTCGCTGCCCTCCACCCACTTAACTTCGATCTTGAACTTCTTCAGGTAGACACGGAATTGGTTGAAGCTACCACCATACACTATCCAGGAGACGAATTGGTGTCGCGTTCACAAGTCTGGTTCAGGGGTCTGACTTACGCCAACTGGTGCTCACGAAATTATGGCCCGGCTCGCAACATTGCGTTATGGCCATAAACGGTGGGGTTATCAGCCGATGGCCACATATCCCGCAGTAATCCCTTCAACATACCTGTGCCGCATGACCTGACGCCGTCGCTACTGCCCCTGAGCCGCCCTCTAGCATAGCCATTCGGTTCTCGAAAACGGTGTTCGTGGGATTGCCCATTCTCGTGTATACGTATCCGTCTTTCGACCACGCAAATTTACCAGCGCCATCTGCCGCGTCGGTGAAGTTGTACGCCGCAGTTTGGTAAAGGGGTACGGCCCGCGAGCCGTTGATGGGATCTGGTTCTTGCGCGCCATGGACCGCAATGGTATCGAAACCAGGCTCCCTACACAAAAGTAGACATTGTCAGGACTGAAACTCTTACATGGAGGAACACCAACTTCCAGACGTACCAGTCCAATTTGCTGATTGATCCCGGAGGTGCCATCGCAACGCTGATTCAAATCTTCAAATTTTTCTATCGTCTTCAAGAAACTGGAACCTCGTAGTTCTGGAATGCGCCCGTCTTCTGAGATAATAATGAGAAGATAGCGACTTGAACAACCCGAACCTCATCTTGTCCTTTTATATCTGTCGTATCTAGATAGCTCATATTCTCGAGGCGCACACTGACTTGATGGCCCATTCATCCCCGCACGCAACACATTCTAGGTTGAGTGTGGATGTCTCCTTACAGTCACAGCCAAGAAATGTGACGCTGGATGATCTAGGTTACTTTTTACGAGTCGACCCTGCAATGCAACCAATACCGAATAACAAATCCCGAGGCCGGGTTCTGCATCTCTCATTCGCGCCCGTTTAAATGGGGCCACCTGAGGAGAGCAGCCCGCGAGTCGCAACGGCACCAAGGTATACGTCTTATTTCGGGCCCATTTACGTCACGACCTTGTTGGTCTATCGGGGAAAGACAGGGTTGCTACGAGCCTCGGGTTATTTGGGAGAGGTTATCGCGGACTCCAGAACTCCGTGGGCTATTGGGCGCTCGGCATGAAGGGGAAGTGGGTCGTCTATCCTCATGGCACCCTGAATCTGTTTCATCACAAATCACCATTGAATACCGGTATTGCATCCGAGAGAACTAATTATGAGGCTTTACCAGGATCTGGTGCTTCTCTATTGGCTAGGCTGACGGGGTTATCTTTTGTTGCCCGTTTTCGCTGTACGAAAGTGTGATGATCTGTGCATGCTGGCGTCCTTCGATGCGAGACTTTCTGGACCCGTGCCCATCCTACGTAGGCACCTCCTTCATTTCTTATCTTCTGCATTTACTAGTATTTTCCCATGGCTGCCGCGGAGTTACGCCTTCAAGAACCGCTCCTCAGCCGGTGAAGGTGACGCCAGTGCCGGATTTCGTGTTCACGGTCAGGTTGCTGCGGGTCCCGAGGTAGTGAGCATATCTCTCGGCCTTTTTCAGAACGCCGTGGGGGAAGTGCTGGAGGTTCGACTTACAATATGTCAGGTCTAGAATAACTTCCGACGGGGTCGAAGTCGAGCTTTTCGGGATTCGCAAACATGAATTAATCAGCTGATAACGAGACTATGCCCATTCTTCGTCTGGCGACAGTAATGGCGGGGCTATGGATGAAGGAGCAACTCACTCTGGATTCGGTTACCGCAGCCATAGGTAGATCGGCATATACGATGCCTTCCTTGTCCCATAGCGGCTCCGTTATTCTCGTGCCTAATGGCCCCGCGACGAATGTGCCGCCGTGGTTCACGATGTCGCTAGCCTCCCACTGCTCACCATCGGGCCTTCGATCGGGGTGTTCGAGCGTGAAAGGTGGGTAATCAGCTGGAAAGTCGGCGACTCTCGTAAAGGCGTTGGTCGTCACTACGAAACATCGTCCCTCCTTGGCAATGTGCTGCATAGATGCCGTCCACGTTGGCAGATCGTCGGCTGTGGGTGCTAGGTATATCCTATGTCATAGCGCCGCGCCTTAGCTGTTGTTTCCCGGATATCTGTTGGGCATGTCTTACTCTATTCCTTGCTGATAGAGCGCCATGCGCGCGGCGGGCATGTAGTTCTCCCAACTATGCCACGAAGGAGAGTCAGCCACGTTAGCGCACATCCACCATACCTCGACCAGAAGACGGGGCGGATGTTTGCTCGATGGATTGTGATGAGAGTTTTGACATCTCCACTCACCAGATCAGCGTCCCGATTTTGCCGATATCCGTTTGCACGACGCCAAGTCCATCGCCTGCCCCCCTTCCCCAAACGAGTCTTTCGGCCGCCGTGGGTATCAACTGTTAATCACATCTAAGCCCCTTCCTTTCGTCATGAAAAGCGCTTTGCGCATGGATGTCCCCGCTGGCGATTATTCCTAGTCGGTCCTTTTTTGCAGAGTGGTTTGTTTTCATCTTACCTTCCGGTGCTTTAGCAGGATGGACCCGTCTTTGCCTAGGAGTAAGGCCGTGCAGTATAGAGTACCCCCTTCCTTCTCGATAACGCCAACTTCAAGGTATACCTGATGCGTTCGTGCTGCTTCGGCGATCACGTCTATCTCCGGCGATGGGATGGCTATGGATGAGTCGTAGTATTTTCGATACCATTCTCGACCTGTCGGTTCGCCAGCGGATGCGTCGTTAGTCAATTCGGTTTCATTGCTTTTATTGGTTTTCGTTCGGGGTTCTTGGGTCTCGGGTAGTAGCTAGGGCACGCTAGGCAGGCAGAAAGGTCTGGACGGGACGTAATACCACGGGGTTCTCTTGCTCCCACCGTAGCATCGAAGGCGTAACGCCAAGGATACGCGGACAGGAACGCCTCGCTGGACCACGGTTTGTAGGGATTAGTCCAGGGACATTTACACGACGGTTGCCTTGTGTCACCTGTCCGGTCTCGAACTTCTTTTTCCGCATCTGCTTACTCACGGGAAGACTATCAGCTCTGCGCCCCCTTGGGCCGCCTCCGCGGTTAACCTGGTCAGCTTTTCGAGGCTTTTCTTGAGGTCGAAGGACACGGGTGCCGCTTGCACCGCGGCGATCCTGACGGTCTTGCTGGACGACATTTGGAGATTCGTTTACGCGGTCTGGCGAAGAATTCGACGCTTGTTATCCCGACTACGTTTTAAAGGGAGCATTTTCTCCGCTGCGTTGGACGTCTACGGCTACCGGTATTTATACTGCTGCGAGTTGGGCAAAGTGGAGCTGTCTACACTGCGATGAGTACGTAACTATTACGGGAATACTAGGCGTAGTGTCATGAAACGATTTCCTCCAAAGGCAAGAGTTTCCTCCAAAGGCAAGAACTCCTTTTAACGGCGAGCGGCGTTACTGGCTACCTGTGTAATATAAGAGGAATAAGCAGAGGGCGGGAGGAGAAAAGGGGGAGGGGACCGTTATCATAAGCCGGGTACGGACTAGTTTTTTCCCCATTCACCCGTTATCTGGCTCGACTTGCCAATTGGCACCCCCATGGCGCAGGTTGCCGAGAATTAAGTGCCGCGCAGATCCCGAGACAGCGCCCCAGGATCTGTCAGCAAATCCCGGAGCCCACCCTTTGCGCCGAGGAGAGAGCAACATACGATAGGTATTATCTCGATAGAGTCTGGATCGCATCGTTCGGTTACCTCGTATCTTCGCATTATGTCCCTGTTTCCAAACTCGGACATCTCTACATGGTACATCCGAATATCGTCGTTGCAGGTGCAGTTGCAACGGGCCAGAGTGTCACGCTGCATCCCGGAGATGTAGATATGTACCTATTCCATTCTCGTGGCAGATTCTACCGGCACGGACGTACATTTCATGCTGTTGGCCTCCAGTGCAGACGCCATCTACCTATCGGCAACTTCCGGGAACTCTGCCAGTCAACCCGGTAGAAATGTAAGACGGTCGCGGTGGTACCAGCATGTACAATGTCCCGGCGCTGCAGTTCTCTGCACCCCAGCCTGTGAGCCCGAGGAGCTACCTGCAGCGGGCTGTCACCGCAGGTTTGTCAGCCTCCCACACGAAAGAGCGTGATCACGGGGATGCATGTGATAGGTGCATGGGTTGGAAATGCGGCGATGCTGGTTTTGGCGAAGCCTCGTCATCGCGGCGGCGGCGATGTCAACGGCGCCACGAGAAGAAGGTGAGAAAGGGGCCTCGGATAGATAAGACAATCAGCGCATTGCTCAAACACCGTGATTACGGCGTTGCGGACGCCCCGGCGTTCGGGTTGGGGGTTCATTCAAGCTTTTTTTTTGGTTTTATTTCTCCGAATGGCCCCAGGACAAGGTGAATAGATTACATGGTTACCAGGGGGCCTGGCTTCTGCATAGATTAAGTCCGATGCGCGCGCGAATCTGACGTCGTCGGGTTTTGGCTGTCTCAAGGGGGTTAATGGGCTCCAACGTGGCTAGTCGATTACTTCGTCTAAGACTTCACAAATCTCGATCGGTGTTTGTTTTGCTTTGATATGCAATGCGGTCGTCCTGGGCTAGGCTTGATTCATGTCAATGCCATCTAGTCCTATCTTCCGAATGTGTACTCGTCCGGTCTGATAACTGGTGTAATAAGGCCTCAACTACATACCTACATAGGAGGACGCGCTCGGCCGTCGGGCCGGTGCGTCCCTTAGTAGAGGCCGTCTCAGGACGTATTCGATACGATCTTGGCTTGGTGTTTGCACCCTAATCATCAAAGCACGGGATATGTTATCCTGTATTCCGCAGTCCGTTCGCGTCATGGAAACGTGGCCGGTGAGCCAAGGCTTGTCACGTAGTATTGGAGTAAGGAGGTATGTGTACCAGTAAGATGAGCGCCGGTTTCAGCTTTTAGACCCTGAAGCGTGTTGGCCCTATTGCTCGGCCGACCGTGAGCTCAGCAAATAGAGAGGTCGGCTGGCCGGGCAAGGATGGTGGGCCGAACAACAGGGTGACAACAGGGTGACAACGTTACGGACGTGCTAACAATAGAGTTCCAGGTAGGAAGCGAGTCATGATCAATCACCCACATTGTGATCAGTGATCAGTGATCACATTGTCATTGTGAATTTGTGATTGGATATGCTGGGGGCTTCGTCTTCTCTTTCGGTGTGTTCCGCTGGTAGCAATTGGAGGTATGGCATTGAGTGTCTCGAGCAAACGCTCCCGATCGCGAGTCTAGGTAGCTGAAGAGTTGAATCGTAGAAAAGTTGCCTCGTAGTTGACATTCTGGTTCAGCGGTAACAATCTGCCAGTCCGGCGCGGCCCGTCTACCGCAGAAATG
This sequence comes from Xylaria intraflava, assembly GCA_022385655.1. Taxonomy (NCBI): domain Eukaryota; kingdom Fungi; phylum Ascomycota; class Sordariomycetes; order Xylariales; family Xylariaceae; genus Xylaria; species Xylaria intraflava. Next base: position 284,303 of record MU279765.1, read on the forward strand.
GGATTTGATACCGTGTGAATATCAGTTTTCTTTCCGAGTGTTCTGTGAATCAGATCCGTCCATCCATCAATCCCGCCCACTCAGCCTATAGAAGCTCCAAAATAAAGTATGGTAGGGGTATCGACCCCTGTCGCAGCGCAGATGGGCGGCAGCGGTTGAGTGGCCGGGATTGGTGTTCGTAGAGCAAGCCACAGAGCACTGTATGGCGAATTCTCCGGCGGTGCTCGCTAGGAATCACGTCACAGATCATGACGTAATCAGAATAGTTCAGGTACCCGGATACCTGTGGATTTTCTGGCCGGTCCAAACATCATACTCGGCCACCACATCACGTCAATAGGGGCGCCGCTCCCTGGTGGTGACCTGTTGGTGGGCAGAGTGGCCGGGCACCACGGTAGGGCCGGGCTAGAGAGAGAGCACGTGATGGCTCGGCCGCACAGAGCGCCCGAGCCGGCCCCAGATGCGACGGCGCAACCTTACTTTCCAAAGAATCGACTTGTCGACAGTGGCGCCATGTGTCATGCCCAGCATGCATCCACCCTCTCAAGACTCAGGAGGAATTGAAAGCCACCGAGTATTAATAGCTTAGGCCGGCCTCCATGATGCCGAATCTCGACTGATTGAATCCATCATTACTCATCAGTTCCGTTAAACATGGTCGCCGCCACTGCCAGCGCGAGCAAGCCTTGGCTGGTGCAGAAGTATGGGGGGACCTGTTTAGGAAAGCTGATGGACACCATTTGCGGCAGTATCATTCCGAGCTATACTGAGCAGCACAGATTGGTCGTCGTCTGCTCCGCCCTGCCAGGAACGCTTAAGACTACGGGGACGACGAGTCTGTTGCTGAAATGCATTGCGCTCACTGAGCTCGGAGCTGGCTCGCGAGACCAATTAGTAGACGTGATCAATCTCATCAGAGACGACCACTTGGCATTGCTAGACACCATCTACGAGGCAGAGACACGGTCGGAACTTGGAACCTACGAGGCCACGAAGACGCACATTACGCGAGAATGCGAAGCCACAAAGAATTTCCTGCTGGCTGCTCAGGTGAGCCGGCATTGATTCGGGCGCAAGTGACTGGATGCTAACTAAATCGGCCGCAGGTGGTGGGAGAACTCTCCCCGCGCGCCACAGATCGTGTCATCTCCTTGGGCGAGAAACTGGCTTGCATTACGATTGCTGCGTGTTTGGCTAGTAAGGTGAGTTCCCACGGAAGGCTTTGTAACGTTGGGTTGCTTGCTTCTTGAATGGAACTGACACCCAACGCAGGGCATCTCCGCCAAACCCGTTATTCTAGATGATGTAGTATCCACGGTTTTCGGCCCATCAGTCGACGACCAGACCGCAATGCTTGATAGGCTCGGTCCCGGATTCTATCACGCCATTGCTGAGGAGATGGCCGCGCGGGTTATCGGCTGCGACTCTGCCATCCCTGTCGTTACAGGCAAGCTTACCACATTATGCGCTCCAAATATTCGATTGGCTAACAAGGCATGGTAGGCTTCTTTGGTACGATGCCGAACTCGCTCATTCAAACCGTCGGCCGAGGATATTCAGATCTTTGCGCGGCTATGGTGTCCGTAGCCGTGGGAGCGATGGAGCTGCAGATCTGGAAGGAGGTCGACGGTATATTTACCGCCGACCCACGGAAGATCCCTTCAGCGCAGCTTCTGCACTTCGTCACAGCAGACGAAGCGACAGAACTGACATATTATGGAAGCGAGGTGTGCACCGACTATACTTTGCTGCGGCGTAGGTTGCTAATAAGAAGCATCTAGGTTATCCATCCTCTGACAATGGACCAGATTCGCGAAGCAAACATTCCAGTTCGCTTAAAGAACGTCATCAAACCGAATGACGAAGGGACTTTGGTTGATCCGAAAGCTGTCTCTCCGGTCCTGGAGATCGGCCAGCTAACCAAGAAGGTGGTGACGCCACCTGGCGTCCTCCTCAAGCAAGATTTCTCAGTTGACCGATCCGAGCGTAGACGACCAACCGCCGTGACGGTCAAGGATGATATACTCCTGATCAACGTTGTCTGTAACAGGACCACGAAATCAGCAGGTCTACTGGTTCAGGTATTCGGCCGACTGGAGAGAAACAACATTCCGGTCGACCTGATAGCGACGAGCGAGAGGAACGTCAGCCTTGCTGTACATTCGCCAGGCAACTTTGGTGCAGTACTACGGCTTAAAGAGGAACTTGATAAAATAGGTCAAGTCTCCATTGCAAAAAATATGTCCATCGTGACTATAGTTGGGCACAAGATGAAAAACCAGGCCGGCGTGGCTAGTACGAACTCTATGGGAGTCTACTCAAGTGATGAAATGTACTGACACTGATACAGATGAGACTCTCGCGGCACTGGCGGCTGAAAATGTCAACATCCATCTCATCAGCCAGGGGGCAAGCGAGATTAGCATATCGTGAGTGATTGCAAGATCTTGAATATCACCAGCTAACCCCGTCATAGGCTTGTCGTGAACGCCGAGGATGCAACGGCAGCGCTTAATGCAATACACCGAGACGTCCTTAAAATCCCGACGATTGAGGAGAGTCGATTCCGCCGAAGTAAGTTGCCATTTTTGTGCCGGACGCGGTACCGTACCTAATGAGCTACAGGAGCTTGGCTATATTAACGGCATTACGAAGTATGAAAGGGCACTTTGATTTTTTCCTAGAACTGAGGCGAATGGCGTTGGTATCGAACGAGTATATATATAAATGTATACATTTTGTATTTACACCGTATGGATAGACGCCACGTATAAAGCATCATGGAAAGAAAATGCCTGGAATATCAAGCGCTTTGAGATTTCCACACCCACGACTTCGTATTCTTTGAGCCCCCCCGGATCAACCGCCTCGTGCCGCTACCGTCGCCAATTTTGTCCTCATGTCCGACTAAAGCGCCTTCCAAGACCCCGATGCCCAGCTTTGAAGGTGCCCGCGACGCGGCTGACGAAGTCGCCAGGCAGCAGGGTTTCGGCCTTTTGATTTAGATAAAGGGGTTTGCGCTATCGCCAAAGACGCTACCTCATCGAGGATTAGGCCATCGACGAGCCAAAGCGACACAAAACGAGCAACGATACAGATAGTGGCAGGTTTAAGACATCGATCGAGTACATTCATGTACTAGAACCTTGAGCTCGGCCGAATTATGAGCCGTCGTGAGAGTGATAGCTAGGGCACGGCTTCCAACGATCTGATCCTTTCACCTGTCGGGACTCGAATCGTATCTTAGCTAGGGCTCATAGTATATTCCCATTCCTGGCGTGAGGTTCGAGCTTCCAGTTTATGAAGAAGACGCACGCTATCTATCGGGGGGTTATTTCAGATACCCGCCTGGAGGTATATGGAGTTTAAATATATACATAAGGGGTATAGTTTTCAGGATCATTGCCGGAGGAGGATAAAGTCAGGGATCAATTACATACCTAATATCATTTTTCATCGTGGTCGCATGATCCACAAGACTCAATACAGAGGAAACGGCGGGTATGGAAGTCATTGAAGTCAGTGAGGACGATGAGTTTCGCGGTATTGATGCGCCTGTGCCCTTGACATCATTTGTGCCGCCAACGCCGACGATACTTGACCTCTAGATCTAGAAAGAGGGAGCTAGGAAGTGTCAGGCCGACAATCTCCTCAATCCCTACGCAGCCGTAGAAACCTTGAGTTTAAAGGATTCAACGTTAAGCTCGCCACCCATATTAGCACAATCGATCATAACTACGATTGCAATGCCTTTCGCTTCGTTCTCTGCTGCTTTAATATTAACACCGCGGGCTTACCCTCTCTGTCATCTAGAGAAACCAAAGACTCTGACATATCTCCCGCTGGATGATATTATTCCTTTTCTTCCTTCGGAGGCCGCAGGTCGCAGGCGCGGGTTTTTCTTTCTGGATACAGCAGTATAACTAAATAACCAAATCATTGATCACCCTTCGTTGCGAAATCTTGAACTACCTTGGTCCTCGGGATCTAATAGCCTCAGTTGTTCCCCCTGTCCGATACGTATTATAAAAATGGACTGCCTTTCCAGGTATCGAAGTGTAGAAACCCTATGAATCAAGGGCCGTTGCCCAGCGCAAAGGCGTTCGTGAACCAGCCAAGGGATCCTCCGGCATGAAAGTCCATGTTCTTGACTCGGGCATTAATCAGGTCTGAGATCATGAGCAGTGGCAACCCCCAACCTATAGCTTAGTTCTAGACGCCTAGTGTTCTGCTCGACAACGCCGAAAATAGATGTGTAAAGTAAAAGGCAAACCCTCCGTTCTGTCCCGGCGGTCCCGAATCCCTTTAAGTAAGCCCTTTAACCCACCTGGAACCAACCTCTTCGCCGGTTGAGGGTAATTGTCGACGTGCTGCCATGATGTCTCTGCATCCTGAAGAGCCCTGCCCTGCCCTGGTAGCTGACCATAAACAACGAAAGTGGTGGCGGGCTACGGTAAGTACCCCTGGATTCTTCAATAGTGATCGATTGGCTAATCGATCGATATCGTCCTAGGACCTCATCTCTCTCTACTAGCCAGGCACTTCGTCAGTCTTGTGGCACTCTTGCCACACAATCGCCCTGGCAAAATTGAAGTGTCAGTAAACGTACGATTGATCCCCTACGCAATGAAATAAATGCTAATCCTCTGTAGCGAAGCTTCTTCGCAAATATGAAATGAGTGAAATGAGAGTGTATACCTAGCCTGTAAGGTCCTGGTATCCTCCTCCTCCACGCCTGCAACCGCGAATCGCTTTATATGATACCGATGGTGGTCACTGGGGTTCAATACGGCTAAGCAAAGCGACTCCTCCAATGACTTTGGATGTATTAGTACGTAGGTATGTGAATAGAGTCCATCAATGTTCAAGACCGGCTGAGCCAGGCGGGAGGGCCTCCTCGGGTTGATAACCGCTACCAACCTCTACTCGCTATCACCGCTGCCAAATCTCCGCCGTTTATGCCACATTACGCCTTCAACTTTCCCCAACGCGCTTTCATTACTGAACACAAGAATTAGGCGCACCCCGATCTCGCGAACTGCACGATCTCCCTGGCGGCCACGAGCCGCCCCGGCTCCTTTCGAGCCGATTCCCCAAGCTCCTTCGCCGTATTCCTCATCCGAACGCTGTCCTCTCCGCCATCGATGACCCTCAGAAAGCTGTCGCGCAGATTTTCTGCCGTCCATTCCGGGGCCGTGCCGCGCGTGGCATAAACACCGACGCCGATGTCTTCGACCATCTGCGCGTAGTTATACAGGTCAAGCCACATGGGGATAATGACCTGGGGCGTGCCGGCTCTGCAGATGAAGAAGAAAAGGTTAGCTGACATGGACAACATCTGACATCGGGGTAAGAATCTTGGCCGTACGCGATGGATTCATGGTAACAGTTCGCCCCTCCATGATGGACAGAAGCTACTACATGACCCGTTCCTAGTATGGATACGGGGCTGACGCTCAGCCAGTTCGTTATTCGAAGTCTCCCCTTTTCTATATCGCTCCTCACCGGCGACGTATAGCCCGTGTCGGAGTAAGGGGTCTCTTTAGCCATCTTCCACAAGACCTGAACGTTTGTCTTGGCAAGCACGCCTGCAATTGCTAACGCCATTGTCGTCGCTTGCTCTTCAGTGTAGGTAAACAGGCTCCCGAGATTTATAAGTATTGTCGGCGCTTCTGACAGCCAGCTTGCTAATTCCGGATCTTGCTCCATAGCTGGCCCGTCGTCAACTGTGATAGGTCCTACACGAGTAACGTTAGGAGGGATGAACTCAAGTGGAATGCTAGCCCCGGGCGTGTCTTGAGAGATCCATGGCCTGTCCGGGCGTGCGAGCGTGACCAGGTTTGGTATCCCGTGCTCTTTGAGAAGGGCTCTAGTAGCTCGAAAGGTCGGTCGATTCAGCAATGTATAGATGTAGCGGGCCGTGATATACACGTTCTGGGGAATCTCCCACCATGGTAGCGGGAAAGAAAAGCCAGTTCCCATTCTGAGTCGCTCGCGTTAGTTCCCCCTACTCAGTCTTCCAACGGAGCTGAACGTACCGGGGATATTTCCAAAACATGCCGCCGTAAGGTTGGTCACCGAAGAAAGCATCGGCGAGAATGTTCGGGGTGAGATAGGCATACAGCCGGTTCTTGTGCTGTGTAGCGTCTACCGTCGGCTTGAAAGCTGTGTCCAAAACGACAATGGCCGGATCGACAGCGTCGATAATCTCCATGGCCTTTTGAAAAATGCGGATGTGATCGTCTGCTTCCCAAGGGGATATCGCCGCTTCAAGCAGGCTTAGTAGCTTGTTCAAGCCTTTCGTTCCGGGCGCGTGCATAATGTGACGAGAAGAATTCGGTTGACCATCCGTCCGCGCCCCAAAAGCTTTCATGTATTCCGGGCCAGGAAGTTCATGGAAGTGGATATCTCTAACCCCCGGCGACTTTCGCCGTGCTAGATCAGATGCCCTCGTTACTTTCGAGGCTGTTCTGGGAAAGGACGCAATATGAACGTCGATACACGGGTACTTCTCTTGAATCGCACCGGCGGTTGCTAGATGGACGTTGCTGAGGCCGTATTCGGCGTTCATGAAAAACAGAACGGTCCCATTCTTGCCCAGGGCTGGCGGAGCTGGGCTTTCGGTTGGCTGCACAAACGAAGAGGCAAAGAATGCGGCTATCAAAGCCGCCAAGGCCGCGACGGCGACGGCTATTTGGTATAGCCGGGCCATTGTCCGGCACTGCACAACAAGATGCCTCGTAGATGAATCTGGACTTGGGTAGATAGTTTCTATGGATCAAAGGCTTCACCGAAGCCGTGCCGCAATAAGGAGGACGCGCGTTGTGCCCCCCAAAGTCGAAAGAGAGTGGTTTCTCAGCCGTTTAACACGAGTTGCACGAATAAGCTCATGGGAGCGAAGGGGGCCAATTCGAATTAAAAAAGCCTGTGATCGTATCAGTTGAAGTCGAAGGCCTTGGGTCGTAGCCATTGCCATTAGCAGGGGTGCCGATAGACCCCCCCAAAAAAAACATTGATTACCACTCAGCAATCGGAAATATACGTACGAATGGGGAATAGAACCAACGCTGCCTGGCTCTGCTAGCCGAATGGATGCTCTTCAGCTCAGAGCCTGCCTCAGGTTGCGTCGGGCGCGCAGATGCGCATGGCTCTACATACTATTTATTGCTTGGGATCAGCATTTCCACCTGGGCTCCCAGATGGAGATTAGTTTAAAGTGGACTGAGTCGGTAAGGTTGGCAGATCGGAAAACTACGGATGGACTCCGGCGGTACACATGTGGCCCCCGGCCCTTTTTTTTTCTTTCTTCTTTCTTGTATATATACCGAGTAAACACCTACCTGGCTCGGTAGGTGTCATCATCCATCTATTTCGTAGTGTAAGTACGCGCTATCGACCCAGCTGAAATACTACCCGTGTGGAGAGGCCGACATGGAAATTTCTTGGCCCCCCCACGGAAATACGACCTGTACCCGTTGTTGCGCGATCTGCCGGATGCCTACCTGACAGATAACCTTCATGGCTCAATTTCCATTCATAGCACAAACGCTGTGCGTTGCTTGGATCCGAGAGAACGGGAAGTTCCCGATGGTAGATATCTAGGGCGTGATATACCGCAACAGATGGCGATATGCTCGGGACAAAGGACTCTACGTGCGCTCAGGGAAAACATGGCTCTCGGCCTCGCCTTCAGTAATTGCTGTGCCGCAGTGCGACTCGTAAAATTCAGGATCGCTGTCTCACGCTGCTTGGTTCTAGGTCCTACCCATACCATTCACACCCACCGACTTCTCGCCGATATTAAAAACGATGCCACATACACCAATCGTCGCGATTTCTCGTACGAGTTCAACGGTCATCCACGGTTCTGCCAGTAGCATAGCAGAAGAGCAGAATAGCAGCAGAGCAGCAGGGCGGCACGACATACATGTATACGATTGTTTATATTGCTCTTGATGGATTACGGAGCTATATATAGTATGTCAAATATTACGTGGCCACCCCTCCGAATGCCCTGATGCTGTAGATAGTGAATTCCGTTGCGGGCGTGGTGATGTCCCTCGCACGCAGGTCATGCGGTATACCAGTCGCAATGAGACTGCCGGCTTATAGCCCCCAACCGTTGTAGTCGATCGACCGCATAGTCTCTAGCCCAGAATGCAACCGGTAGCCTGCCAAGACCTCCCCAACAGGACGCAGCATCAACGGTCGTGATATAAGAAAGTAAAACGGTCTCCTATCTCCACTGTCGCGATTTCTCCAGGGCCAGCAACAATTTCCCCACGGCTGACAATACCCAAGATCTCCCACTCGAGCTGCTAAGCCTTTAGGATGCCCTCAGTTCAAGACATACCACAGTACAGCTCGCTGGATCCCAGTAGTCTAGATCTAGACTATCGACCTGCCATCTTTCACTCCACGTCCTGGCTCACAGGCCTGACCAGCGTGGCCGTGATCTTGCGTTTCTGCTCCAGGCGAGTAGCCCACCAGAAGATTGCCATTGACGATTGGCTAGTGCTAGGGGCTCTGGTGCTGGAGTATATCGTCTTTGCTATCCAGACGGAGAGTTTGTGATCTCCCATACCCAATCGACGAGACTTCGTAGCTAATTGGGATGTCTAGTGACGGTGAACGGCATTGGCAGAAGCACGCTCGCCGTCATAACGATGCCAAATGCTCTACAGCATCTGGACGCCATTGTAAAGGTCAGTTTTTCTCCGGCCACGTCTCCCCGAGCTTCTCAATAAAGAGCAACTTCCTAAATCCGGACGTGGTATTATCAGGGCGCATATGCACTCATACCCTTGATTGCGACAGCGCTAGCTTGCATGAAGCTCTCCGTCCTGGCGCTCTACCGCCGAGTATTCCTCTCCCGCATGATCAGAATCGGTGTGTATAGTATTGGAACCGTCGTCGTTATGTGGTGGATCGCTGCGGTAGGGGTGGGCCTGTTTGGCTGTTCACCCATATCCAGGGCTTGGTCGATTGACCGATCGACATGCATCCAACAGCTCCCGCCGTTCAGCACCGGGTCCACCATCACGGGTTTTGTGATAGACGTCGCAATCCTGGCGCTACCCGTACGCGACATCCTTCAGCTCAAGATGAGCCTATGGCAGAGGCTAGCATTGGTTGGTCTATTCTCCCTTGGAAGCTTGTGAGTTATCATCAGCAAATCCGTAACGAGAAACGGCGTGGCTCATATTCCAAAAGGTCGGCGGTTGCGGGATGGATCCGATGGGCCATCTTAGAGTCGTACTTCAATGACCCGACTACAGACATTCTGAGTATGTATAATTGATGACCTTTGTTCGACGGCCGACCAGATAACCAATATCATGACTAGGCGCCTACGGACTCCCCTCGATCATCATCATACTGGAGATGTGCGTCGGTATAATCGGTGTTAGCTTAACGACTATCAGCCCCCTGATCAAGGCCATCTTGAGACACTTCGGCTACGCCGGCTCCTCAAAAACCCAAGGCGAGCACAAACATGATCTTCCCGAAATAGTAACAATTGGGGGCTCGGGCCAACCTAAGAGACTTCCCGGGAGTTCATCTGAAGAGCATACATCCTCTTCAGAACGCGCATGCTCCCTACCACAGTATCCGAGGTCGGCTTCACCGGAGAATGTTTAACGCCAAGGATACATGGAGGATAGACACGGGCCTGACCTCATGCAAAGATCCTCTGAACTGTTACTGAATCTCAGCTTTCACTCCCAGAATAAACAGGCATATACGTACGATTGAGAAATGAGCGACGTCCGGGTTAAAATTGGGGGTGGGAGGGGCGCGCGCGCGAAGGCTTGGAAACGAAATGCCAGGAAATTTGATTGCAGAATGAATGAATACAGTTAGAACTCAATATAAATTTGCCAAGCGTTCAGGTCGACCTAATTATACATAAGAGCGTGTCGGGCAGGTCGGTCGGCTTAGGGGCCGAACCGTTGTGGATGGCGCCTGGGCCGAGGCGGATAGTTACTAGATAGATAGTAATGTGAGAATCGCGCCTCCGCCATGCCGGATTCGTACATACCTCCACGGTCAAGTAGGTATATTCCCACTCAAGGCCACCGGCTACCCTTCCTCTCGAATAACGTGGCCGACAAAGCAAATGTTTCATGAAAAGTATCACTCGCTTTCTCAAGAAAAGGGGGAGCCAAGTAAACGTACCTGAAACGTATGCTATCGTAACTTCTATTGGGTATCATGACCTCTATCCGTATACCTAGGTGTAACTATAAACCCCGTTGAATTCGCTGCTGGTCACCAGAAGCTTCTCACTTCTTTCCCTTCGGCACCGGCACTCTCACACCTTTGGCGCTTCCCCACACGCTATCGCTCACTTTGCTAGGGATCTTGCGACCGCGCAGTCTCTGATCGATGAGCCACATCCCGACGACGAACTCGCTCTTGTCTAGGACGCCCTTACCTTGGGTATCAACCAGGTCCCATACCTCCGCCAGTTCGTCGAAGGGGAGACGGCTACGCGCCCATATGTCGCGTACCACCGCATTTGCAACAAGCTGGGTTGTGTTAATATCCTGCAAGCCGCCTGCGACGGTGCTAGAGTTGTCTAGCAGTAACCCACGGTTGCTGGCCCACACACCCTCATATCTCTGTCTTTCGCGGGGCGTAATCTCTTCGCGCCATCTCTTTCTAGAACCTTCGTGATGCGCATGCTTCTTCCTAGAACTAAGTTTGCCAAGTGGCTTCTTTCTATGTTGTGGTCTAACCTCGAGCAGTTCCTCGGATTTAGCCCGAGGCGCCCGCAGTGTCTGGCGGATACGTGGCGTTGGTTTCCGGGATGGTGGTGTACGGGGTCTCGCAACACTAGGTGTTGCCCGGGCAGATGCCAGAGACCCCGCCACGATGGCATTAGTAAGTGAGTTCAGGGGTATTTGGGAGGACGGCTTGTTTTGCCGCAAGACTAGGGGGCGTGAGGGCGGAATAAGAAGCCCTGAACGTAGTCCTAGGGGCTGGGATACTTTGGAGCTCAGTGGATCCGGGTTTCTGCGGCGTGTTGGGTCTAGCTGCGGTAGAGGGGCTGATGAAGCCGATACAAAGCTATCGTTTGATGACGAGCTTGAGGATCTCTGTACTAAAATGCCTGGTTTCTTTCCGTGAATAAAAGATCTAACTTGGGGGCGATCTGTCCTAGAAGCCGAAGCTTGACGCTGCGTTCCAGACTCTGGTAGTGGACGATCGGAAAACCCGGGATGGTTGGCTAATGAATCTTTGATGATCTTCTGAGATGATGCCGACCTCGGCTGTGGTGATAAAATTACGGTGTTAGCTCGACGAATGGTCTTCGGAGGTGGTGTGACCGGGCGCCCCTTTCTCTTAGAGTCAATATTAGAAGATGTAGTAGACACTGGCAGGTTGGCATGTGCCTTTTTCCGCGCTGGGGGAGCGGGAGGTTGCTGTTTGCCTTCTGAACTTTCTGAATAGCGACGTGAAGAGCTCGGCCTGGCCATGCTCGGGCCTGTACTCAGAGAAGCTGACGGCATTTCCCCCCTTACAACAGATGGGGCTAACCTCAACGGCGAGGTGTCGTACGTGATCACTGGGCTCATAGTACGAGGCGGCGTTAACGGTGGTAGCCCAACCCTAAGCCTCTTGGCACTAGATACAGCAGGGGTCTTCTTGATCGGGTCTGTCCGAGTCGCTTTCTGTTCGAAGAACGATATGGTGGCATTTGTCGGGCCAATTGAGTTCGAGTCGGTCGTCAGAGTCGAGTCTGCGCCTGAACTAATAGCACTGCCGTCGCTCGTAAGCCCTTTCCGCTGTTTATGTCCAGCTTGGTGAGTATGCAACTGTAATGAGGGAGCAGCCTTGCGAGTGGGACTTGATGATCGGCTGGCGGCGAGTGTCGCAGCAATGCGAGACGGAGAACGGGGATCTATTGAACGGTGGCTGTCAGGATATCGGCCTGGGCCACCATTGTTGGCGGTGGTCTGGTGGCTCGGGGAGGGCGAACGGGCAAGACTGTGATCGCGAGAGGCCGAGGTAGCCGCAATCAGAGCACCGTCGTTACTGGCGGGGGTTGTCGCTGGCCTGGCGGTAGACCTCTGGAAGGCGAGAGAGGCACCTCGCACGGCTGTGCTGTCGGCATCTTCATGACAGGTATGATTTGGCGTAATGGGGCGATTCATTGAAGCTCACGAAGAGTTGGTGTGAACGGCATTGGAGACGCGTAGATGGAAAGCGATGGCATCGATACGAAGGCTCGTAAGAAGCTATACGGTAACCAATGATGATGGGATAGAAGAACCAGAAGAAAGGAGACTTACACCAACCTCGATGTAGACATGGATGACCATGGATGACAATTCGAGCACGGCCAATGCATCATGTAATGTGGTTGACAAGGTATTGGTATAAGTCATGAGTAACAGCAGTGTCTTGGTCGGATAACTATAAGTAGGTATTGTCGGCTGATTGCCGGCCCTCGACACTCCTTGCCAGTGTTTTGCCAGCTCCAGGCACCTGCTCAAACTCAATTGAGAAAAAGGGTTATGTAAAAAGTCCCGAAAAAAAACTGGAGCATCTCTTCGATTGAGCGTGTCATCCTTAGTGCAGGGGCCATGCTACTATGGAACTTGTTAGTGAACAACAGCGGTGCGCATTCGAACTGGAGGTCTTCACATACATCTTCTCTGTATCGTTTCAATTTGACCATATGCCCGAAGGCGAGGAGGTGAGTGCTCAAAGAATTTTAAGTACGGAATAGTTATGTCTCGGTAGAACCAAATGAGCTCAACCAAACAACCGACGCCATGGTACAGCTGCCTACCTAGAGTATGACGTATGCACAACCAGCACTGACAGGTGGGCCACTCACAGCGCCAGGCCACAAACCAAGCTCGGCCACTAGTTAGTGGAAACCCATGTCACTCCTAGTTGGCGCGGCCGACCATCGCTAGCGGCCCATATAGCAAGTCAGGTGCCAGTGGTAACGCGTTGTTGAAAGGTAGCGCCCCTGTCAATGTTGACTGGTTCGAAAGGTGGGCCGGATAACGCGGTCGGCCAAGGAGGTACATAGGTAGGTATGCAGAATTTCACCATCTAGAGAGAAATTCAAACAAAAGTCAAGGTGAGGTGATCAGGTTCCTTATTAATATTCCGTACCTACAGACCATAGATACTACGATTAAGGCACAAGCCGTATATCTTTGCCAACAGTAGGTAGCTTGTCTTGCAATTGACTTATCTTTCCTACGGACAAACGAGAACGGAAAAATAGGAGCAGGCCAAGAAGCAGAGGAAGAAGAAGAAGATTAAAAAGAGCAAAGAACAACTGTAGGTATTGTACCAAACGCCTAAAAGACAATGAGGACGAACGCCTACGCCTGCGCCGCCATGCGCTTCCATCCTCCCACCCTCCGAGCATGTCCCAACAGAAAGAATTCCGGACGGGAAGCCCCCGTTTTGAAGACGGCGTCAACGCCAGTCTTTACATAGTAGTGAAGTTGTTAGTCCCCTGTCCCAGACAGACGACAGCACTGGCCCTGGCGACCATCGAACCGTCCTGCGACGAGAAGACTACAGTAGAAGAAGAGGTATGTTACGAGCATAACCTAGGTCGGCATCGCAAACAAACAGGTGTTTGGTGCCCGCGTGAAATTAAAACAACAGCAGAAACGTATGAAATTCTTCATCCATCCGTACAAGATGCCGCGTCAGCCATTATGAATTTCGTAGCAGGCTTCCATGATACGTCATCGTGAGTCGTGTGCCAACTGGCATCTCATGATCCATTCAGCCGTGAAAGGGGAGGAAAAAAGGAGGGGGGCGCGAGGTTAGTTAGAACGCGTCCTCGTCCGTCCACTCGCTTCCCGAAATTATACGATTGCCCTCGGCATCGATAGTTACGTGGCCGCCGTGCATGGTAGGAGGAAGACCTCGAGGGCGCTTAGCTTGACCGGATTGAGAATTTCCATAGCCATCCTCAGGCGTTTCCCGCTTCCCTCTTGCTGCTCTTACTTTGGCGTAGTACGCGTCTGAGGCGTCTGCCTCGGGCTCCGAGTAATCATCATAGGTTTCCCAGTTTTCCGAGCCGGATATCGCCGTCGACGTATTCGAGACTTGCCTCGGCGGCGGTGCTCGTGGATATGCGGGCTGCGCCATACGCTCGTTGCGCATGGACGCCTGCAAGGATGAGTGCGAGCTCTGATGCGTATAAGACCGTCCGTAGCTCTGCTGTGAATTGTGGTCGTCGTAGACGTCCTCCGGCTCCACAGCTCGCACGTACGAGCCCGAGCCGACCCCTAGGTTTCGATAAGGGTTCGCGGGAGTCTCTAGTTCAGGTGGCGGTAGAAGCTCCCTCATCTTCGGAGGAGGAGCTCTTGTAAGAGTTCCCCCTGAGCGCAGCGTCCCCTGAGCGCGACTTTCCGGCCGTGATCTTTCGGGAGAGTTGTTACCATGCTGGAGATTCGACAGGGGCGCACGCGCTGGGATTCTGGATGGACTGGCTCTCAGGCTCTCGGATCTCGCCACCTGACCAGCAGAAGCGGTTTTTCTGAGTGTTCCCGTTGGGTACGCTGTCGGTGTCTTCGACCTAGTAATGGTACCGGCCTTGCTTGCAGTACTATTTGCGCGGCTAAGGGAGGCGGCGGTCCTGGATATTTTCGTGTTAGATGGAGGTGGCCCTGCTGGCGTCTTCGACCTCGGTCCTGGTACTGGTTTGGGTTCGTCCGTCTCAAGGGAGTCCAAATATCGGTCGCCATGGACAAGAAATGGGCGGCCATACTCCTCTTCCCACTGGGTCAATAACTTGGCGAGATCCGCTGCCACCTTTGGTAATTCTTTGGCGATTTTCTTTCGCATCTTCTCTTCCCGGAGTAGTTTGCCTGGGTCTCGCTTCTCTCCCTTCTGGCCGCGCATCATCAGACGCGATGCGTCTTGGCTGGACGTGGCTAATTCGTCGCGGTCATGCACAAGAGTCCTGTGCCTGTCGATAAGTGCCAGCGCTGGGGCTCTTTGCTCCTTTAGAGCCTCGAGACGGCTCAATTCCCTTTCGTGAGCCTCAAGCAGCGCATCACTGTATACATCAGAGAATGCCGGCGTGAATTCCAGCATCTCGTCCTCGGAAAAGTACAATGCATCCCAGAGCTCTTGTAGTTTGTAGCGCGCGTCCTCGACAAATAAATGCAGATTCTGTCGCTTGAGCTCATTTAACCTCGTCAACTCGTCTTCGAACTCGTTGATTTGACGAACACCGCACCCGCGGTTGCTGCTAAGAAACGCCTTGCGTTCCGAATCCTCAATTCCGAGCTTCTCCCAGAGCGCCTCGACAGACACCTTAAGATCTTTGAGGCGTTTTTCCCGAGATTTCTTTTCGTCGGCCAATCTGTCTCGCTTAGTCTGCAGTCGTAAAAGATCTTCCTCGTGCAATCCAAGTTGCTCGGGAGCATCTCTGTAGTATTTTACGATCGCGCCGTCTGTTTGGGCTTGTGGCGTTCCAAGTTCGGCCCAGAGCTGGATGATACTTTCAGAAAGCGCCTTAACGGTCGCTACTCGCCGTTCATATTCTTCATAGACCCGAGTAAACTCATCGTCTAGTTTGTCGACGTATGCGTGTGAGAGATCGAATGATGTTGGCAGAGACTGTTTTGGGCCCGTGGGAGGCAGAGAAATTTTAATGAAAGTAGGTTCGAGATGGGATGAGTATGATTCTAAAGCCTGGACAAGTTCTAGAGGAATAAAGTCAACAATACGCCCACGTAAGATAGATAGATATACCATGTGTCATCAAGGAGGGGATGCGGAGAACCTACTTTTGACCTGTTCGAATCGCTCTCGATACAATTTACTTATCTGCATCTGCTTCTCCTTTAGTGCCTTTAAGCATTGAGTGAGGGGATACGTGACTTGAAGGTCATCTTTCTGTTTGCGTTGAGGTTTGGTATCATCGAGAGAGCTCTCCATTTGCCGGATCAGGGAAATTGTGCGTTCCGCCTCGTCAATCATATTCTTCTTTTCCGATGTAACCGCCTGAACATGATTGTTCAGTGTTTCAGAAAGCGCGGCAAAAAGCTAGACCACGCGTTGTCAGCTTTGGCAGATCCAGCAACTTGACGGCTAGTCAGGTATTCTTCTCACCTCTGCCTCTCTATTATCGCGATCATGGCTAGGCACGCCAATATCGTTAAATAGACCATGAAGCTGGTCAACTATGGTATTGACCTGCTGAGAAAGATAACTGGCATCCATGGTAGCAAACGGGATGTGTATGATGCACGTGTGCGCGCTGCCGTCCGGGCCTGTACCGTTGCTCTGGCCGCTTGCGAGTATCTGCAGTAGATTTGGGCTGCGAGCGAGGTTCGAATCACAGTCACATACGAGTTGTCATGGGACAGCCTATCGGTGATTTCGATACGCGTTGCCGATCGTGGAGATACGGGGAGGCGGGTTGGAAATGGCGAAGTGAATGTGTTCGTGATCAAACAGCCGAAAATAGCCAGAGCATCCAATAAGGCATTGCCGACTGCAGACAATCAGAACACTACTGGTGCCGTGTGAGAAAGTCGAGGGCTCGCGTAGGTAAGCTGTAGGTACGATGACGAACAACTGTGACGAAAACCACTTAAAGTGTGAAAGAGAATAAATAACCCGACAGGGAGGCAAACTAAGTGGAAGGGGAAAGATAAATTACAGGCTGTGGGAGATCAACAACGGCCGTCTAGTCGCTACGGCAACAACGTTAGCTCCAGATCTCAGGCCCCACTAAATGGATCTCCTGCGCTGACGGACAAGGCCTGTGTCGCGTCCAATCAAAACAACCCCCCGCTTCCTAAAGAAGCAGCATCGGCGGAATAAATAATTTAATTGCGGCGACCACCTGTTATGTACATATTGTGCTTGGTACATTCAACGTCGTGAATATCATGTATCTACACATAACAGCACAAACAATAAGTACATGGCACAGAGTATATCCGGTATAGAGGTACCTACACCGGATAGATGATGAATGTGCTAGTACGAAATAGTCAGGCGCAATTGCACGCCCGGCCATTGTTAAGGTGGCGCCCCTATTGACTCGGAGAGGGGTGGCCGAGCAGTAGGTAATCGTAAACCATCGCCTGGCCATCAAACAACCACACAATGTGTTTCTTCCGAGTCCTCGTTGTCATCCTTGCAGGATTTCATAACAGTTTCCGTCTCCCCGCCAGCTACGTTTGCGATCGCTTATCCTCCTCGTAGAAAGACCCTTTTGCTATGAGCTATACAACCCACGCAGGCAACGAACGAGTTACCGTATCTTCAGCCCATCTGCGGTAACCGCCGTAGTATAGATATCAGACACGTTTGTTTCTTCTTATGCGACATCCCGTAGTTTTGATTTTTCATGCAGTACCTTTGACACCATCACTTGCTCTCGGATATGCGTACACATCGTATTAGATTGTGTTTAGATGTGCAAGATCTCCGTCGCCAGGGCAACTTATATATATGCAAAGTACCTATCGTAGTGTAGGTACAACCACCACTTTCATGACCTCTGATAGCCCGTACACGGCCTACGCATAAGATACGGCTGGCCAGACACTTGATCTTACATACCCGGACCCAGTATCGCTTGGGCGGCTGGAAGATAATCATAGCTCGTGCGTCCATACATATGCACGAGTCACTCGTATTCGATTCAGCTGAGCAATAGATCCAAGACTGCTCGTCGAGCGCATATTCACCTAGGATACCTTCCCTCAACTTGAATTTCTCTATTTATCCAGGTCCTATAAACCCTTGACCGACGCCTAAACGATGTCAGCCGCTATCTAGAGGACGTACGCCACATAACACAATATTCACGACCAAGACACAACGGGACGGAATAAGATAAACACCTAGATAGAAATAGGCTCGGGTTCTGTTATTTACAGTCTGGGTAAGGCTTCTGGCAGGGCCCCGACTATGTACCCGGCGAGTTGGCGGAGTGCGTAGCGGCACCAAAACCAGGCGCAACTCGAAGGAAAACTGGAGGCATGAGTGCTGGAACTTTATTTGAATACTACATACAAGCTATCAATTCATACAATCTGACAATCCAAACGGATCCTTCATCCCTATCCTCTCTCGCTCATCTTACACTCGAGGCCCGGGCAGTGGAATATGCAATGCTGATGCATTGGTTCACCCCAAAACCCGCCCCTGGAGCGCTGATGCACTCCTATCCTTGGTCTCCGTCTTCCTCAATGTCTTTCCTAGCTGTATTTCACCCAAGAAGCCCGCAGGACGACCACCTGGTGGCGGCGCGGGCAAATCACCAGCAGCGGGTGGCGGAGGTGGCGGAGGTGGCGCCATGCCCATAATCGGGGGAGGTGGAGGAGGGAAGGCGGACGGTGCAACACCGCCTGGCATAGGAGGCGGCGGTGGGGGAGCCGATGGGTGTGCTTCCGGTAGAGGTGGTGGCACGGGCGTATTCAATGCCTCGGTAAGGCTCGTATTTGGTGGAGGGCTGAACGGTGCCGACTGGGCAGTCGGTGAAGCTCCTCGAGACTTATCACCAGCGGCCGACAACGGTCGAGGAGGACCCATGGAGCCGAACAGCAGAGACGCTAAATGAGCAGCGCCGGCAGCTGGTCGATCGTCGTCAGACTCGTCATCAGATTCCTCATCGCCCGAACCCCATTCATCGTCTGTGTCGGGGCGCTTCCGGGATACATTGCCGGTCAGTTGCGGACCCAATGGGACAGTAGAAGCAGTTTGCGTAATTTGGAGAAATGGATTAGTGGATGGTTTTGGTTGCGATGGCGAGGCGGAGGCCGGTACGGAGGGTGCAGATGCCGATGGCGTCGCGGATGACTCTGCCTGTGACATCATGCGGAAGTAGGGGTTGCGGCTCTCAACCTCGGCGGAAGGACTGGATACGGTAACCGGCGGAGGTGAAACGACAGGCGGCGAAATGACCGGCGGCGGAGCGACGGGCGGCGCTGGTACGGGTGCTGGGCTAGATTTGCGCTCAAGTTCTTGGCTATCGAGCTGACTACCACCATGTGTCGGCGTCGATGCCTGTGGTGTAATCTGCTCGGGACCGTTATCATCATCAGATGATGAGTCCTCATTCATAGCTTCGAGTTGTCGTTGGAGCTCAAGTTCTTTTTGACGCGCTGCTTCGATTTCGGCTCGTTGAGCAGCTAATTTAGCTTCCTTGGCTTTAGCCTCAGCTAAAGCAGCCTTCTTCCTCTTCTTCTCTTCTTCCTTTTTAAGCTTGCCTTGCCGGACTTGTTCTTCCAAGGCCTTAAGACGAGCAGAAGAGGCATCTCGTTCTTTCGCTAATTCATCTTCCTGAAGTTTGGCCTCATCCCTAAATCGCAAATTAGTTATCCGGTTTAGGAAAACCCAATCATTTAACTTACTCCATTTGTTTTGTGGCGAGCTGCTGCTTTCTCTGCTCCTCGGCAAGGCGCTCCTCTTCAGCCTTTCGTGCTGCTGCTTCTTCTTCTCCAGCCCTTTTTGCAGAATCCTCATTCTTGGCGCCCTTCCTAGCAGGTGGCGGTGGAGGTTTCTTGTTCTCCACTTTGGGAGCTGGTGGAGGTTTCTTGTTTTCCACTTTGGGAGCCGGCGGCGGTACGCCTTGTTCCTCGGCGATTCTGGCCTGGCGTTCAGCTTCGCGACGAGCATCTTCCTCTTCGGCCTGGCGTAGCTTGGCAGCTCGTTCAGCCCTTTCTCGTTCAATTCTCTGAGCTGCTGTCTCCCCGGGCTTTGATGGCGCTTTGATGCCAAGTGCAGCAAGACGTTCGGCCATGCGCTGCTCCGCTTGCTGCTTGATAAACGCAGCCCTTTCTTCGGGAGTTTTGTAAGCAGAGTAGGACGCTACGTTGGAGCTGGAAGGCTGAGCAGGAGGCGTGGCATCAGTACGGCCCGCTGCTGCAGGACTTTCACGGCGTGGAGGGGCTTCTGCTCGAACGGGTTCGGTGGTTGCCGCTCGCCCGCCTTTCCGGTCCTGAGTTCTAATACGGGCAGCTCTGCTGGATCTTTGCAAGTCGAATATGAAGTCGCGAACCTCATCTTCGACACCTAATGCGTCTTCCCAGCGTCGTTTCTCGTGCTCGTTGGCAGAAGTCTGTCCATTCTCTTTGAGATTGTCCTCAATACCCCGGGCGAACTCTCGAACGCTATCCTCAACATCTCGCACCATGCGTTCGTTGTTCTCCTTCTCAGTTCTGGCTTTGATGTTTTCTTCTTCTAAGCGCTTAGGGGCATCGAGGTCGTCGCCGCTAACATCCACCTTTTTCCCTGTCAGTGCAGCGGTTCGCTGTTGCATCATGGCCTTTGCTCTAGCCTTTAAGCGATCCGACTCGGTTACTGAGCCACCAGGTCCAGTACCGATGATTGTAGAAGCGCTGCCTGGATGAGCCTTCGCGTCTCTCAAACGGAAAAGTTCAAGCTTTGCATCGGCTATAGCTTTCTCGTTTTTTCGAACTTGAGAGGCAAGCTCTGGAATCTTATCGGTAAGATTTTGCAACTGACGCTTGAGAGCCCGTCGCTCAGCTTCTGAATCGCCACTAACAAAGGCAGCATCTGGGTGAGCATCTATGTCGTCTTGTATGCGCCGAATCCGACGATACAACTCTTCTGCATCGCGTCGATCACGTCTATCGAGAATATCATCTTCTTCTGCGGCTGCCTCATCTTTGAAATCCAGGGCATCCAAAAGAACTTGCTTTTCGCGAATTTTCTTTCTCAGTTGGTCAAGCGAAAGTTCTTCGCTGGAAGCAACTGGTGCAGGTGAATTTGGACGGGGTGAGGCGTTACCAATCCTACGCCGAGCACTAGATTTGTACCCCACATCATCATCATTGTTTCTGAAGACTGTACCGTCTTTGCGTCCGGCGTTAAGGCTTGGATTGCCACCCTTAAACGAGTGGCTCTTCATATAACTAACACCGGTCTTCTGGGGAAGGAGAGCAGCCCCAGATGATTTGCGAAAGTCTGACTCTTGATTCAACATAGACCTAATAGTACCTAGGGATTCCGTGATTTTTCTTGTCGAGGGGGGCACAAGCTCCGGTGGCAGTGTGTTGGGAATAGGATAACCGTTGAGCTTTCGGTAAATCAAGTGCATAGCCACGGCGAACTCGTCAAGGTCGAGACGACCCTTATTGCCATTATCAGAAAGAGTCCATATACGCTCAAGATCGGTTTTGTCTAAACCGCTTTGGCCCATAATCTCAATCGCTTGGTCACCTCCGATGAATCCCTTGCCGAGGCCGTCCCAGGCTCGGAATAATTGATCATACCGGGTCTTCTCGTCCTTGGTAATTGCCCAGGGGATCACGGCATTTCCCGACAGGCCAGCCGTGGTGTAACTCTGTTGCTCGCGGCCAGCCTGAGGCATCATTCGGGCTTGCAATGCGTCAATGTTGGGTAGTCCGGACGCAGGAGTATTGACTAGACCCCATTGACCGGGTTGACCGGTTGGCTGGGCGTTCAAGGGCGCCGCGGGCACCGGAGCCAAACCTCCTGCAAAACCGGTCGGCATGGGAGGCATCGGTGGCCTAGGACCATTATATCCAGTAGGCTGGGGATTTGTCATTCCACCCGGAAAACCAGTCTGCTGAGGTTGCATACCCATCTGCGCCCCGGGAAATCCGGTCATTTGCGCTTGCAGTATTTGAGAGTTCGACGGCTGAGGCTGTGGGTGCTGTATTGTAGGCAGAGTCGGGTTTTGTGGCGTGAAGGACGGGGCATTAGTTGCGCCTCCAGAGGTAGCCTCGCTCTCGTCCGTAATACTGAAGTTGATGATATCTACCATGCTCGAAACCTCGTTCTTGATGTATTCCGGTAGGCTTCCTGGCAACGGTTTACCTATAAGCTTCAAATTGCAAAGATACATAGCCAGCGCGAACTCTGGGAAGTGAAGCGCGCCCGATCGAGTAGTATCAGAAAGCGTCCTGAAGGCAGGGTGTGAGCTAGGGGTCTAAATCTTGACTTTCTTTAACCTACCAGATATGCGACAAAGAGTCGCCATCGAGTCGTGATCTTAACAGAAGATCACGAGCCTTCTCACCAGACATGGTCGCATTGCTATCCCCGACGGCTGACTTGAATAACGTCTCGAACTTAGCTTGGTCCTGGGCCGTAATGAAAGACAGCCGAGATGTGGGTATTCGCTTCGAGATTTTCGAAGACGTGGGTGCGTGGGGGTTCCTCTCGGACGTGGCGCTGTCCCTGAACGACGCGGCCATTGCACTGAAACCTGTGGGCTGAGGCTTTATGGAGGGCGTAGATGTCGTTGTTGCTGCCGGAGGCGCATTGCTCGGTGACAAAAACGAGCTCTGGGGCTGCTGGTGCTGTAGTTGGTTATACTGCTGTTGGAACTGCTGAGGGATCTGGGGAACTGGCGGAGTGGCACCCTGGAAACCCTGCTGCTGAGGTGCTTGTCCTGGGAAGCCGGTATATTGAGGTTGAAGCCCCTGAAGAGGCTGCTGCTGCTGTGGCATGGCCTGAGAACCTGGCATCGCGGTATGCTGCTGGGTCAATGGCGGCTGCGCGTATCCCGTCGGCTGTGGAGCGAAGGCGCCAGGTTGCTGCGCTGGTTGTTGGGGATACTGCTGGCCGAAGGGGGTGCCATACTGATGCTGGGAGCCTGGGCGCAGGCTGTTGTTGGCCCCCAGGAAGGAATTGGAATTAGAATACATGGTAGTGATATTTTCCTCATCAAATCCAATTGCGCGACGGGAGTGAAAAGCGGCAAGTCGGTTGGGGGGATGGGCTGAGAAAGTTGAAAGGACCGCCTACGGCCCCCAGATCGATGATAATATGCAAGCCAGAACAAATGGACGCGGCTCAATGTTTGATGACGAAGCTTTGGTTGATGATAGGAGAGCTACTCTAAATACCGTCCTGGAGTCGGGGTGGCTGTGTAATTGGCCTCTAGGAGCTGCCCAGGTCCTGAATGGCCGGCTAGAACTGGGAGTGGGTCTTTCGGATGACCGTTCAATTTGGGTACCTAATCTGTACACGCGGTAGGTATCTTCATATATGGCGTACCTCGATACATATCAAACTTGACCGTTACCGAGTTAACCGTAGTTAGAATCCACTGTACCGTATTTGCGCATATCAACCACTCCCGAGCGTGGCATTCGGCATCGAATCGGTACCAACGTTATGACTGACAGTGGCGCAGGTTCAATACATTCTCTACCAGGTACAGTACCTACCATGTAAGGGAGGACACATTCAAGGGAACCTACCTACAGACTGTAGACAATGATGCTATGTAAGGGAAGGTAGCTATCTGTACAGAAAGGGGTGCGAATCTTGACGATGAAAGTGGACCCACAAGACTTAGGAATACCGAACATACTAAGAAGAGCTCTACAGACTATTAATCACACATTCCACCGGTACCTGCTATGGAGATCCTACTTAGGTACCTCGCATCGGGAAGAAAAAGATACCTTAGAAGTACAAGCCAGACTTTATTTTGCAAACCAGCGGATCATGTGTTAACCCTGTTGGTTCGGCCACTGTTGTATAAGTGCCTATACCTGGCACGCTTCGAACGAGATAATACTTGGCCAACCCCTTTATAATAGGGGAACAGCCGCGCAGTACGTACGGTAAGCCGACTAATAGAAAGAGCAAATTCGTGAAGACCACACTTGAACATACACTGCCTGCCGAAAAATCAGATCGCAACAAGATTTGTTAAACAAGGGGAGGTATGCTTTTTATAAAAAAGTACCGGAGAACGCACCCTAGGTACCTATACGTTATTTCTCTCCCTGTCTATACGTAAGTTCAAAATGCCATATTAGTTTAATCTTTTACTCCATATCGTTCCCTTCAATAATAATCCGGACAGCTTTCAACACTGCTGTCATCCTTCTGTTACGTCTACGCGCCATTTTGTTAGCATAGGTACACGATCATGTGCCCGCCCGGCTCATTTAAGATAAGAGTAGGTAGCATGTGACTATAAGCCAAAGGCCTTGGTGGCGATATGTGGACAGCCGTCCACCAACTCCATCATGATGCAAATGACTACTGAGCAGCTGCAGTGGGGAACAAGTCTGCATTCTTCTCAGCCCAAGCTTTGAGGTTCAACTTCTTCGAGGCAGCCTGCAAAGCACCCTTGAGGCCCCATTGGCTCGGAATACCCTCGACACGGTGGGTTGAGTTAATGTTTTTGACGAGGACAATCTGCCAGCAGGTGGCGGTGCCCTGGCGTGACGCAATAGTGGAGGCAGCCAGGAAATATTCCCAGATCTAGGCACAGGTGTTAGTATGTAAGCAGATACATGATCACATTACTTTCGAGTACACGTACGCGGAACCAACGCTTGCCATATTTCGCCTCAATCTTTTCGCGGTTGGCCATCCAGTTCCGATACCAGCGCCAGAGGGTTGCAGAATAGTGAACTCCGATGGTGTCGAGACCCTTGACCTCAAACCCGGCACCCTCAAGTCTATCAATGACGAAGCCGACGGGGGTAGACGCATCGGCACCGGGGAAGACATATTTGTTCATGAACAATCCCCAGATCAGGTCTTCATATTGCCATGATTTGCGCAAACCAGCGATCTGGAGGAAGAAAATGCCATCGTCATCGAGCATGTCATGAACTTGCTTGAAGAAAGCGCCAAGCTTCCGCACACCGACGTGCTCGGCCATTTCGAGGCAGGTAATCTTTTTGTACCCGCCCGTGGGAACGGGAACATCCCGGTAATCCATACAGAGGATCTTGCTCTGTTCCTCAGGAATACCAACGTCGCGAAGTGCCTTATTGCCCCAAGCCGTCTGGTTCCGACCAAGAGTGATACCGGTAGCATGCGCGCCGTAGTTGACGCTAGCAAAGCGGGCAAGGGTGCCCCAACCACAGCCAAGATCAAGCAATTTTTCGCCTTCCTTGAGTTCGATCTTCTCGCAGACAATGGCTAACTTGTTGTCCTGAAGCTGCTCAAGAGACTCCTCTGTGTTAATGTCGCTAATGACGCCCGATGTGTAGATCATTCGTGGACCCAGGAACCAGCCGTAGAAGTCATCTCCGCGGTCGTAGTGATCGCGAACCTGCTCCTCATCTTGCTCGAGTTAGCAACAGAGCTCACTGGAGCGAGCGCATGGGACATTTACCTTGGTTTCGAGAATGCATGATGACTTCGGGTATCATGCCTAAAACGAAGTACTTGCAGAGACCGATGGTGAAGCGGAAGCTTGCCCAGTCGTGTCTGTACTCCAAAACCTCGAGAGCATCGCCGTTGAAGTCAACGTCTCCGTCGAAGTACATTTCATAGAAAGTCTCCATGGGGATCTTGTTCTTGCCATGGTACTTGAGCTTATCGTCCCGGTTTTTGAAAGTGAGATAGTGTTCAACGGGCCGGCCAGGATATTTGGCCTTCTCATTCTTTCGAGGGCTAATGGCGGAGACAACCAACCAGAAAGAGCCGAGGATAGGAAGGAAGAAAAGAACGCCGAAGAATACAGTGGTCTTGAATCCACCTCCCACCTTCCAGGAAAACCACAGCGGAACGCCGGCGAGTAGGGAAAAAAGGAGTATATTCGAGAAGCTGTCTGAGCCAGCGGAATCCGCAGGCAAAGGACCGTTCTTGATTGCGGGGTACTATGAAGGCATAGTTAGTACTAGTCCAGCACACTCGTCTGAGTAGAAATGGTGGGAATGGTGGCAACGGTGGTAGTGATAGTAGCACGGCGGCCAACGTACTGAAGTTGTTCGCACACCACAGTCCTCGAATTTCTCAAAAGTAGGCGTGGGAGCTTTGGGAGTCTCGATGAATTCGAACTCGGATTCACTCCCGTTGACGCTGTGAGGCTTCGACATGATGGCGACGAGGCAAGGTTGATTCTTGCTGGTCTGACTATCATGTACGGACGTACCTCCTAGGTCAATGAGAAGAAAAGAAGAATGGAAAGAGAAAGGGGGGGAGAGGAAAGAGATATCGGATTTTTGGACCAGACCGCCTTGTCCTCGGTGCGTTTGCGATCTCAAGTTCTTCTACCATTGGCTCGGTGGGCTTGGCTAATAAATGGGGACTTGGAGCTGTCCTAAACGTTAGCTCGGCCATCCAGGAGCTCCCCTATAGGGGTTTACCTAAGGTACCTACCATAAGAATCTCTCCGGATATTGGCATTTAAGGTGGGTCGCTAAAGATCCCGCGCTCACAAGTCAGTGGTCGCTAAGACTCTTAAGCCCCCTACGAAGCCCCTGTAGATCACCCATCAGTTCTCTGGCGGCGGCAGACTTTTTACCCTGCGCTGCAATCTGTAGGCACGAATAGATAAGCAGGTAAGCAATGATTACGTAGGTAGGTACCTAAGGTGGTAGGTAAACAGGTAGGCGCGTAAGGTACGACCCAGGTACGAATGGGATGTTGTTGTGGTCGTGCTTACCTGTTGCTTGGCCTGCCGTATTGCTCGGCCATCCAGGACGCCACTCGCCTAATTATGCGGTGGCTGCGCAGTGACGGGGCCGAACAATACCACCCATGGGACGACATTAGTTAGGTGGGGTGGCCGACTTAAGCAGGCGGCCAAGCAGGCTTGGTAATAACAAGACAATTGGCCATACTTCCCGCCGAGCCACCTATGTACAAACCTAGGCAAACAGGTCCCACCTAATCTGACCGCAGATTGAGCCACTTTCATCAATCTCTCATTCCAAGGTTCAAGATTTTGTTTCCATTTCATCCATACATCCACGAGGGCTTGTTTTCCCTCGTGTCTATCACTTCGGGAAGCTTGAGACGACCTTTTTTCCTTCCTTCACAATATCGGAAACAACGGAAATGCCCGACACTGCTGCTCAGCCCCAGGCGCCTCGCATAGCCATCAAATTTGGAGCATCTTCAGCAAGATCCGAGCCCTCCAGCAGTAGAACGAACAGATCTAGACAGCCTCCATCAGCTCTAGGCAAGCGGCAGCGGCAAAATGCGCTCCATCAAGATTCTGAGTCGGGCGACGATGACGAAACTGTAGGCAAGCATGAGGCTGTTACGACCATTGGTACGGATACAACATCAGGGGGCAGTGATGTGCCGGTTTCCAAGAGACGCAACAAGGAATTTGTTATCGGCAGTCAAAAAAACAAAGATTGGAAGGCCGATCTTAAAACCAGAAGACAAGAACGAGCAACGCCATCACACCTATCCTCAATGAATGATCATACTGTGGAATTCGCGCCAGCCGACCAGGACAAGGATACCACATGGGGTTTGAATGTTTCCAAGAAGCCCTCACAGGGGGAGCCATCCAGCCCAGGCGACAAGACCGAAAAACAAAAGAGGAACTCAGACGCGACGACTCCAACGCCACGGTCACCAAAGGATGCTGATAAAGACGCAATGGATGCTCTTCTTGGAAAACGACGCTCCGTGCAACACCTTGTTATCAAGAACACCGCCATCACCAGCAAACCTCAGTTCTCTGAAGAACGTGCATACCAAAGAGGTATACAGGAGGCATCAGAAGTATCAACGATAGATGAATACGGCGAAATACCAGATGGCGAATTTGGCGCCGCAATGTTACGAGGAATGGGTTGGAAAGGAGAAGAGTTTGGGGCCAAACCTAAAGAAGTCAAGAGAAGGCCACATTTGATGGGTCTGGGCTCCAAGGAAGATGAAGAAATCAGGCAGGGAGAGGTGGATAAACGACATGGGTACCGTGAGCGTCGACCCCGGCTGAACGAGTACAGGAGAGATCGTGAGAAAGAGAAACAGGAGCAAAATAGGCGCTACAGAGACAGCTATAAGTCCGAACGTGACCGCGAGAGACGCGAACATAGTCACGATCACCGGTATAGAGACCGCCATTACGAACGCGACGATCACGACCGTCGCTGATTGGATCACGGCTATGCTAAGAGTGTAAGCCATCGACCGTAAAAGGATCGGCATTATGGCTATTTGGATGAAGGTGAAGGGTTTCATCTACTGCGGCGTTCCCCATCATTGTACCATTTCGCGACTAAGACCGGAGGTCTACCACTGTTCCTTGAGTTGAGAGTGCCTACTTACGCAACGACATCCCACCAGGAGAGTATTCAAAGAAAATAACCCCCGTTGCTTGGGTAACCTTGATCTGGCTAATAGATTTTACCTACCCGCATGCCGGTAACACATTCGCGCAGTGAATACGAATCCAATATCCCTAGTCATTAGGCCATTTGCGTACCATCTTAACGTACCTGAGTCAGAGTAGGTAAGGATTTTAATCTGAGTCGGACCGAATTCCTGACTTGATTTTGTTACTAGAGGTCAACCCAATTGAAGCAATATCCACCTCGAGCCGGAATTAACATTGTGCACCTAGGTACTGCTCGGCGGCCACGACGAAATATATACCTACGCATATGTCCTGTTGGTACATATCGGTATTTACTTATGCCTACCAAGGAGGTTATCCCCCTACCTGTGTTCCTATGGCCCATCCGACAACTACGATGCCAGTCACCTATTGCTAACGGGTCAGGTATCATGTCCCACGGTTACCGACTAGTAACAACTATCAGGTAGGTATTCCGTGTTCTGTACGGACTACTCCAACTACTCCATACCCGGGGATTTCGTTATTACATTATACATTGTACGGAATACGGATTGAAAAATCTGTATGTAGTCGCTGAACGTTGGCGCCAAACCTTTAACATCCCATCCCCACCGCGATGGACCACGACCCCTTCTTCAGCCAATGACTATCTACCCGGCGGAAGTTGGCGAACACTTCTACCTAGGGGCGTAGCTGGCTGGTACGTAGAGGTAGGTAGGGGGGGTTAACTACAGTCCGTAGCGGCTCACTACCTTTAAATCGGTTGATCGGCAGTTCCCTTGACGGCCGCCAGGGCTGAAGGTATTTTGCTTTAAGAACGTATAGTTACGAGATACAAGAAACCAACCAAGTAGATGTTTGTATAAAAATATAAAAAGGTAAAAAAACGACACCAATGAGATTCGAACTCATGCTCCCGAAGGAACAGCCTTAGCAGGGCTGCGCGATAACCACTCCGCCATAGTGCCATGATACTGCAGGAAGCTGTCGATCTTGGCTTCAGTTCCATTATCACTCCCCTTTTTTTGGTATATCTAGATCATCTTAACGTCATATCTAGGGCATTGGAGGGCGGAGTCGCTGCGCTGTGCAGATTATCTTCACTACATACACCTCGCTACTGAGAACCGGGCGCTTGCTTCTTTTTATTAGCTCTTCGTCGAGGAATTTCAAATATCATCACGTATTTATCGAGTGCTTCGCTGTGGTTCAACTTTTGGGTTCGTATCGCTGCGACAATATCGGTATGCAATTCACGTCTCGCAAACGATGGCCCGAGAAAATTGCCGGAGGAACACCTTCTACGGATGAAGTCTGTAAATCCGCTGTTCTGATGCCATCACATAAATGAAGACATCCATTTTCACGGCGTAAGGAGTTGAACAGAATAAATCCTTATGGACTCGTTTATCAGGGTTATCTAACCTTCCATTCTCGTCACGAGCTTGAGCCAGAATTCACTGCCAATTTGCTCTCTTCTACCTAAAAGTCGGGTAGTAGAAGCCTGTTGGATACCTACCTAAGGTATATTGAAAGGATCATGATGCAAGCTGCTTCCTTCGAGGCTTTCACCGAGGATTTGTATCAACACTCGGCGATCGAACTGATTCATCTACCGGTACCTACCTAACAATACCTAGGTAGGAAGTTCCCAGCAAGCATGTTAAAAAGGCCGCGTGTTCATAACCCTTGCTCTACTGAGAGGCATGTACTTAGTACGCGGAGAGCTAACCTCACGGCGTCTACGGAACATAGTAGCTCGCAGCTTGCGCTTACCACGACGTCAGGGGCTCCCATTCGTAAGGAAACTTGGCATTACTAGGTAAGTATCTAAGCACAAGCTCTTACACACAGCCCCATCAATTGGATCGCCGCCTTCTGTGACGGAGGTTAACTAATAAGTCGCGTACTCAGTACCTGGATACACCGTTCACAGCACCGATTGCGAGCGCAAAGGGCGGGTCTACGAGGATAAACCAACTGTCTTACGCGTCTCAGGCCAAGCTCAGTATCTAAGTGCTCTTCGTGTGCCGCAGATTATATTGTCTAGCTCGTTGCCCGACCATGCGGTGCGAACACCCGCTACGCTGCCATTTGCCCTTTTTTTCGGGTTGGAGGGTGCATCACTTCATATTATAACCAGCGGACATGTAGAGACACTGCGAACATGCTCTCTATAGGACAATTCGGGCCTTTTCTGGTTGAAAGAATTGGTCGAGATGAGGCCTGTCTGCCTGGGCCACACCATTCCAATGTTTCCCCTGGAAGATTGTAAGCACCCGACCGTAAGAGTCACACCCGGCGCTCCACCGTAAGCGCCAGATCCCTACGGTTCTATACCCCGGGCCAGCGAAAAAGAGTTGAATATATAGAGCTCACGTAGCGATGGAATCATGGAATATCTTTTAATTCTAATGAGCATTACAGCATTACACGGCAACACTTTCCAAAATGGAGCATCAACTCAGCAACAAGCTAATTCGGAGCAAAGCTGGCAACCGTCTGGCACTCGCCGAATATTTCAGCAACATTCTGCCTTCCGTCGGGTGGAGAGCTATATCAGATCACCTCATTGAGAGCGTTAGGTTGGGTGCCCTGCCTCCCAATGTTTTTGGCCAATGGCTTGACGTATGCCATGAATCCGACGCCGTCGTCGCCGCCATGACCCAGACGGCATCAGCGCACGGACGGCGAAAGGGAATTAAGGCTTTCGGCGCGTGGCTCCGAAGGAAAGATGGCTTTCACTCCATCTGGAATTCCGTGGGAGGTGTGGAAGGTATGCTTCGGTTGATGGCAGACATGTGTGTCAACGACGTGGAATATCTTTGCAAGATGATCCAGAACTCAAGTGGATCTTTAACGGTGCTCGAATCGCGCCAGGAAGCAATATCTACGCTGTTCGGAGCACTGACCGGGACAATTGAGAGTATACCAAATCCCGATAAACGCCCTTTGGGAGAGGCGTACCAAAAGATGATACCGGCTTGTGCCCCAGATGTGGCATCAAAGGCGATCGATGCTCCTCACCGTCTCCGAAAGTCCGTTTTGCATGCTCGCCCTGCTTTGTTCGAGGCCGCCGCCTTGGCTGCTATGTTCCCACAAGAGGGCCAGGGGCGGACGGTGAGATCATATGACCACCTTATAGGTCACAGCTGGCGTTTCGCGTTCGCGATACTGCAACGCCTAGCCAAAGACAAGCTGGCATTAGAACGGAATAAAGATATGGTCATAGATCCAGTCGCCACATTTCTCTCGAGACGACTTTACCATGTCCGCGGGGATTCTGGAATGAGGGAACAAGTGCTGCGTCTTGTCGTAGACTGCGTGCGACAACATCCACCCATTGCTAGATTTCTCGTGGGCGGCCGAGGCCGCAGTCTGATATTCTACGCGGTGAGGCTATGGGGTAGATCGAAGAACCCAGAAGCGAGGAGCCAGATAGAGCAACACCTTGTCTCATTGCTTGCCGCGCTCCCTTCGCATGTCTATGAAGTTGACGTCGAGTGGCTCAAGGCCGTCGTACCCGAGTTACGCTTCCGTCTGCTGCGCCTCATCTTACTTCATGTGCAATGCTTCCAACTGGACATCGAGGTTCGATCAACCGAGAACGACGAAAAACTAGCCCGTATCAAGTCTTGGAATCCCAGCATCTTCATGGTCTTGCCGGAAAAGCAAGGGTTGGAATTACTTGAACGCCTAGCCAGCTTACATCCTGATGACACCTTCCTGAATGGCGATCTGGAAGAAACAATGAAACATTTCAAAGAGCCAGTTCGAAATGAAGAATACTATGCGGAAAAAAGAAAATCGTTAAAAGATTTGATGGAGAAAGCAGCTTCGCAGCGCGAGCCAAGTGATAGAGGGTATCAGGCCACTCGAGCCCTGCTGTTCACTGTTGAAATGCAATCTCTGGCGCTATTCCACGAGACGATTCTCTGGGCACGCCGATTCATCCGCGATCCCAGATTCCCGCTGCATTTCTACGACGCTGGTGTGTTTTGTAAACAAGACACGATTGATATGTTGTCCGGTATCGCATTACCGCCTACGGTCAACTCGAAAAAATGGCAAAAGCCACTGACACCAGTCGCTTTCGGTCAATCATGTGAGAATATACCTGAAGCTAACAAGATAATGTTGCTACTTTACGAAACGGCCTCCATGAGCCTTCGCGAGCCATCATTCAATCAGTGGCACTGGAGGGACGTCTTGAGTCTACCCGCTAAGATAGTGAGGACACGGATGGAGCGAGCACATGAACTCCAAGAACGCTCAACAATTACAGACTCGCAGCTGTTCGAAATTATATGGACGCCCACCATTGAGTTCCTTTTGGAAATCGAAAGGTTCAGTTTCGAACACGGTGGCGCTGACGCGCTGGACACAAACTCAATCTGTGGGCCCATTGGATCCTTGGGACTCGTTTCCGGTGCCAAACCTGCCTCCTATGCTTTCCTGGACCAACTAGCTTTGAGGCGTGATGAGATCTGGCATCAGCTGAGGCTCAAGCGAGATCCGAATACTGCCGATCTTGATACCCCGTGGCCCAAAGGACTCCCGATACAAGCTCTGACCCCTGACGCGAACTGGAGCCACATGCCTTATCTTCAAAGCCGGGCTCGCGATACGGTTTTCATGGAGTCGTCCATCGCATTACAACCAGCTCCAGACGAAGACAGCAATGAGCAACTGGTTGGTACTATTGGCCGTTTCATCGACAGCTACCCATACGCCCTTAAAGTATATGTCAAGAGCGGCTCTTCGGGAAAAGACCGCCAACAGCGAATCGGACACGCGTGGAATCATGCTGTGACCAAACTCACGGGGACCCGGATGCAAGGCAAGGAGATTCTGAGGTTCTGGGAGGCCGTTTTCCACTTTATTCTTTACAGTCTGGACGAATTTCGGCCCGCTTTGAGAGATTTGGCCCCAGAACTTCAAGTACAAGTGGCCAACATCCCGGTGTCTGAAGACAACTACCCCGTAGAGTGGAATCCAGATCCAGGTTTCCGATCTGACCGGGAGAAGTCGCGGTTATTATCGCCGGTTGTGCTGGATTGCATGCTTGATCTAAAAGTCATATCTTCCTCTGATAATCCGTACGGGGACAATCCATATCGCAAGCCGTCCGCGGAAACCAAAGAATATTCCCGTTCTAATATATTTGATTCATTCGAAGACGAAGACCTAGAGTCTTTAACCCCGGCCGCACTCGCCTATATCAACACCAAGTACGGCTGCGATAAATCTTTTCTCCTGGAGCCGTTTCCATCGAAAGCCGACGTCATGATCCCAGCCTTTTTCCTTGATCAAGACTTCCTGGAAGTTGTCTCCAAAGACATGGACGACTTTCGGCTAGTACGTATCGCCTCTTTCGCACCAATCCCTCTCCTCGCTCGACTGGCCGAGTCTGTTTTTGCCATGTATGGATTGGATCGTCCGGGCGCGCAAACAATTGTTATTGGTTTGATTCGGCATATATCTTTCAGCGATCAACCGACTGCCGCGCTCGATCTCATTCGACGAGTGATACTAGATCACCAAGAAGTCAGTTCTTGGCATCAATATATAGTAAGGCCCCGATTTCTTCGTACATTGGGTCCTCGTGACGCCCTGGATTTCTTTAGGGACCTGTCATCCGAGATCCAAGCCAGACTTGTCGCTCAAAAAAATCAAACCCGGCCAAAGAAGGGTCCCAACCAGACACCAGCCAAGGGATCCGGCGAGGATGCCGTCAAGCCTCATTACGTCAAGGTAACCACGGTCAAGCTGATCGCACGAATACTCCGTAATGCTACTTATTTCGATCCGCAATTCGCCTGTGACGTGCTTTTGGGTATACTGAAAACTGCCTGGCATGTCGATATACGAATCGCAGTTATTAATAGCTTGCTTAGCATGCTAGGCACAGGATCTACTCTCGAACCTAGAATCGCTGACACCATACTGGAGGCAATCGAGCAGCACGTAGTGCCTATAGCCTCCGCGCTGAACGAAATACGGCCAGAGACAGAGGACGACTGGCTCGAGGCGGAAAGCGGGAATGAGCTTCCTCGCATCGTCGATCGTCCAAGCCCTCGGGCTTTGCCCCCGATTCTAGAACTACTCGTGAATGCAAAAGATTACTGGAAGGAAGGCACTTCTAGTCGCCATAACTGGGTATCACGGATCCTGACGCCTATTGTGGAGAAATCAACGGCAAACAATCGCCGATGGACTAAACTCTTCGTTGCGCGACACAAGCTCGCTATAGATCCCGCGACCCTTCCAGCCCTACCCACGATACCGTCGTTGCTGTTTAGATTGTTCACAAGTGACTTGGCGTCCTTCAACAAAGCTAATTTCGAAATATTGAAGCAGTACTCATTGGCTCATCTCCAGATGGCTGATTCTCTGGAGGCGGCCAAGGAGAAGCTGATTGACGATAATCCCCCAGGAACAGAACTACCCAACGATATTCAGCAATGGAAAAGCCTCTGGTGGCCATCAAACCCCTTCCAACGTGGACTAGGTCAGATCATAGAGCGGCTGGGGGCGCCGTCTCCCGACTCTCCCATTGCCGACCATCCGTCGCTGCAGAGCCTACAGGAATTCGTCCTAGACGCCGCGGATATAATGATCAAGAATTCGCGTGTCGGGGATTTTGAAACACTCATTCACTTAATATCATCTATTTCTCCACATCATCAAATCCCCGGCGCCGGGAACTGCATTTCGCTTCTAGAGATCCTCCTACGCCGCGTCGACAACCTGCGCACCCTAGAGTGGCAATGTAACGCCAGCAGGAAACCCGAGAGGTTACCGGGCACGTTCAAGATCAAAACCGCCATATTCGAGCTAAAACGCACATTGAACCGGAGAACGGAAACGGGCGGGATTGATCACGGAGCCGCCGCGGCAGACATAACCGCGCTCATTACCGATATTGTGGAAGAGGAGCCGTTTTACCATGAAACCTGGCCAGCCCTGAAGCCGATAATCATGAAAACGATTTTCCGTAATGATTATACCGAGAGCGCCCTTACGCTAGCCACATCGATCCCTGTGGAGGATATACGTCTGACGCTCGTCGACTTGCTCAAAAGCGAGGTTGTAGACGACTTACTACACAAGGCCGGAAACATACACGACGACGACGGCGTTAAGGAAAGAGTCTCGACACTGCTCCGGAGGTGGGCTAACAGCCCCGTTGAGCGGATCCGGTTGCGCGGGACCGCGACGGCAAAGCTTTTGGGCTATTCGCTCACACCGTAGGGTCGACGGGTGCGGTCCGTCTATCTCGGACGCCCCGAGATTCGAAGCATTGCGTTGAGCTGTGGACCAAGGTGTAATAGGTAAATAGCAATTTTGTCGTCTAGTTAAGATAGGTAGTAGGTAGTGCACCAACCCATGAAGTTCCAGGGGTATTATTCTAGTACCATTTTCACTGTGAAAACGACTTGTAGCCTCTACTAGGTAAAACTATCTGTCTATCCACGCTTCTTAAAATTATCGATTAATACGTCCTTCCCCTCGTTTCTTTTTCTGCTTTTTTGTAAAAGATGAAAATTACACGTTACGTGAGAGGTCCCTTCGGGGCCGTATCCGGCGGCGCCTCTTCATTTGATCCCATCAATGCTCATGCTTCTAGGTACATGATTTAATAGTTAGATATCCTAGGAAACACCACGCTCCGCTAATCGTAACCGTGACCGTACAATCGCCGGAAGGCCGTAGTTTTAGTTCAGATTCCAAGAGAACCATACCCTTAAGTTCTTCGAGCTAGACCATTACCCCGAGCAGACCGCGAGAAGGGGGGGGGGTATTCATTCACCCCATTCTTCCGCTCAGGCTATTGCCATCCTGGAGGTTGCGGTGCTGTGAGGGCCGCTTTTACTTTCCGAGTCACCGTCCGGGTGGAGTTATAGGTCAAGAGTTGTAGTATAAGACCTCTTGCAAGACTATTACAAAAAACGTTGGTTAGAAGACGAAGTAATAACAATCAAAACCACCAGAATGATATAAGCAACACCCAAATGCCTGCCCAGGTGAACCCCGTTAAACGCCAATACGAGCCATCGCAATACCTGCTTAGTAGTAGATCATCAATCTCTGAGCTAGATTCGAGATTCCTGCATGCCAAACGCCTGTGCTCCCAAAAGCCTATTGACTGCTATTTGCGGGGCGGGATCGCCCGCCCGAGCTCCCGATGACGCTTTGTTCTAGGCCAACTCCGGATTCCGGTGATCCGGCCGGTCGTCCGTGGACGGCACGATGTCCCACTTCGGGATGGGGTCGTCCATACTTGGCCACAGATCCGTGGGTAAGTGATCCGCAACCTCTTGGCGGAAAAGATCTCGCTGCCTACGATCCGCCTCAATGATCTTCTCAACATTGTCTTTCGCTTTTCTCCATATGCCCAAAATCCTGTCTTCGACTGACTTCCGTCGTTCGACCTCTAGGATGAGATTCTCATAGGTGCCTGCATATTTCTCGTAAAACGTCCTTAATTCTTCCATCTCAGACATTTTTTCCTGTATTGTTCGTTGCTCCTCCACCCACCTGTCTCGAAACTCATTTTCGGCAGTTGTGTAGCTCTGGAGCCTGGAGCCAATATCCTCTAATGTACGGAACGCATCTAATGTGGCGAGATAGCCCATCCTGACCTGACTTGTCTGCTCACTCAGGTTGGAATAGTCAGCCTCAACCGCCTGTAGGCGTTCGTTGAGTTCTTTCACTACGTCTTCAACTTCGGAAGAGTCCTGCACTAGCACTTCAAGCATCTGAGCCCTCTCTTCGGGGGACAATGGTTCCAAATCAGGCATGTGTGATTCCTGATCTGGAATGACCCCGGATATAGACACGTCGTCACCCTCTTGAGATTGGGTCGCCTCAGCAGCTTTAATCCTGGCAAGGGCAGGGCCCCCCTCGGTCGTTCGTACGGCCGTAATACAAAGATCGAAGTGTTTCGTCAGGGATGTCAGGAGCTCAGCCATTGTATGTGAGTTGCTGATCATAGAAGATAAGAGATGTAAAAGCGGAGGGTCGCTCGATGAGGTGGAGGGAGATGCTGGTAAGGGGGCGGAGGATAAGATGGATTTGAGGTTACGTAAGTCTGCTTCGAACTGGAGGAGATCCCTATCGAAAGATTGTTGTGTCGCCTGGATATCAGCGTTAGCAGCGTGTATGGCACTTCCCGGTCAGTCGGCCATTACCTGTAACACTTGGATGTTCTCTTTCAAGGCCTCTCTCATCCTATCCACTTGCGTCTCGTCTACAAAATCGAGCAAATTCCGCTTCTCTTCACCCGGGGGCCGGAAAGCATCATTTACCGTCCGACCGCGGAGCACGTTCATGGTGTCTTCCAGGCGACTGTTAGTCATGTCCAAGGTCTTGATAGTCTGCTTGAATTCTCGTTTGCCACTGTCGTAGGTTCGCGTCAGGCCTTTGCGTACGCGCAGAAGCAAGCGCATCTGTTCACTGATACCGCGGCGAATGAACTGAGTCTGGGCTGAGAGGATGACGGACTCCTCGTGGGCTTGGCGGGCGGTATGGACAAGCTCGTTTGCACGCATAACAAGTCTCATGGAGGATAGCGAGCGCTTGGCGTCGAGCAGGTGCTGCACGAGAGTCTCAACAGAGACGGAGTCGAAGTAGGAGGGCGATACATTGAGAGATGCGGGTCGTGAGGTCGGTCGCGATGCCGGTCGCGATGCCGAATGCGACAGGGTTGGACTTGATGAAGCCATGGGCAGAGACAGTAGATCGAGTCAAGCCAACGGCGGCCGATACTAGGTAGGTAGTATCTAGATCTAGTGTTCTACCTATTGGTGGATTTGGTTCGTTGGTGGCGCAGCGCGACGCTGAGGAGCCATTGACATCTACATTATCGTGGTAGTGACGAGAAGAGGAAGAAGGCAGAGAAAAGGAAGAGAGCAGGTAAAATACCCGTAGGGAAACTTACATGCTATCGGCAGGAGAGCAGGCAATGCACAGCACAGGGCAGATTGATCGTATCGTATGGTAACTGGTTTATCGTGCTATCGGCGTTATCATGATGGCATGCATCCAGCAGGTAAGCCTGCATTACAGCATGCCAGAGCTCTGGAGCTGCCGGACCTCCAATGAGACGGGCTTCTCCAGGCTATAGTTAGCGCACTACATGCGCTAAACGAAGTGCCTAGCCGTGCGCGGGGGGAGCTATCAGAGGACATAACGTAGCCCCTGAAAGTCGCTATAGGTGGTACCTCTTTACTCATACCAAGGTACTGTTCCTACCGGGTCCGTGACTCCGTACAGTACATACAGTGCACGGCATGCGCTACAATTCCGCGTGAAGACACCGTGCCTGCACAGTGAACCTTGGCGGCTCCGTAGCTACCGGTAGCCACTGTAATTACAGCGGTTGATTAACTTACGTAACCCGGCTAACCCGGTTGGTTACAGTTCTTACCACTCGACTCGTCTGTCCGGCTCGGATTCTGATCCCATTAAAGTGAACCATAACAATGATAGGTATCTAATAGACGAACAGAAACGAATAATACGCTCGCTCTTCAATTTCTATCCACGATTCTACAGTACGCGAAAGCAAAC
Organism: Xylaria intraflava; assembly: GCA_022385655.1. Lineage (NCBI taxonomy): Eukaryota > Fungi > Ascomycota > Sordariomycetes > Xylariales > Xylariaceae > Xylaria > Xylaria intraflava. Next base: position 322,905 of record MU279765.1, read on the forward strand.
AAACCCAGACCTGTAGTCCCGCTAAAGCTCTACCTACAAAAGTACGGAATACTGTGGGTATCCAAGCAGGGACACGCTCATCAAAATGACTTGATGAATGCTTGGCGGCCGAGAGTAATATTGAAGAGTTCAGGCGTGTTTTGAGACATGGCAAACAGAATCCCGCGAAAACCCGTTCCTCGATCGGGTGGGAATTCTTCTGATCAGGTGGAGGGCATAATAAACTACTACCATGACGATCCACATCCTACGTTGGTTAAGACGGCTTCTACAATAGAACTCAACAAACAACCCCAAGTAATACCAAGCCTCCTACATCCACACTCAAGCCCATCCGGGCTCCGGCACCAAAAGTCTACTCCTGAACTTATCTCGCGTCCGCCTGGACCCCCGGTGCCGTTATCTTCGGCTCCGGATGCTCTTGAACCATCTCGCTCGAGATGGAAGGCCGTGCTCGACGAGACGGTCTACTTCGCAGGAGGGCTGATCTCTCATCCCTTCGAATCTACCAAGCACTACAGCGTACTTCGTCATTCACCGGCGGTAGTGTTATACAGGGGGCCCTCCACCAGTGTTACGATTAGCGTGTTCGGAGACACCGCGCTGCCGTCGGACCGATCATTCTGGCTCCAGAGAAAAGGATTTTCCGGTAATATGGGCATGGCCGCGGGCGCCTTGATGGGGATAACGTCAAATTGGATTGACGTCACGCCTTCTGTCGAATCATTAGCGTCAAGTGTTCCCGAAGGTGACGAGCGAGCTTGGCAGAGGGACATTAAGAAATTCTTGAAAAAGGCTGCCAAAGACAAGCGTCTCTCCAAGCACATCGTACGGGAGACGTGTGTTCTACGCATCCCGGCCGTGGCCGAAGATGGATATCTGCGAATAGTCATGTGTACTGGGCAAAGCTCCAAGAAGTCACTCTGCCCTTCTCCTACTTTTCGCCTGGCGAGCACCTCCTCCGATGCTAGTGTATTCCGTGGTGCCAGCTTGACAACCTTGCCTCTCGAAGTTGGGCTGAAAGCAGCATCGGTAGTTGGCAACCAGTACGTACAGCGAGTGGTTGGCCCAGTGCAAGCGGTGGTGCAAAGTAGATTTGAACAGGTACAGACCACCGCGGAGGTCGCCCTGGCATTTCAGTCTATGCAGAGCCAATTTGGGCAGGGGGACAATTCTGATTCTGAGAGAGATGCTGCGTACAATTCTTTCCACGAACAGGGCACACTTGATGAACCGCCACCCATCATCGGTAGCGACTCGGGTCCGGAGAAACCATTCCCAATAACATTCACTGGGAAGGTTGTTCCCGGGACTGGTCTAAGCTGGGCCAAAATTAAGACCCCGACGGCGAATTTGTCCAATGTTTCTGAAGACTTATTGGTTCGGCTCAACGGCGTCTATATCGGATGGGCGGCACTTGAACCTGGTAAGACCACGAACGACTTTGGATGCGGCTGGCATGAAGCTATCATCACCTTTGGTCCATTACCTTATGCGCCGCCCAGGGTTGCGGCGCAAAAAGTAGCTACGGTGCATATCATTAATGACTACGGAGAGACCGCGACGTTTTATAATTCAAAGCTCAGAGTCTCAATCATGGCATTCTTGAGGCCTAATTCAATGACAACTCCTACGACGCCGCTCGCCGACGTTGTTGCCGCTATCTCTCGCGACAAAAGCATCGCAGTCGCAAGTTTGAGTCGTGGTAGATGGCGATACGATGCGGGCTTACAGTCTGAGGGGGGCGAGAAGGCCCAAAGAAGTCTAACGGATACATACGGCGGGTTGCGATCTCAAGTACAGAGGCGCGTTGACAGCGTGCCCGTACATTGGGTTGGGGTTCGTACAGATCGGGCTGAGACGAAAGATGGGGTTTATGGCCGAGGTGGCTTCTATGTACGAAGATGATTTTGTGTGGGAAGAGTGTTCGATAATGCGATGATTTTGGACTGAAGATTTCTGTACACCATTTCTGTACACCTGTTGATGAGGTGTGTAATTACTGTAGATATTTTAGGCATCCGTAGACCAACGTCTTCTGCGTTCAATAGAAAAATAAAAGGAGATCTTCCTTAATGCTCTTCAATGCGCGCTGTCTTCCGGCAGTCAAGGAATAGGTATTATATCTAGATGGGATTAACTACTAGGGGCTCAGCACATCGCGCACAAGAAGGCACTGGTTAGTTCAAGTTAGGGTAAGACGTCGAAAAAAGAACGTATAGATCAATTTCTCATGTGCCTTCACCCCAGGAGGGGATTAAGGTCTTGCAAAGTACCTAGTAAATGAGGGTAGTGATGGTCAAAACATGTGCTCCTGACCTAGCTTCCAATATGCCTGATATCCTTGTAGATAAACGAATGTGGTGATCGTAAAAGGGGGAAGGAAATAATAAGTCTGTCCCCGACCTAGCTTCAAACATCACAATACCTGCATTACCGCTTGCACCTTGACCGACGTTATGGTCATAGTGAAAACGCTGCTGGGTCCCCATCGATATCCCAAATCCTCACACGACCGACACTGCGGTAGGGGCATCAGGTCCATGTGACTCTAACCTCAATACTGCCATACGCTCCGGTGATAGTCTGCTTTTCTGACTGGAGGATCTTAGGAGTGAAGAAAGCAGTTCCGTTGGCGATCTCGTCATCCGGACTGAGAGAGTCCTGGTCATAAAGGAGCGCCGTGACTTTGAGCTCGCCATGCACCGGTACCGCTATCGCGTTCCTCAACAGGGGAATATCCGTATTGGGCCTCACGTCGACGTACTCGTCGCTGCTCTTGCGGAAGAGCTCGATGTCGTCAGAGCCATTATTTGCTCCGATATTCCCGTAAACATTCGCGGGGTCCTCTCCGTCTCCGTTGATCAGTACGATTTCCAACAGGGCCTGCGAAGCATTGTCCAAAACAATGTAGCGCATCGTTGCCTTGCCGTAAGGGCCGGGAATCTCCCAGTCCACGAGTTGGTTGTATGTGTTTTTGTTGAAGGGGTTCCATGAGACCTCTCCATTGGCAATGCTGTCGTCTGGAGAAAGGCTGTCGTAGTCCCATAGATCTACCTTCAGCGTGTACTCGCCAAGCGCCGAGATGCATCTAGAAGGACCAGTGAGCAATGCAAATTGACCTGGCGAGATGGAAACGTAGTTGCTCTTGCCCAAGTTGAAGAGGTATTGGGAACTTAAGCCATCTGTTGCAGTCACGGTGCCGTAGAGATCGCCTGGGTTCTCGCCATCAATGTTGTCAATGCGGAGCCAGAAGACTTCGACCAGGGCCCGTCCGTGTGGGTAGTCATCCCAAGGGTATCTTGCAGTTCCAAGATGTGTGTCTGCGACTTCACGCTTCATACGTGCACCGGGACCCGTTTGTCGAACCAGCAACATGGCAAGGAGTGCGGCCGCGCCGTAGTAGTCCGTGATTCCAAAAGGGTTAATTAAGCTGTAGTTCCAGCCAGTCTCGCCGTTCTGCCGATAGTGCAGCACCGCGTCAGAGAGATCTGACCACTCATTCTCCATTTCGACTACCAGATTGTCCGTGGAGGGAGTCAAGCCGCCGTCCCAGTTTTGGAAAAGCAGATCACATATGCGCGCGAATCTGGCCGATTCAGATATCATCTCTATGATGATAATCAACGCTCTCTTTACCCGCTTGATCTGGTCGCCGCTGGGCCGGCCGTTTAGATTCCTCAGTTCGTTAATGGCACCTACAAGCGCTTGATAACCAAGTTCGATGTCTCTTCTGTGGGTGGCATCACGCTGCAATTCGGTGTAGCTACCATCGAATCCCAAGACTTGATCATCTGGAGTCAGTAGTGTCTTCAAACTCGAGAGTACGTCAGGGGAAATGCCAAGGGGATCTCGAGATATAAAGGAGCCGACCCAAATACAGTACTGCTTGCTCCTTGCAATAACGGAAATAGGAATGAATGACTACGGGTATCACTCACAGGTAGAACCGGGAACCAGATGTGGGCTCGCGGCATTTTCGCTGACTTCAAACCACTGAGCACCAGCTTCATTTCGAAAGCCGACCACGTAGAGATTGCTACGTCGGAGAGATAGCCTAATACCCTCGTTCACGTCGGTCCGCAGTAAGACTTCGATCATTTCGTCATTTCGAGGATCTGTCGGTTGATCCGGAAGAATTTGGAGTCCATGGATCTCATCAGGACCAGCAAACGTCCTGCGCAGTTGTACGATGAAGTTTAGGTACTCTTGCGCCCCCTCGTTCACGTCCAAAGTTATGGGTTGAGCCATCGTTTCTCAGGACACCGTAAGATGAAAATAGGGGAAGTACTGCAAGCTGGGATACAGATGGAGCGGGAGTTGGAGTTGTTCAAGAGGTGAGAACAAATGAGACTTGGGATAGTACTGGCTATATATATTCGCCATAGCCTTAGCATCTTTCGAGAGGCCTCTATCATATTACCTTCGAGATACCCCATCTTTCGGACTCCCCGATCAACAACCCAAACCTGATCGACCGGCAGGCCCATCAAGACGAAGTGATTGAGCAACAATCAATGGGCATGGCCGAATCTGTTCTTCAGATCGACCCCAACTAGTTGCAGCAGTCAACTGATCAATGAATACGGGATACCCGATCTCCAAATCAACGGGAATGATGAATGCCGTATGATGCCGCCCGTGAATGAAACCTCGATTCCACAGGTGTGTGATTCAGCTGGCCATTAGGCAGCATCGCGACTGGGCAATCTGCCCATTTCACTGGCCCCCAATGATCCGGTTCGATTGGGCGAGTCGGCGATCAGAACGATTGGTCTGGTCACTTGGCAAGACCCCGCAAAACCTACCAAACCAGCCAAGTGCTATGTATAACCGATCTGCCTATACAAGTTCGGTGAACTTTGAGCGACAGAGGTTGAGGTCGGCTGATGTAAAGATATAAGCCACTTGCTCCGTGACAGCTGAGCTGTGGGGATTGATGCCGGCTGAACGCCGGAGTCCGAAACTACCTTGGTAGATGGATCGACGATATATTCGTCGTTGGAAGCTTCGATGACGCGTTGCCACAAAGCACGCCCTCCATGTCGGCTATGATCCCCATTACCAATATCAATCTTCCTGCAATAGCACGTACGTGGTCTCATGTCGTGTACGACGATCTTAGATAATGAGATTCTCATCGTTATACCCATTCGCGGACATGAGGACGAAGATGACAAAAGTGGTTTTGACGCGGTCGACGTGATCGGCAACGCCCGCGGTATGGTGACAGGGCGTTTTGTGACAGAAGGCAGAAGCTTAACCGTGAGACACCTGGCAGCTATTGGTCCCGGGGTAAGGTATATGTGTCTGGGATATAGGACCGGGAACGAATGGTTCTTGATCCCCTTTTAGGCCATGTTTGGTTACATGATGAAACCGGCCAGCGCGCGAACGCTTTTCCACGGGACCACGCATTGCCCAGACGAAGTTCTCAACCTATAATCTACATTATGTCATTATGTATGTTTACCTAGGAATTATAGCCAGAAGGCGGCGCTTGTAATGTATTTTAGGTATCCTTGGCAGTATTGCTACATTCAGCGACATATTAACTACCTATACCAATGATTAGAAAGCGTCCTCACGCTCAACTTCCTCACGATTCGTGAAAACGTTGTTTGGTGACACCGGAGTGCAGTTATGGAGGAAACAGATTTGATTTTGGTCGAGGAATTGGGTGGGATAGATGGGCAATCAGGGATCACAAAATTTCCAGCCTATTTCCTCCCCCTATTATGTGTTCTATACAAAGAGCAGAGTCGCATCCTCAAACCAAATCCCCCAAATCCGAACGATAATAACGAGTTCTTGCGGTTTCTGGCTGTTTCGGCTCATCAATGATAGCAGTAGTAGAATGTACCCCAGACGGCGACGAGATTCGGCGATTTGACTGCTCCGAGCAACGGCCCTTATGTTTGTATCGACACGCAACGCCCTTCTTCTGGATCTCCACTGCCGTCTCGTAGTATGACGGCTGGGGCTTGCAATGCTTCCAACAACAATACACTATCCAAACCAGGACCACCGTCCCAATCGTGCATCCAACTACTATCCCCCCAGTACTTGACTCCGGCGACGGGTCCTGCATCCCCCTAAATTGACCGCGGATTTCATGGACGGCAACGCCTGCGGATCGTGGTATTTGTATCCCCTGTGCATTCGCTATCCCTGGAAGCCGATCTGTGAGCCATGATAGGGGCTGGTGCTGCGCTTGTGTGTCTGGCGGAGGGTTGTAAAACGGTGGCATGGCGACGACCAAGACGTTGGCGGATAGAAGGCTTAAAGTCGATTACGCGCGAGCGTTTTGAATTAACAGCAATAGCGACAGAGATGGGTTGAAGATGGCAAAATGAAAGAAGTAGATAGGCTGCCAACCTTAGCGGAGATGTATTTATACTACGAAGTACGCGTCATTGAAACTTGCTTTGAATCGCAGCTAATAGGCTCTAACCTATTTTTGCCTTCGGTAGGGGTTCTGTATCTAGCTTTCCTAACAATGGCGATGGCATCAAGCACAAGTCCTTCACGATAGTTTACTCATAAGCTTCACCAGCTGCAATGCTGCACTAAATTTGCCCCAAGTCCACCGCTTATACCGAATTCGTTATCTCGGACTATCAATGGCATCAGGAAACTGGACTCCTCATACGTAATGTATTTCACCTATAGTAGAGCTGATTCGAATTCAGGTCACCGGTGTCCGGCGATTGACGATTAACGGATACCAACTTTGCATCCGGCTCCTTGGGTGTCCCAGCGTGTTGGGAGATACGTAATTATCTACATTATACGTACATTTGCGGCTCCTTTAGACGCGGTCCCGGGCAAGGAACAGGGAACCGGCATATACGCAAATCCCGGGGTAAACAAGGACGTTAGAGTTGTGTTGTATACCTTGGTAGATAACTAGGTGTTAGCAGGTAGTATACTACAAAAGACTTGAGTGTTAATTATAAGAAAGCTCGATTTTCGAAGACAATTTGAATCAACGGGGAGAGAGAATTACATGCAAACGGGAAACATAGGTAGGTAGGTAGTTGAGGCGGTCGAATGTAGTAATAGCGAACACAAAAGCCGAAATCATTCCGACTTCTATTAGATTTTCTCTGCATCATAACCCATGTAGCGGTCCTGGCGGGACCATGTGAAATCTTATTGTCGGAAGCTATAACTAGATGTGGTCTTGGCATTATCCTTTATTCCGGCTACCGCTAATATACATGATGCCCTAATACGTGTAACGGAATCGAGGTTCGTCTTCGTTCTGTCATATAGTCAGCATTTGAAGACAGAGTAGAAAGCTGGTCACCTACATCAATGGGTTCAAGTTCCTTCTCACCCCTATCCGCTTTCTTGTTGTCATAATAGAACGAGATTGTGCAGGCGCCCACGATGATTATATTCAAAAGTGAAACAGCGATACAAGCCCAGAGCCCGGGCATATATTCTGGCTTGTCTTGGTCTCTGCAGCCCGTTAGCAATCTCCCCCGTTACCCAAACCGAATCTCCAACTCACCTAAACACCAGACTTCCAGCAATGCCCCCAATCCCGCCGAAGCCCACCCAGGTGGTGCTGGCGAATGCTCGCTTCCACTGCCCACGGATGTTCGTAGCCTGATATGCTAAGGAGGCCGGCACATTGGCGTTGGCTCCTGCAACTAGCAGAAATGCGCCGAAGTATTTGACCTTCGGGTCTGGGTGCCAACCTAGCAAAGCCAGCCCAACCAGTGCAACCACCATGTTTATGACAACAATAGGACCGCGTGTCCGGAAACGATCCCCCACCCAACCAAGTAAGTACATGAAAATACCGGCAAAGGCATATGGCGGCGCAACAAGTGCTTCGGAAGCCCCTACGCTGTAACCAAGGCTCTCATTAAGGATGATGGGAAGGAAAAATGCCAGAGCATAAGACTGTGTCGTGCTTCCAAAGGCAATCAGGCCGTAGGCCCTGGGGTCGCTCTGGTATTAGTGTCTTGATTATTTGTTCAAAGTGCTCAAGACCTACCAGATTCTCCAGTCAAGCGCAGCGCCAAAGAATTTGCTGAGCTCGAACTTGGGCGCTTCAACGTCACCACGGTCCTCGTCCACGCGCTTAATGACCCAAGCACGCTCTTTTGCAGACAAGAACTTCCACTGTAGTGTTAAATGTTAGCAAATCTGGTATCCGGTATTATATTGAGGGACTGGAAATATATCGGTCGGCGAGTCAAAGCCTTTGTGGACGGGATGTCCAAAGGGCGAACACAGTCCAAAATACTTACCGTCTTGCGTTCGGAGTCAGGAAAGTCAACCAATAGCCAGTAGCCAACAATACCTAGGATAACAGTGGCGATACCTTACACTCATTAGCTTTTGAGTCGGTACCATCGACCACCGCGACGATAACATACCCTCAAGTATGAATATCCATCGCCAGCCTCTGATTCCCCCGGCGCCCTCGAGGTGTATGATACCAAAAGCTAGGATGCCCGAAAAAGCAGAAGTAACAGAGCCAATGAGATAGAAGAGCGAATAACGCCGGCCAAGCTCGTCTAATATTAGCATTAGCATTGTTATGAGCCTTCGTTCGGGATGCCGAGCTTGTCAGGGCCGTACATCTTGTATACCATGTTGACCTATAACGGCAAGTTAGCATTTGTTATTCGACAGATGCGAAGACACCTGAGTTTTCACGGACGTGGACTCGGCGAACGGTCAGTATGCGACTCGAGAGGGTGATACTTACAACAAATAGACCGCGCTCGGGAAGAATCCGGCTTCAAAAATGCCAATCACAACCCTCAATGCCGTAAATTGGCCGAAATTGGTGACAAATCCCATTCCCAACATGACGACTCCCCACGCGGCAGTGATAACCGAGATGAAAATTCGAGGACCAATTCGGCGGACAAGCGGGGTCGACAAAGGCTGGAAGACGATATAAGAAGGGAAGAAAGCCAGCGTGATGACAGACTGGATTTTTCACGGTTAGCTGTATAAGCATAGCCCAAGAGAGGCAACACGGTGTATGTATAGCTCACATAGCGATTGCCCGTCAGAGCCAGGTCGTTGAGAAGCCCTGCTATCGCAGCGAGCGAAAGGTTTGTTCTGTCTATCAGACTAACACAATACATGAAGCCAATGGTGACAAGTAACCTGCGGTCAATCTTGTGGACAATCTTCTTCCTTTCGCGCTCAGTGTACTCATCCGTCATACTGGGCTGAGCCTTCTCCATCCGATCGACGGCGCCCGTCTCCTTGTCATTGGCGGTGGACATGATGGGGAATTCGACAAGCAGGAGTTCGCCGATAGGGACAGCGTGTCGACTGGAAATGGAGTTCAATAGGTAGTAGGCAGGAGACCCGAAGAAAGTTGTTGATTGTAACTTGTTGGCTGTTGGTGCGCTTCAGATGGCTGGCTTCCACTGCTACTGTCACAATGACCCAAACAGATATATCTCGCCTTACTTGTCAACTGCATGGCCTGCTGGGGAGCAGGCTCAGGGGATCCGATATGATATACCAATAAGCCGAGATTCTAAGCGAACAGTCCATCAACGCATGCTACCCTGCGAACAGGTAATAACAAGCTAGCCTTTGCTTCCCCCTCACCAGCTTAGAGAACTACCTACCGTGTCGATCACATTCGCGGGATAATTCTGAGCCCCGACAGGGTCAGCAAAACGACACACCTGAGGAGTTAGAAGTACCAGAACTTGCACCATACATGCCACCTCGGCAAGTCCTGCTTGTAGGGCTTGATTGGTCTGAGACGTTGTCAACCATGCTCGTTCAAGTCAGATATGGAGCGCCGCTCGACTAAATTCGGCATCCCCGCACTCTTCCCCAGAGATCTACCCGAGCTTACTTCGTAGATAGCCCGTCTTTGCGGGGAAAGCTTGCAAGCATTCGTGGTGTTGCGTGCCGAAGCACAAACCTGGTGATCCGTCTACTTAGCAGAGAGGACAATTCCGGCGCGCGTGAGACTGATAGCCTATAGGGTTGGAACAAAACGTCGTATGGCCTCACGTCAATACTACTACTTAGGACATGGCGCTTTACTGCGTACGGAGATGATTATCGCCAAGACTTGGTGTTTGAAGTAACGCTGCTGGCCATCGTTGCCGCCCTGCCTGACAACCCGTAGGTGTACGTGGTGAGGTACGTACCGTACCCCTAACGACGGGAATCCCAAGAAAGGGACGTGGCACGGGTAAGGTGAGATCCACTATAGCCCCGGCTCCAGGTGGAGGAGGCACCTCCATCTGCCACCATGTGGGTTCTCTACACAGAGTCTGTACGGAATACGGTACCGTACCAATCCAGCCACCCCTTTTTCCATCCACAATCATCTTGCCAAAACCGTATGCAACCTGTCGGATATGCACTTATGGACAAATTGATGCAATGCGTTCAAAGGGGTGGCTACACGTTATAACTACATATGTATCCCTATATCAGAGCTAAGCAGGCAAGCTTGTTCAGCAACTTACCAATGACGGTCAGCAAGTTAACTACCCATACCGCCCGCAAGACCGCGCCTTGTTATCCTGGCAATAACTAGGCAGGAATCAGCAGACGCCAATATGCCAGCTAATGGGGGTGTCGAGGTAAAAGAATCTCAGATCAAAGGCGCCGGCAATGGGCTATTTGCCCGGAATGCCTTCTCTCCGGGCGACACGGTCGTCACCGTAGACAGGCCGCTTATGGCTGAACTCGAGATTAACCGGATGCTCGATACCTGTGCTTGGTGCTGCCAACGCGCAGCAACTGATCCTTTGGAACGGACCACGGCCGCGTCGATAGGCCTGCCAACCGGCTTTGTAGAAATTAAAAAGTGCACCGGGTGCCAGCGGGTTGGGTATTGTTCGAAGACGTGTCAGTCCAAAGCCTGGAAACGCGAGCATAAGTACGAGTGCAAGGTCCTCAGCACCAAAGATCGGCCAGATCTGCCTCCTGGCGTTCGTGCTGCCGTCAAAATTCTAGGTCGCCTCAAAGCGAATCCAGATAAAGAGATCACGTCTGTGCGAGAAATACTAGGCCTCCGGCCCGCCGTGGACCCGAATGGGCTGAACAAAATCAGCATCCAAGACAAGAAGAAGTTCGATGGCATCAAACTTCTCGCAGACGCGGCTTGGCACTACTCCGGGAGGCCACAAATCAACGGACTGGACGCCCAGTCTTCCTCGACAGGACTAGTATTCAACGTGCGTCCCATGCCAGTATGGGGCATCAGCCTTCGCTGACTGTCTTAGATCATGAGCAATGCATTCAATTTGTCTTCTCCATTCGATAACGTTAAACTTGGGGTCGGATTCGAGCCCTTGGTTTCCATCGCAAATCATTCCTGCGATCCCAACGCCATTCTGGTCTTCAATCAGCCGCAGCTTCAGATTCGAGCCCTGAGGGCCATCAAGCCGGGCGATGAAATCTTCATAAATTATCTAGAAGCCACGGACCCATTTACCATGCGACAAGTTGGCCTGAAAGATAATTACCTCTTCACTTGCCAATGCACCAAGTGTAAGAAAGGTGCTGGTCCAGAGACAAACCCGTCTATAGAGCAAGCGAAGAAGTTGGGAAGAGAGCACCGCGAGCTGGCAGATAAACTGATAGGCTTTCACGAATCGAGACTATCAAGATATCTGGTACCTGGCGGCGATGTCGAGGCTCAAAGACGAGCAGCCGCTATACAGATCGAGGCGTATGCGATGCTCGAAAACGAGGATGCAGGCCTTGACGACATCAAGGAGCTAATACAAGTGTGTATCGACTCGAAAGTATGGTCTTGGACTCGCCAACCTGTACCACAGCTGTGCCGCCGGCTTTTGGACTTCTATATCAAGGCCGGAGGTATCTACCAGGCTTTCAGACTGGGGGTTAAATTACACGTCGAAATCCTTCCCGCTCTATACGCGGAAGAGTTCTACCCAGACCGACTAATCAATGCCTGGGTAACGTCGACCTTGATAAATGTGCTTTGCGGTCCCGCACACCAGGAACTTTATCAAGAACTTGCTCGCGGTGGCTTGGATCTCAGGCTCTTCTATTTCGGGTTTCTTTTCTATGTCTATGACCACACACCTCGGATGTTTGGGCTGGAATCCCCCTTCGGCAAAGTAATCGAGAATACTTACAAGCAAATCATGGCGGGAGTGACTATTCCGAACAAAGAAATCAGACAAAGGGTCCAGGCTACATGGTCTTCACTTGAGTCCATAGCACACAACGTCGACGTTTCGGTTCTGTAACCCCGATGCTTCGCGCCCGAATTCGGGTGTGAGCTGGAAACGCCACAACGGTTTGCTGGGATCTTGGGCGGCTCACCAAATCAATTAGCATAATGTAGCACATGGCCAACCAAAAACCATATCCTACGGAAGATCGCTTCAATGCAGAAGCTAGATCACGGTCATCTGAAAGAGCCGTATAGTATTCCTTTTCTGAATGCCTGGGGACTGAACACCTAGGGACTATGGTAGTAACTTCGAGGTTACAGCAAAAATTGAAGAAAATTGGGTGAATTATCGGACGCATAATCCAAGTATGAGAAGAAAAATACATGAAGACGTACGTCTTAATTAACATAGAGGAACATAAAGAAATGACCAGACGACTGCGAACGCCAGAAAATGCCAACAACAACAACGCTCATATTGATGCTGAACCGTGGCGACGCCAACGAGAATACCCTCACAATTCCTCAGGCACTTGTACATGTGAACCCCACCACGTCCAATGTATGCACGCAGTCGCAAGGGCGAGCGTATGAAGTCTCTTGAAAGACTACAAGTACGTAGCCTCCCACATCCTGCTAATCCTATTGCTCCCCTTGCAGTCAGTCGACTCTTCGCACACCGGCCCCAGAGGCTGAGGGTGGAGGACTATCTAGTCCGCTGCAGCCGCTGCACAACACATGACGGCCACACATTTGACCAAAGCCGAGGGCTTTCGGGGCACGGTCCAAAGATAAAATCATCTGCGGACTTGCTGCGAGTCCATAGCAAAAGCCAAAAGCCATCGACGTCTCTGTTATCTGTCCGTCGCCATGAGGAGCCGCGCTGCCGTCGGTATCGCGGTCGAATAGGCTTGTGTTGCTACCGAGACCCAGCATTAACTTTCAGCCACCACAAATATTAGTTAGTATTCCCATCGTACTCTTTATCTTTCATCCTCCGTATCAGACACCAAATCAGGAAAATCACTCGCGCCGGGTATCGACTCGGGCGAATGTGCTGAACTTTCATCGAGCTCATAGATGATGGCGAGGGAGTTTGGTGGGCACCCTGTTATAGCCCAGTCCGTATGCCGACTATCGAAGCGATCTAAGTCGTCGTGGTATAGCCCAGCGCACTGCTCGTCATTCGCAGATGTAAAGAAGCGCGCGATAACCGTATCATTGCCGAGATATGCTGATATAAGCTCGATAGACAGGTGTATGTCCTCTTCTTTCAGTGGAAATTGGTAGCTGTGGGTTCTCTTCGCCCTCTTAGTTTGGCGAACCGAGTGCTCTGGCTCCGAGTGAATGATGGCGTTGAAGTGGCAGTCTGATCCGCAAATGCGCTCGTTGCCGTTGGCTTCCTCGTATAATATGCCCAACCGGTACAGCTCAGCATTGTCTGTATCTGAAGGAAGCCAGTGGAAAGCTCCTTGTCGCGTAAGACGAGGTGTGTTGCGTCGCCCCTGACCGGTTGTCACTGCAGGGGGATCAGAGTCTGGTCGACGGCGATCTTTCCGCTCATCCCATTCCCATCCTACACGCAGGGTGTTGGTTTTTCGCTGATGGGTAGGATACTTCACCCTCGAACCAGTCCTAATCTGTGGTGTAGCAGTTTTGTTAGTGGCCGTGGTTATTCGGGTGGGAAACCCTTCTGGAAAACAGAATTGCTCTGGGGAGACTGACATGTCGTTTTCGAGTGTAGCCCGAAGCCTCTATCGTTTCGGTCTTGAGCGCTTCGCGACGTCGTCTAGCCACTGCTGGACTTAACCCGGACGTGAAACGTCGTATCCGTGTACTAACGGGAGATGGTGATAACAACATGATGGAGGCTTGGATTCTATGGTGATGGCCCGGAGATTGTTTTGCGGTCTACAACCACAATACGGACGTGTCGTCGAAACAAAACGGGAGGAAATCGATTTGTGATGGGTGTATCGGCGAGTAAGACGAAGCAAAGGGGAATTTCTAGCTGCCAGAATGACACGCACCCGTCGCATGTTATATTTTTATATTACAGAAACCAAGTTCCCCCCCTTGCAGGATTGGTTGCTGGTTTGATGACCAGCCCGTCCAGGCTACAGAGCCTGTCAGATTTCAAGAATTTCAGTAAGCTGGTTAATTAGCCGTGTAGGCTCTATTCAACTAAGGAGCAGATTTTTCCTTTTTGTACGGAGTATTGA